>SJYV01051165.1:984824-1117917 GCA_006410875.1 Neotragus pygmaeus
TCTCTTCTTTTCACAGCTATTTGTAAGGCCTCCCCAGACAGCCGTTTTGCTTTTTTGCATTTCTTTTCCAAGGGAATGGTCTTGATCCCTGTCTCCTGTACAATGTCACAAACCTCAGTCCATAGTTCATCAAGCTCTCTATCTATCAGATCTAGGCCCTTAAATCTAGTTCTCACTTAGAGTCATGTATAAAACCCAGGCTTCTAATGGGGAGGTCCTTTTCCAGACCATTTTTATAAAAAACCAGTCAGACTGGTCTGAGGAATTTTTCCCAGAAGATCCTGGATTAGGAGACTCTTTACTTAAGACTTGACTTACATTCATATTATGGTACCAAATAAATGGTAATATTCTAAAGGTGCAACAGTAGTGAACTAGTTAAGTAACTACTATCTGACTCTGAGTGTGGTAAAGGTTTAAAAGTCTTCAGTGAGTTGTGAAGATGTGAATGATGTATTAAATGAACAAATTATTTTCAAAAACAATAGATAAAGTATGAGCCTAGTTTTGTTAACTCTAAGATTGCGTGTATAGTAGTTTCTTATGGTTTCCAAACTATCAAACTGTGCTATACAGTAGGTCTTATTGTTATATACAGCACTGTGTATATGTTCATCCCAAATTCCTAATTTATCCCTCCCCCCTCACCTTTCTCCTTTGGTAACCAGAAGTTTGTTTTCTTTGTCTGTGAGTCTATTTCTGTTTTGTAAATAGTTCATGTCATTTTTTTAGATTCCACATAGAAGCAATATCATATGATTTTTTATTTTTTTTAATACATAAATGTTTATATTCAGAGATATTTGTATATACTATATTTACATAGCATGTAAGATGTGTATAAGAGACNATGGCAAAAACCACTACAATATTGTAAAGTAATTAGCCTCCAATTAAAATAAATAAATAAAAATTTAAAAAATCTTAAGAAGAAATAGAGAAGTGAGACATTGTTTAAATATAGAAATCTCATTGAACTCTCTGAAAAGAGAAAGATAATGTGAAATGGTACCAAGTATAACCTGAGAGGAGATCTACAGGAAAGGCCAAAAAGAGCTTTGATCTTGACTTATGATTATGAACAATTTCCTCAGGAAATAAAAGCACAAGAATTTAGCATGTTAATAGTTATATGAAAGTGAAAGTGAAGTTGCTCAGTCATGTCTGACTCTATTCAACCCCATGGGCTGTAGCTTACCAGGCTCCTCCGTCCATGGGATTTTCCAGGAAAGAATACTGGAGTGGGTTGCCATTTCATAGTCACCATCATTTAATTTACTGTCAATTGTCGTAATTCATCATTTGTCATATAGTGTTTGTCTGATCTCTACACGGGAGGGGGAGGCATGGGAGAAGAGAAGGGTTGGGTCCATCTCTGATGCCTGCTTAGATGGTCAAAGCTTAGGAAGTGAAGGAGAACTAAGTGGCCAGTGGAGTTAGAAATCTTATCCTAGGATGAGCCAATTGGCATAGCAGTTGGAATCAAATTTTATTCCCAACTCCAAGAATTTAGCCCAGGACTTAGACAGACACAGTCAAAACTTGCCAGATGCCAAGCTGACACCAGTGTGGAGCATGGAATGAGAATATAAACTGAAAAAAAGTTGATTGATTAATTTTTTTCTTTCAAATATTTAATAACTATTTATTGAGTGCCTTCAATATGCCAGGTCTACAGTAGAATTTGGTAATATAATTATAAGTAACACTGGCACAATCTTTGATATCACGTGGAATAGATTCTAAGAGAAAAAATATTAATCTAATAGTTCTGAAAATAAAGTCAAATTACAATTATAAAGAGTGACAAAGGAAAAGGTTGCTATAAGAACATATAAAGAGGAGATCCGACTTCTATGTACTGCATCTCTAAGGATCCCTTTCCTTCTGGTTTTCAGTTGGATTCAACCAATGGTAGGTGCCAGTTCTAGGTAGCAATTTGTTATGTCAACAAGAGGAAATTAATACAGGAATCACTGGCTTGTGGGCAGCAAGAGGCACCAAGATAATTTTCCAGTAATGGGGATGGTATGCCAAAGGATTGTTTTTATTGGAAGAGTGATGTCTGTAGAGCAGACTTTTGTAAATATTGTGTTTGATGCAGTCATTTATTCAGAGATGGTTTTGACAATTGTGCTAATATTTCAGACAGGATCCCTCATCATTTTGAGCTTAGTACCAAATCATTCCAGTGCTGAATAAGACTCCATTGCTCTTTTGTTAGTTGAATGGGAAATTTTAAAATAAATTCAGATTCTCTTTTGAAGAACAGTATCAGAGCTCTTTAATTTAATATAAAAAAGGCCTTTTATATATTCCTTTTTTATCTTATCCAACCTTATGGATATAAGTAACTTGTATATGGAGAAGATTCACCTTTTACATTTTTAGCTCTAACTCTTAAGCTCTAGACTTATAACTAACTGCCTCCTGGATATTCTCACTTGAATGTTTAGTAGACATCTCATAATCAACACGTGCTAAACTGAATTCCTGACCTCCCTCCTAACCAGCTCCTCCCACAGCTTTCTCCTTTCCATTAATGAAATGCTTGAATACTTTCAGTCTTTTAAGTCACACTGGAGTCCTCCTTAGGAACCCTGATGTCTCTACTTTCAGATCAGCTATCCCAGCTTTTACCACTTCCTGGAATCCAGCAAAATGCCTACCTGGGAGGTAACGGCATGGGAGCAACAATAACTTACAATCACCCAAAAAGGTATAGCATTGTGCTACTGGGCACTCTCTGAGAGGCTGTCTGTGAGATTGAGCCCCACGCGCCCATTACCCTCTACTAATCTTTCCTTCTTCCTTGTCTCCCTGTCTCATTCCTTAAGATGGCTTCCTGGGGTGACCTCCCAAACAAACTCCTTGTACCCACATGCTTGTCTTGGAATCTGATTCAGGGAGACCTGAACCAAGACATTTACTTGTTAATTTTTTGAGATTTATTGAATCCTTGTTCTGTGCCAGACATCTTTCATTTATTATATCTGAAATCTTAGCAACAGTAGTTCTATTATTTTAATACTCATTTTACAGAGGATAAATGGACATTTAAAGAGATTAAGATAACATATAAATCAAAGTAGGTGGCAAAGCCTAGAATCAGTTTCTATTCTACCACCATTTCTATTGTTCCACTACCATCCTTGGCTTTTATGTTGTGATTGCTGATTCATAAAGTGAGCATGGACTATGTTGTTATACACTTGCATTCTCTAAAGCTCAAATTTCTGAGTGTGTTTTGACCTAAATGACACAAAGTTGTGTCTTTTTGCTGTGATACAAGCACAGAAGGCTCCTCTTGGCAGGACGAGCTCCTACTGACTCTGTACCTCACGTATTCACCACTCGTGGCTCCATTTTCATCAGATGGGGAATGAAAAGCCCTGATCTAAATGATCTTTGGGATCCATTAAAGAGTCAATGTCATATAAACCTGAGTGATGTATAGTCTAGTCCCTCTAGCCAATCCTACTGCTCTAGGTTTTTTTGTTTTTGTTTTTTATGTTGAATTGTCTTTAAAAACACTTCTAAAGCAGAGATCAGCAACATTTTCTATGAAGTGCCAGACAGAAGATATTTTAGGCATTGTGGTCCTTAAGGGGTCTGCTGCAATGAGTCAATCCGGCAGCTGTAGTTGGAAAGCCTCAAAAGACAATACGCAAACAAATGGGTTCCAAAGAAACTATACTAAAACAGGCAGCCAAGCCGCTGGACAGTCTCCATATAGCATACAGAAAACACTTCCCTGAGGCCTTCATGTCAAAAGATGGCAGATGAGAGATGGCAAGAAAATTCCAAATGTGGCTTTTATTTTCTGTCTTCCTGCTCTCCTAGAAAGTTTGGAGAGCCTTCTCATAGAGCCCCTCAGAGAAACAAAGGAAAAATAAAGCTTTTCTTCCTTGTCTGAGCCTATCTGAGTGGCTTTTATTTGACAGGGCGTGTTTTGTGTTTGTGTTTGTGCTAGGCTTAAAGGCTGAGAACAGTCAATATTCAATGTCGCTGTCATCTGGAGAACACATAAATACTGCATTTGGGATGTACTTTTCTTTTGAACAAAATTTCTGAACAGGTTTGCTTGCTATGGGTCTATTATTGGCATTTTCATTATAAGCCCTCTAACACCAAGCTGTTTCAAAGGACTGATGACTCAGAACAAACATTTTCTTGAGTTTGAATGTGGCATACTTAATGTTTTTTAAGAGATACATTTTTTTTGTAGAAACTTTGCATGGAAAACTCCCTAAGCCTTTTTTAGGGAGCCCAGAGGACCCTCCCTACACAAGAAACTGCTGCCTTTTAGTCAGCTCTCTGAGCTGACAATGAGTAAACATAGTCCAAAATTATTTCTGATCCAGTTAGTATTGACAATGTCTTCTAGACTAGTGACTTATAATTAATGACAGTTCAGGAAACCTATGTAAGTATCTTAGGATAATGGAACAATGAAACAGGCTTCCTTTTGAAGCAATGAGTTCCTTGTCAATAGATGTAATCAAGCAGAAGTTAAATAAAAATGCACCAATGATTTTGTTTAGAGATTTTGCACTAGGTGAGGGTTTGAGCAAATAGGCTCCCAAAGCCCCACCTACTCACTTGTTAGGGAAATCTGAGGGAGGGGCCAGAAAAATCTGTCTGGACTACACACCTTGCCTCCCCTCCCATTTCCTCCTTGAATTGAAGAAGCTTTGCTTTTACACAATTTACATTTGGGGCATTTAGGATGTTTCCTATGGAGAAAGAAATGGCAACTCACTCCAGTATTCTTGGCTAGAGAATTCCACAGAGAGAAGAGCTTGGTGGGCTATAGTCCATGGGGTTGCAAAGAGTTGGACACAACTGAGCAACACTCACTCACTCACTATACTAAGAATATTGTTTTTAAATAAATAAAATACATTTTAAAGCAGAAGAGATTTCAAGTTCTTCTAACTCTTAAGATTTTAAATTTCCGACACAGTAAGCACCAACTCTTCCCTTTCTGTCTTTCCCTGAAATGTCCTCTGATGTACACTTGGCAAGTATGAAATCTGTTTACTTTTGGTAAATTTTATAGTTGGCTTTCAATGAAAGAGCAAGAAATTCCCTATAGGTCTTGCATTCATAGGAAATAACCATCAGGTTTAAGGTTTTGACCATCATTAATAAGTAAACTCTTCAAAAGTCAAGCAAAGCTGTGTTCATAGAGAACACAGTCCTTTAGGAACAAAAGCAAACCTTTAGATAATGTCCAAAGGCCTACTGCAGCCTTAGGGACACAGTATTTGTGCTATTTGTGAGGAACCTGACTTTTAAATGTTTCTCCATCTTGAAAGCCTTAATTCTCCCAATTAAAAAAAGAATCAGCAAAAAGTCATGAGAGATTCCTCTTTTTTCTTTAAATGACAGCAGTTTATTTCTCTCTTAGGTAAAAAGATAAAATCAATTAAAAGTAGGAAAGTATTAGCATAAAATGAAAAAACTCAAAATATTACCATCAAACATATATCAAGTAGGGTAGGAACTCAATAAAAATGTACTGAATTAATGAATGACTAAGGTTATTATTAAAGACAGTCTATATTAAATCCTTTATAAAAAGAAACAATCTGAAACAAACATCTTCTAATTTAAATTTTGGGACAATGTGTGTGTGTTTAATAGTAATTTGAGCAAACTGCTTCTACTGGTAAACTTTAAAGCAATAAGCAGGCATTCTGCTTATGTGGAAGCCAATACTGATGAAAAATATTGACTTACTTATTGTGCAGACTCTGAAGGAAACTACGGATGTTTTGCTGGCAAAAGCTTGTGAATTTATGGTGAAAAGAAATTTGCTTTGTATCAAGAAAGTGTCATAAACACATAGCTAGATGGTAAATATAATTCCTTTTTTTTTTTTTTGAGTAATTAATGTTTTAAATGTTTGCGCAGGGCCATAAGAACCACCACAACAAAAAGAAATCTGTGTTTTCCATGTAAAACCTAAGCAGTTGGCTGGGGGGAAAAGGGAGTTATTTTTCACAAATCATCTCTAGGATTCAGTTCACACTTATAAAGGAGCCCCTTTGTTGAACCCTAGAGCTCTGGCATAGAATAGAACCAAACCTAATTATTACCACCCTAGAGCTTCAGCAGGAGAATCACTTATATTTGTTTACTGATCAGTATTAAAAACAAATCAGCCAAAGGTTTTAGTTGTCCTGGATGGAGACTGACTCATCAATAACACAAACTGTGTTGAGTGTTCTCTCTGCGATCTGTATGCTCTTTTGCTTTGTTTCCACTTCCAAATGCAGATTGAATAAAATTAGAATGACTTTTAGCTTCTGCCAAAGTCTCCATCGCCCTAAGATCAAGGGGTATCCCTGTCTTTACCCTGATGGTCCGGAGCACGGTAGCCTGTGATGCTTCTCAAAGTTGAGTTCTGGGTGGCTGGGACAGCCTTAAGGGATCCTTAGTCCCAGCGATGGCTTCCGTGTGTCAGTCCACCAGCAGAGGTACACATTTATTTTCAAGGCACGATGTAAGTTTCATCTGTTATCCCAAGTGTTGGTGGGGATTACATGCCAGACAAAAGAGTTACTGAATGAATTAAAAGTAAATGTCACTTCCCCAAACTCAGCCGAGTCAACACAGCTTGGGGAAATATTTCTTTTCACCTGAGTTACAGCATTGGAGTTGGGGAACATGGCACTTTCAGACCTGGTTCACAGCTGGAGAACCTCACAGCTGCCCTGCTCCAAATGGTAAGGATCACTGTATGGTCATTTCTCGCTGAAAAGTGAAAGTGAAGTCGCGTCTGACTCTTAGTGACCCCATGAACTGTAGCCTAGCAGGCTTCTCCGTCCATGGGATTTTCCAGGCAATACTACTGGAGCAGGCTGCCATTTCTTTCTCCAGGGGAATCTTCCCAACCCAGGGATTGAACCCAGGTCTCCCACATGCAGACACCCACTTTACCATCTGAGCCACCAGGGAAGCCCATTTCTCACTACCAGTTTACAGAGCATATAACGGGAAGCCTACATGAGATCCACAAACAGCACGACACAGTCCAACACAATCAATAAGAACCTCATAATGGCCCACTGCAATTCCCTTCTTTTATCTTCGGCTCTCAGTTACATTTGCTTTTAATGGACATGAATCTGGGCTGGCAGTTGCTGAAAGGTTCTCAGATGCAACGTTTCATGTGAGTGCCTCAAGCTTCATTTCCCATCTCAGTGACTAGTCGATTCCTGTTTTCATCTTTAATACATCGAAGAAAATTTGCCTCTCTGGTGAACTTGTCAGAACTGCTAGTTCTGAATCCTTTACCTGGCCTGCAATCATTAAAGCTAATTTCAATATGTATCAAATTTTCCATATTTTCAAAGTTGGAAATATGATATTCTATTGATTATTCAAATATGAAAAGCAGAATGGTGGGAATTGCCATATGCTCTGTGACAATTACCTACAAGCAGTAATTATCTTTGTTGACCATCCCCATGTGCCTCTGAGATTTACAGCAAAGCAGAAATGAATGATGATCTTAGTTTCACAACTTATGCCTCACGTTCATATTCCTGTGGGCCCACCACTACTTATTGCTGGTCATATAGAGTCACTGGAAAGCCAAAAAATATACAATCTCTGACCTCAAAGCTTCATTAAATAGGAGGCTAGTTATCATAGGAGTGGAGACTGCTTAGGAAGAAGAACATTTACTGATGCAACATTCAGAAAACGAAGATCATGGCATCTGGTCCCATCACTTCATGGCAAGCAGATGGGGAAATAGTGTCAGACTTTATTTTGGGGGGCTCCAAAATCACTGCAGATGGTGATTGCAGCCATGAAATTAAAAGACGCTTCCTCCTTGGAAGGAAAGTTATGACCAA
Source organism: Neotragus pygmaeus (assembly GCA_006410875.1). NCBI lineage: Eukaryota > Metazoa > Chordata > Mammalia > Artiodactyla > Bovidae > Neotragus > Neotragus pygmaeus. Next base: position 992,696 of record SJYV01051165.1, read on the forward strand.
CTAGAGAGCATATTAAAAAGCAGAGACATTACTTTGCCAACAAAGGTCCATCTAGTCAATGCTATGGTTTTTCCAGTAGTCATGTATGGTTGTGAGAGTTGGACTATAAAGAAAGCNTGAGATCCACAAACAGCACGACACAGTCCAACACAATCAATAAGAACCTCATAATGGCCCACTGCAATTCCCTTCTTTTATCTTCGGCTCTCAGTTACATTTGCTTTTAATGGACATGAATCTGGGCTGGCAGTTGCTGAAAGGTTCTCAGATGCAACGTTTCATGTGAGTGCCTCAAGCTTCATTTCCCATCTCAGTGACTAGTCGATTCCTGTTTTCATCTTTAATACATCGAAGAAAATTTGCCTCTCTGGTGAACTTGTCAGAACTGCTAGTTCTGAATCCTTTACCTGGCCTGCAATCATTAAAGCTAATTTCAATATGTATCAAATTTTCCATATTTTCAAAGTTGGAAATATGATATTCTATTGATTATTCAAATATGAAAAGCAGAATGGTGGGAATTGCCATATGCTCTGTGACAATTACCTACAAGCAGTAATTATCTTTGTTGACCATCCCCATGTGCCTCTGAGATTTACAGCAAAGCAGAAATGAATGATGATCTTAGTTTCACAACTTATGCCTCACGTTCATATTCCTGTGGGCCCACCACTACTTATTGCTGGTCATATAGAGTCACTGGAAAGCCAAAAAATATACAATCTCTGACCTCAAAGCTTCATTAAATAGGAGGCTAGTTATCATAGGAGTGGAGACTGCTTAGGAAGAAGAACATTTACTGATGCAACATTCAGAAAACGAAGATCATGGCATCTGGTCCCATCACTTCATGGCAAGCAGATGGGGAAATAGTGTCAGACTTTATTTTGGGGGGCTCCAAAATCACTGCAGATGGTGATTGCAGCCATGAAATTAAAAGACGCTTCCTCCTTGGAAGGAAAGTTATGACCAACTAGAGAGCATATTAAAAAGCAGAGACATTACTTTGCCAACAAAGGTCCATCTAGTCAATGCTATGGTTTTTCCAGTAGTCATGTATGGTTGTGAGAGTTGGACTATAAAGAAAGCTGAGTGCTGAAGAATTGATGCTTTTGAACTGTGGTGTTGCAGAAGACTCTTAAGAGTCCCTTGGACTGCAAGGAGATCCAACCAGTCCATCCTAAAGGAGATCAGTCCTGGGTGTTCATTGGAAGGACTGAGGCTGAAGCTGAAACTCCAATCTTTGGCCACCTGATGTGAACAGCTGACTCATTTGAAGAGACCCTGATGCTGGGAGGGGTTGGGGGCAGGAGGACAAGGGGACAACAGAGGATGAGATGTTTGGGTGGCAACACCAACTCGATGGACATGGGTTTGGGTAGACTCCAGCAGCTGGACAACGAAGCCTGGTGTGCTGTGGTTCATGGGGTCACAAAGAGTCAGACACGACTGAGCAACTGAACTGACTGACTGACTGAGACTAGACTTTGTGTTATTGTACTGGACACCTTTTGTGCTCTGCCTAGATCCCCTTGGGTCCCTGTTACTGCCTTTTAGAGCCTCTGGCTGCCTCAGTACTCTCACTTCCTCTATTGGCCTGCATCTGTGACTCATCTTGGGTGAATGGCCCTTGGGTTGCTGGAGCCCTTGTGTCCACAGGGGCAGAGGGTAAGAAGTGCCTTAGGTTGATGGCTCCACAGTACCCTGTAGCCACACTGATTAGTGAAGGAGGAAGGAGGCCCAGCTTTTTTTTATGTCATGGCAAGCTCTGATGCATAATTTGCACAATGGAGTTACTCTCTACAGGGTCATGCTGAGAATGGGACTTTGTCAGGAATCATATCCTTGCGTGCATTTCCCTTCCCAATTTTCCTTCCCCCTACTTCCCTCGTCCTTTCCCTGGGGAACACTTTATGAAGAAATCACTTGTCTCAGAATCCTTGTCTCAGGTTCTGCTTGAAATATACTCTGCAGGACCTTTAACTTGTGTTCTAATACATGTTATGCTTTTTATGTATATTACATAAGCTATACCTTTTTATATATAGTATATTAATCTCACAGTTCTAGGAGGAAATTGAGGATCAATGATTTTATTTAACCTGTCCAATATCACAGAACTATAAGATATTAGAGTATGTGTCTCCTGAACTTTAGTCTTATCTTCTTATTTATTGCATTTTATCCTCAGCATGGCAAAGTGTATGGAATACATAAAGGCTACTTTGGGAATAAATGCATTTGGAGATAGATGGCTTCCTTGAACTGGGCCTGATAAAAATGCTAACTTTTTACCAAGAAGACATCATTTGAGACGGAAAGGATAAGCACCAGTTTTGTATTCTGAGTTTGCTGAAAAAGCATCAAGCATATCTCTTGGCACTGGAAGAAAAATGAATCTTAAAAACTGCTATGTGAGTTGTTTCATGCCTACTTTAAAAAATAAACTGCTTGAGCTACAAGTTGCTAGATCCACTGTAACATGGTCTTTACTGGAGACAAATCTTTGCAAAAATTAGATCGATAATGTCACCCTTTGCTCCCTACCAAGGAAGTTAATAAGCTTTGCAGAAAATGATGAAGATCTAGAAAACCTTCAGGTTGGATTTTTTATAGCAAATTAGTTCAAATTAATGACCTCAAATGGGTAAAATTATAGTTCCCATTCAGCTTGATCTTTCTCATTAATTACTTCCACTGTGTCTGGCACAATCAGTTTTACAAAATAGCCCTGAGAGCAAACAAAAGAATTGTTTTCCACAACTTTCACAATGAAACATTCCTCTTCTATTGCCATTAAATGTACCCTAAAGATTACATTGTCTTTTGCTTCTTTTCTTCCTCAAATTTAGTTCTTGGGGAATTTAGAGATGCCGCAAATGCGGGGTAGCTGATGACTCACATTAGAAGCCCTGCCTACAGTCTCAGGGCTATGGCTTTGAGACGGGCCTCTTCTTCGGACTTTCTGGGAGTTTCCAGGCCAGACAAATAAACACTGCCCACTTCACCTTCCATTGAAGGGCTTTGAACACCTTACCAATGTTAGGTGATGGCAATGGGCAAGGGGTGGGGGTCAATAAAAGTTCTGAAGTCAGAGTCCTACTACACAGTAAAAGAGATGACTTATAAGTCATGAAATGCTCAGAAAATGGGTTGATAGTCTCTAAAGGTTGATTGCACAAATGCAGATTCAACTAAGGCACGTGAAGTGCTAAGGATTTTATAAACAGCTTTGTAAGGAAAGTGTGATTACAGGTGAGTAGTCTGAGGTTGAAAACTTGCTCACTCCAATCAGCAGAAGAGCTGAGATTCAAAGCCATAAATCTCCAGTCTGAGCTCAGGGTCCCAGCTCTTTCATGATGTACCATTGGCCTTAACTGTCCTAAATGGGAAAGGCTGCCTCAGGAGGCCATGGGGAATTCTCCAGGTCACAATCCCATGTTTACCTGGGTGAGTTGAGGCAATTTTGCCAACTGCCTTAAAGTGAAGCTGAAAGTGGCAAACATGGGGGCAGATATATATGCAGAAACAAACTTCAAAAGAGCATGTAGCAGAAAATATTTTATAGGCATCAATAGGTTTATCATTTCTGGATCCTAAAATCCTCTATAAGAATCCAGTATTCCAATTTATACTATTCTATTTATTAAGCTCATTCTTTTGGGTGTCCCCACCTCTTTGCAACCCCATAGGCTGTAACCTGCCAGGCTTGTCACTCCATGGAATTCTCTTGGCAAGAATACTGGAGTGGGTTGTCCTTCCCTTCTCCAGGGGATCTTTCCAACCTAGGCATTGAACCAAGATCTCCTGCATTGCAGACAGACTCTTTACCTTCTGAGCCACCTGGGAAGCCTATAAGCCAGATCTCTGCCCTCAGAGTATCTACATTCTAATAGGAAAGAATAAACTAGATTATTTCAGGTAGTTATAACTGTTATTTTCAGGAATTAATGATACAATGGGGAGTAACATTTCATGTCTCATATTTATTTCTGCTTTCACTAATAGACTATGAACTCCTGGGAGTGGTACTTTCATTTTTTATTTTTATATACCTGATGGGCTTCCTACGTGGTGCTAGTGGTAAAGAACCCGCCTGCTAATGCAGGAGACATAATGAAATGCAGGTTCGATCCCTGGCTCGGGAAGATCTCCTGGAGGAGTGCATAGCAACCCACTCCAGTACTCTTGCCTGGATAATCCCATGGACAGAGGAGCCTGGTGGGCTACAGTCCACAGGGTCACAAAGAGTCAAAAACAACTGAAGCAACTTAGCATGCACACACATGCCTAGTGTCTAGCATGATTTTAGATACTTAGTAAGTGATCATTTAATGATTGGACAGACTAGTAAGCATAGGAAGCAGGCTATTAATACAGTTCTCCAAAAGTTTGCTGGAGGAGCAAGAATAAATAACTCAAAGGAAGGTCTATTCTTTCCATTGAATTTGAGGCCAAATGCTTTTAGACTTTCCATCTTCGAGGTGGTTGGTGTTCCCATAATATGAATAAAAGGGAGACTTGACTATCACATTTTTCCACTAGTGATCACTATCCATGAACACTTTAAGGGGAACAAGGTCAAAACTGGCTATTAGCATTGATTTAAAAATAATTATAGTGCCCGCTTCGACAGCACATATACTAAAATTGGAACGATACAGAGAAGATTAGCATGGCCCCTGCGCAAGGATGACACGCAAATTCGTGAAGTGTTCCATATTTTTAGACTATCAGCAATTATATGCCAATAAAATGGACAACGTGGAAGAAATGGACAAATTCTTAGAAAAGTACAACTTNAGATCCAATCAGTCCATTCTGAAGGAGATCAGCCCTGGGATTTCTTTGGAAGGAATGATGCTAAAGCTGAAACTCCAGTACTTTGGCCACCTCATGCCAAGAGTTGACTCATTGGAAAAGACTCTGATGCTGGGAAGGACTGGGGGCAGGAGGAGAAGGGGACGACCGAGGATGAGATGGCTGGATGACATCACAGACTCGATGAACGTGAGTCTGAGTGAACTCCGGGAGTTGGTGATGGACAGGGAGGCCTGGCGTGCTGTGAGTCATGGTGTTACAAAGAGTTGGACATGACTGAGCGACTGGACTGAACTGAACTGCCACTTACTTACAGTCGGACATGACTGGGCAACTCAACAACAGCAACAGCTGCCACTTACCAGCTGTGTGACCTTGGGCAACTTACTTAACTTCTCTGTGTCTCAATTGCCTTCTTCTGTAAAATGAGAATGAAAATGCTATCTGCCCCGAGAGCTGTTAGGACAACTGATGAAGTAATTCACAGCAAGCACTGCGCCTGACACACTACAAGCACCCCCCGTGGCTAAATGAGTGGCTGTTCCACTCCCATTGTTTGCTGCCTGTTCAGTCATTCAGTCACGTCTGACTCTTTGCGACCCCATGAATTGCAGCACGCCGGGTTCTCCTGTCCTTCACCATCTCCCAGAGTTTGCTCAAATTCACGTCCATTGAGTTGGTGATGCTATCTAACCGTCTCATCTTCTGCCTCCCCTTTCTCCTTCTTTTGCACAAGTTCTCCACATCAGTCCTTGCTCCATACTTTGATTCTTAAGCCCTGATTCTGGCATCGAAGGCCATCAATACCTCAGCCCCACTCTCTACCCAATCACAGAATTTGTCCTCTCCACAGCATACCTGAAACTGTCTCCCGTCCATGGCTTTTGCACACACTGTTTACCTGGAGACCCTCACCTGTGAACTTGTCTTCAGGATCCTCCTGGGTCTCCTCCTGACTCCTGCTGCTGCGCACAGCAACACGAACCTTCGCTAGCCAGCCTTCCCTAACTCAAGGGAGCAGAACCAGCAGCCACAGAAAGCCTGGGGTTGGGGATTAGAAGCTCAGATTCCTGACTCCACACTCAAAGGGTTTGATATAGTAGATCTGGGGTGAAGCCCAAAGTGTGCCTGCTCCTTGCATCAAAGGGTAGAAAACGGAATAGTCCTTCTCTGCAAATCAACAATAAATGGGGAGAGAGACAGGGAGATTGGGAGGGAGGAGAGAAAAAAAAAACAATAAATGGGGTTGTATGTGTGTGTTTGGGAAACATGAGAAAGGATATAATCCAAGCTGTAAACATCTTTGACACAGAAGTATGCATAAAGAAAACCATACACAGCAGTGGGGGGAGAGAAAGAGAAATAAATGTCAAAAGAAAGGAAGAATAACTTGTAACTATATAAGGTAATAGATGTTAACTAAACTTACTATGGTAGTCATTTCACAATATATACTGACATAAATCAAGCCGTCATGTTGCACCTTGAGCTAATATGAGGTTATAAGTCAACTAAATCTCAATTTTAAAAATTGGGAAAAATTAGATTATGATGATGGTTGCAGAACTCTGGTTATATACTAAAACCATTAAACTGACTTTGTTTGGCTGTAGAACATGGGGGATCTCAGTTCCCCGACCAGGGATTGAACCCATGCCCCTTGCATTGGAAGCATGGAGTCTTAACCACTGGATGGCCAGGGAAGTCCCTGAACTGACATTTTAAGTGATGAGTTATATATATGAATTATATATCAGTAAAGATCTTAATAAAACAAGAAAAGAAGCCTGAATAAAACACTGATGTATAATAAAGTGACTGGGTATACATATGTGCGTCAGTATAAACCACAGTGGGCACGTGTGTTAGTTGCTTAGTCGTGTCCGATGGAATTCTCCAGGCAAGAATACTAGAGTGGATTGCCATTCCCTTCTCCAGAGGAACTTCCCTACCCAGGGATCAAACCCAGGTCTCCTGCATCACAGGAAGATTCTTTACCATTTGTGCTACAGGGAAGTCCCTAAACCACAGTGAGTCAGGTGGAAAGATGGACTTCAAAGGTACATTTGCAAATATTGCTAGGTGGTTAGACTTCAGGTGATTTTTACTTTCTTCTTTATCCTTTTCTGTATTATTCAAATAGTTTAGCATGAATATTTATTTTCATAGATATAAAATAGAAAAACAATAAAGGCACTTTTATTTGGGTGATACCTCCTCTCCAAATCCCACCCCAGGTTCACGTGATGCTCAGAGTTCGGTCCCCCATCTTAGGTGTCTGCCCCTGGACCCCCACCAAGCTATAAGCTACAGCTAAAAGAACCATGGTATGTCTATTCCTGGGCGCCAAGGGCTCCCAAGTACTGATACCTACATTCGTGAAGCTCCAAACGCAGCGAATGCTCAAGAAATAATTGCCAGATGCAGTCGCGTCCACTGTTTCTAAATGAGCTTCTCATGATTTCCTGAAGATGTCTTATCAGTTCAATTAGATTGTAAATTCTGCGAGAACAAGGAGAACCTTGACCTTCCTTTTACCTGCCTTTACCTCTGATCTGGGCACATAGTGACCCTGAAGGGTAGAAGAAAAATCGAGGCAGGAAAAACACCTGCTGAAGGAAGGGGCTCGACAACCCAATGCCTGCGTCCGTTTTACTGTCATCCTCTTTACCGACAGCAGAGGGCGCTCTAATTCCACACAGAAGAAATTTCCGACCCTCTCTTTAGAACTCTGGGTCCTGGGAGCAAAAAAAAAAAAAAAAAGACCCAGAAATCCAAGGTCCCGCCCGCATTGTTCCTGAATCAAACTTGCTAGCAAGCCTGCTAGGGAATCCCTCCTCTGAACAAACACCTCAGGAAATTTTCTTAGGAGCAAGTAAGTGCAAAACACTCACACAGCCCTCCTGGACCTCCCTGATAATCGCTCAGCCGGTAAAGAATCGCCTGCAATGTAGGAGACCCCGGTTTGATTTCTGGATCCGGAAGATCTGCCAGAGAAGGGATAGGCTACCCACTCCTGTATTCTTGGGCTTCCCTGATGGCTCAGACGGTAACGAATCCGCCTGCATTGAGGGAGACCTGGGTTCAATCTCTGGGTTGGGAAGATCCCCTAGAGAAAGGAATGGCTACCCACTCCAAAATTCTGGCCTGGAGAATTTCGCAGAGTGTGGCAGGACTGAGCCATTTTCATTTTCTTCATATAGCCCTCCAGGTGTTTACAAGGTAACTAACCATGATTCCGACAAGCAAAGAGCCCAGAGTGACCTGCAGTGGTGTGAATCAAAACGAGGAAACAAATTCTTTAGCCAGGTTGTCACACTTCAGCCCCAGGGCTACATGATGGTGTTGCCCAGAGGGCAGGCTATTACAAGCTTTCCGTTCAGTTCAGTTACTCAGTTGTGTCCAGCTCATTGTGACCCTGTGGACTGCAGCATGCCAGGCTTCCTTGTTCACCACCAGCTCCCAGAGCTATCAGTCAGTGATGCCATCCAACCACCTCATCCTCTGTCGTCTGCTTCTTCTTCCACCCTCAATCTTTCCGAGCATCAGGGTCTTTTCCAATGAGTCAGTTCTTAGCATCAGGTGGCCAAAGTATTGGAGCTTCAGTTTCAGCATCAGTCCTTCTAATGAATATTCAAGATTGATTTCCTTTAGGATTGACTGGTTTGATCTCCTTGCAGTCTAAGGGACTCTCAAAGTCTTCTTCAACACCACAGTTCAAAAGTATCAATTCTTCTGCAGCTCAGCTTTCTTTATGATCCAACTCTCACATCCATACCTGAAAAAACCATAGCTTTGACTATAGGGACCTTTGTTGATAAAGTAATGTCTCTGCCTTTTCATACACTGTCTAGGAGAAGGCAGTGGCAACCCACTCCAGTACTCTTGCCTGGAAACTCCCACAGACAGAGGAGCCTGATAGGCTGCAATCCATGGGGTCTCAAAGAATCGAACATGACTGAACGACTTCACTTTCACTTTTCACTTTCCTGCATTGGAGAAGGAAATGGCAACCCACTCCAGTGTTCTTGCCTGGAGAATCCCAGGGACAGGGGAGCCTGGTGGGCTGCAGTCCGTGGGGTCGCTGAGGGATGGACACAACTGAGTGACTTCTTTCACTTTTCACTCTCATGCATTGGAGAGGGAAATGGCAACCCACTCCAGTGTTCTTGCCTGGAGAATCCCAGGGACAGGGGAGCCTGGTGGGCTGCAGTCCGTGGGGTCGCTGAGGGATGGACACAACTGAGTGACTTCTTTCACTTTTCACTCTCATGCATTGGAGAGGGAAATGGCAACCCACTCCAGTGTTCTTGCCTGGAGAATCCCGGGGACGGGGGAGCCTGGTGGGCTGCGTCTATGGGGTCGCACAGAGGCGGACACGACTGAAGCGACTCAGCAGCAGCAGCGGCAGGTTTGTCATAGCTTTCCTTCCAAGGAGCAAGCATCTTTTAATTTCATGGTTGCACTCACCATCTGCAGTGATTTTGGAGCCCAAGAAAAGAAAGTCTGTCACTGTTTCCATTGTTTCCCTATCTATTTGCCATGAACTGATGGGACTGGATCCCATGATCTTTGTTTTTTGAATGTTGAGCTTTAAGCCAGCCTTTTCATACTCCCCTTTCACTTTCATCAAGGGCTCTTTAGTTCCTCTTTGCTTTCTGCCATTAGGGTGGTGTCATCTGCATATCTGAGGTTATTAATATTTCTCCTGGCAATCTTGATTCCAGCTTGTGCTTCATCCAGCCCGGCATTCCACATGATGTACTCTGCATATAAGTTAAATAAGCAGAGTGACAACATACAGCCTTGATGTCCTCCTTTCCCAATTTGGAACTAGTCCATTGATCCATGTCCAGTTTTAACTGTTGCTTCTTAACCTGCATACAATTTCTCAGGAGGCAGGTTAGCTGGTCTGGTATTCCCATCTCTTTAAGAATTTTCCACAGTTTGTTGTGATCCCCACAGTCAAAGGCTTTAGAATACTCAATGAAGCAGAAGTAGATGTTTTTCTGTAATTCTCTTGCTTTCTGTGATCCAACTGATGTTGGCAATTTGATCTCTGATTCCTCTACCTTTTCTAAGCTTGAATATCTGGACATTCATGGTTCATGTACTGTCGAAGCCTAGCTTGGAGAATTTTGACCACTACTTTGCTAGCATGTGGGATAAGTGCAATCGTGCAGTATATTGGACATCTTTTGGCATTGCCCTTTTGCGGATTGGAATGAAAACTGACCTTTTCCAGTCCTGTGGTCATTGCTGTATTTTCCAAATTTGCTGGCATATTGAGTGCACCACTTTCACAGCATCATCTTTTAGGATTTGCAATAGCTCAGCTGGAATTCCATCACCTCCACTAGCTTTGTTCCTAGGGATGCATCCTAAGGCCCACTTGACTTTGCACTCCAGGATGTCTAGCTCTAGGTGAGTGATCACACTTTCATGGTTATCTGGGTCATGAAGATCTTTTTTGTATAGTTTTTTGTATATTCTTGCTACCTCTTAANTTTGTTCCTAGGGATGCATCCTAAGGCCCACTTGACTTTGCACTCCAGGATGTCTAGCTCTAGGTGAGTGATCACACTTTCATGGTTATCTGGGTCATGAAGATCTTTTTTGTATAGTTTTTTGTATATTCTTGCTACCTCTTAATATCTTCTGCTTCTGTTAGGTCCATATCATTTCTGTCCTTTATTGTGCCCATCTTTACATGAAATGTTTCCTTGGTATCTCTAATTTTCCTGAAGAGATCTCTAGTGTTTCCCATTTTGTTTTCCTCTATTTCTTTGCACTGATCACTGAGGAAGGCTTTCTTATGTCTCCTTGCTATTTTTTGGAACTCTGAATTCAAATGGATTTCTCTCCTTTTCTCCTTTGCCTTTAGCTTCTCTTCTTTTCTCAGCTATTTGTAAGGCCTCCTCAGACAACCATTNATGGCAACCCACTCTAATATTCTTGCCTAGAGAATCCCATGGACAGAGGAGCCTGGCAGGCTACAGTCCATGGGGTTGCAAGAGTGGGACACAACTTAGCCACTAAACCACCAGCTAAAAATGGCACAGAAAGGTGACTGAAAGATAATATGACATTGTGTATTTCTAACAACAAGAAAAAGTACAGAAAGTCAATTCTCATTATTTGCAGTAGCTATGTTCTATGAAATTGCTGTGAACATTGAATCAGAAAATATTGAACCACTGCTCTAGGGGACATACAGGGTTAGGTTCCTGTGAGCCTCTGGTCACAAGATTTTCATCAACCCATCAATATATAACCTTATTTCATATGTATTTCTATTTAAGGTTACATTATTTCATATACATTGTTAGTTCATTAATATTGAGTTCATAGCCAACACCACCATAACTCATACCTGAACAAAACTTATCTGACATACATATTTTCTCCAGAAGGTAACTCACAACCTTCTAAAGTGTACAAAAACTACTCAGCACTCTAGCATTGTGTGTGATGACCATCTAAAAGAATGGAATCACCAAAAAAAAAGCACAAAAATGTGAAAAACATGAAACTAAACAGATGGTGAAAAGGATATTTGTTGACAGTGTGAGAATTTAAACAAGAGCATTTCCATGTTCAACCTCAGCTGGGAATGCACGCATCAGACTCACAGTTTTCCATGATCTATGGATGTCCTCAATGACCACAAAAGTGCCATGAATATTGATGGGGTTACAAATAAACTTTAGTGAGTTGATGAGGTTGAAAATGTATATTATATGAAGACTAAGCATTAGATGTATGTATAAAGAAAAAAAATGGAAGGGATTGTGTAATTTCTTTAAAAATAACTTTTAGGGTCTTTTAAATTGCTATTCTTAAATAGAAAGTGAAAGTCGCTCAGTCATGTCCAACTCTTTTTGACCCCATGGACTGTATAGTCCATGGAATTCTCCAGGCCAGAATACTGGATTGGGTAGCTTTTTCCTTCTCCAGGGGATCTTCCTAACCCAAGGATTGAACCCAGGTCTCCTGCATTGCAGGTGGTTTCTTTACCAGCTGAGCCACCAGGGAAATCCATGAATACTGGAGTGGGTAGCCTATCCCTTCTCCAGCGGATCTTCCCAACCCAGGAATTGAACCAGGGTCTCCTGCATTGCAGGTGAATTCTTTACCAACTGAGCTATGAGAAAAGTCCATTCTTATATAATCATCACTTTAATATCCAGGAGAAATATATGTTTAAAAAGTTTAAATCAGGCACATTAGTTTCATTAACTAAATTTCAAAAGTAGAGAAAGAAAAACCTGCTCTCAGGGATAATCAATACAATTATTTTCCAAGGTGATATAGGTCAAAGGTCAAAGTGAGCTCAGGTCTGCATTCACATCCTACTTCCACCACTTAACAACCCTCTAACTTTGGCAAGCCACACAGCTAGCCAGGTTCTAGTTTCCTTAACTTGTGTGAAGTCTTTCTCCTTGAGTTGTCCCTCAATGCAGAGCACTTCCCCTCTTTATAACAGAGTTTTTGAAGTTTATGTTTGATGTTTGGATCTCCAGGTATAGTGCTTCTCATGTTTAACGGGCACACAAATCCCCTGGGAATCTTGATATGATGTAGACTAATTCAATAGGTCTGGGTAGGGCCTGAGATTCTCCATTTCCAACAAGCTCCCAGATGCTGCTAATGCTGCTGACTCATGGACCACACTTTGTGTAGCAAAAACTTAGAACAGTTCCGATGATTTCTAACATCCATGATCTGCTTTGCTTTGAAACATTTCCTTTCTTCCATTTTTCACTAGCCCTTATTTATTGGCAAAACTCTGAATCCTAAACCTAACAAGCTTCATGCAATTAATGGAAGAATCACAGCCAAAAACTGCTAACAACTCTCTTGGTTTCTCTATGCTACCCTCCTCTCAGATCCACTGAGCATAGATTGTAGGTAAGTTTGAATGAAGGGTACATTTAAGATGTGTTCTTAGATAAGGTAGCTGATGTGAAATCATAGCTCTCAAATGCATATTTTACCTATTGTGGAAAAATGAACAGAGAAATCTGAAGAAGAAAATAATATGAATAACAAATTAAAAATAGTTTGCCTTTCAAATACAAATAATATCTGCCATTTATTAAGCACTTCCCATGTGCCTGGCATATCATTACATGAGTAATGAAACTCTCTAGAAATGAGTGATTGATTATCTGAGTAATTTGAGAAGCTCAGGCAGCTATTGCCTTTGTTTTGTGCTGTATGACATTGTTGCTTTTTTTTTTCATACCTGCAAAGTGGCAGGCATTTAAATAGGAGAATGGGGAATTTTAATTTGATGTGGTTGACAAGATGTTTGATGGGGCTGTCACAATGACAGCAAATTTTCAGTGCATTTATTGGGATTACCTGTGTTGACTGAAATTCAAAAGGCAGTCAAAAAGGTTTTCATTCACACTGACCTACTTTGAGTATAAAGCGAAGGAAAAGAATAACATAACATGGAATTATCATGATTCCTAGTAAGAAAACTCTTGTACAACTTGTATTGAGGAATGAGGAGAATCACAAATAGAAGATGAATGGGCATATTTAAGAGATCTGAAATGGACCTCCTAAAGGAACAAAGCCCTGGACATCAGTAGAGAGAAGAGCTGAACTTTTGGAATTTCTTAAAGTTCTTATTATTTTGCAGAAACATATCATAAAATAAGGATCTTCACTTCTCAATTTTTGTCCTGGCTGTGAAGATGTTAGTTCTTTATATTTTGACATTTCTGTTCTGAGTTTTAAACAGAGTGGTAAACAGAGAAGAAGGTAGGATCTGGACTTTTAAATCAAGTCAGGATATTCTGTTTGAAAAATGAGAGATCTTTGAGGGAGAGAGTTCCTGGCTAATTTATTAAAGATAAAATATACGTTTGATACATTTTTACTAAAACCTGACGCGATCCATTGTACCCTGCCGCTATATGAGCATGAACCCTAAAGAACAAAACATAAAAGGCACAGTCTTGGGACTGGCACTTTCTCTACCTGAGAAAGTATCTAGAATGGGTCTTATTAATAACACAAGAAGTGAAGTGGAATGACAGTCGCTCAGTCACGTCCAACTCTTTGTGACCCCCATGGACTTACAGTCCATGGAATTCTCCAGGCCAGAATACTGGAGTGGGTAGCCATTCCCTTCTCCAGGGGATCTTCCTGACCCAGGGATCAAACCTAGGCCTCCTGCATCACAGGCACATTCTTTACCAGCTGAGCCTCAAGGGAAGCCCTATTAGTAATAATGTGTTTAAAATTAATAACATGAAGTTCCACTGGCTTTAGAATAGATTATCTTCTCACTGATGAAGTACATATTATCTCTATCATTATATTAAAATTTATTTAGAGCATCATGGCATCTCTTTTTCTAAGACTTTTCTTACCACTGCATTAATTTATATAAACATGAATTTTTCTCTTATCATCTGTAACAAGACTTTGAGCATAAAGGTAAGGACTATGTCATGAGTTTCTTGGACTCGTGCAAAGTCTCATGAGTGCCAGTCTACATTATTAGTTATAATAAAACGATAGTTACCATTGTATGGAAAATCTCTATATCAAAGATATTCTGATAAATTTTATACACATATAATTGATATTTCTTACAATAACCCATCTGAGACAGCCTTATTATTCGTTTTCGACATGTGAGGAAATTGAGTCTCAGAGAACTTAATGATGAGTCTCATGTCACAGAAATACTGAGCAAAAGAGCTGGATATTCTCTGACTCCAAACAGATCCATCATCACCATCAGTGCTGGACAAGCATTTATCAAAGAATATAGTATTTGAGAAAATTTTATACTGCTATCTGCCATTTTGTCAATCAATTCTAATTCCACATGCCAAAGTCATTGCCAGATGTCATTGTAAAGGTACCGCCACATCCAGAAGTGTGGGGTAGTTTTCAAATTAATTTGCTAAAAAATCCTGGACTACGTAGCCTGGTTTTCAAGATCTTCCTCCATTAGATAATTCCAACATTATATTTATTATTATCCTTTAAAAGTTCAGCAGACCAGTTTTTTTTTTTTTTTTAATAATGCTAGTATTGTGTGTATTCGAATACTAAGGACATCTGCAACTCTCCAATGTATAAGGCAGGCAGTGTGGTGGGGTGGAAACAGTCTGGTACTGGGTTTGAAAGTTCTAGGACATTTTAATAACAACACATCTTGATTCTTGTCCTGATCATCTGTCTACAACTGTATTCCTATGTCCACAGTCATTCAGTATCCCCTTACTTTAGATTTTTTTTTTTCCTTCACAGCGCTAAATATATGCATCCACCAAGTTAAGTAATGCTACATTATTCTATGGTAATATACAAACTCTAAACCTCAATGGATTATCAAAACAAAGATTTTTTTTGCTTCCTTCAGAGATTGGTGTGGGTTAAATGTCCCATCTCTATCTCGTTGTCAAATGATCTAGCACATTAAACTCTAAAGACAAAAAAGAGAAAGAAGTGTATCACCTCGTAATTGGCTTGGCCTGAAACTGACATGCCTTGCTTTTGCTCAGTCCACAGACCAGAACTAGTCAGATATCCCTAAAAAATTGCAGGCAAAGCTAGGAAATGTAGAGGAGCTCATGTGTATTTTGTGAACACTATCATTGCCATACTACCTTACAATCAAACTTACATTTATTTCCTTTTCTCTTCTCTTTTTACAAGAAAATTTCTTCTTAGAGTCATAGATTTTATTTGCCATGGTAACAAGATCAAATAGAACAGTGGGTAGTATACAGTGGACATTCAATAAGTGTAGTTAGATAATACTTATGATTGATTAAAAATGGCCACTAATTACTTTTCTTTCATTGAGAAGTGGGTCAGTATTCCCTCTCCTTGACTCTGGACTGGCTTATGATAACTTTGACCATAAAACTATGATAGAAATATACTATGCCAACTGCAGGCTTAGACTCTAAGAGAGCTGGCAGTTTTTGCTTTTCCCTAGTTGAGCCCTACAAAATAATGAAAGATGTCCGCTTATACTGCAGCAGTCATGATGTCAGGAGGCAAAAGCTAGTCATTTGTGGAGGATACATGAAGGAGGAGAAAGAAAGATGTCCAAAGAGCCTCCTCGGCTATTTCAGCACCCTTTTCTTCACTTCTTCTTAGCTAAGGTCACAGGCATTGTGAAAAAAAAAAACACATCATCCCTGTCTAAATATTTGATCTACAAAATAAGATGTATAATGATAAATTGCTTTTTTAAACCACCAATTTGGGGGTTGGTTTGTTATGCAGCAGTAAGTAATTGGGATAATCCTTCACAGTGACTGACTTTGCCTGTTCAGTCTCAATACCCACAGTTTCAGCCCTAATACATGCATTCTCTCTCAGGACCTAGGGCTCAGCATTTTGAAAAGATGCTAACTTTTGTATGTTAATGTACAAGTAATTCTTTACCAAGACATCTTTACTTTCTCTCTGATCTGATTTTGAGGACTGTCTTCTCTGCGATACTCTGAGAGCTCTGTATGGAAGTTTGTATGTGAGCATCTCTCATAGCACTCAAGACATCTGATTACTTCTATATGTCTATTATTTATTTGCTATGATCTGCATAGCTGTGCTCACCATGTGATATTCCAGTGCACATTCTCAGGAGCCCCTCCTTATTCCCTATCCCTTGTCTTCTATCCAAGGAGACAATTTGAAACAAGCAAATGAGAGTGATACTTTTTGAAGGGTAATTTTTAATCCATTCTCATGTATTAGAGACAATTTTAAAAGCCAGTTATTAACATTTGCTTTTATTAGTTAAAGTTTACTTGTGGGCACAATTTACAACTGAACATCATTTATCTCAGAGCTCATCCTGACATACCCACCTATCCAGCAGCCAGAGGTGATAGTAGCTGCTTTATATATGCATATGTTCAAAAGCATTTTTGTTTCTATTGCTTTAAACCTTTAAGGATTTGACTCAATCTTTATGATTTATCCCTGAGTCACATATACCCGGTTGAGATAACCGGCAAAACTAATATTTAAGCTTACAAGTGAATAAATGCAAATAAAATTGGCAATGACATAAAAGCTTAAAATAATATTTTGGAGGTATTCTTAAATCTCTTTAAACTTTCAAGCCATTGGAAGCTAAATACAATTAAAATATTATTTTGGCAGAACAAAAGAATCAAATTATGGTGGCATTGTATTTTTTCAGTTTCTTTTTTTAACATGGTCATAATTGCAATTTGATGGAAATTGACATGAAAAAATTAGGAAGAAAATTTCTCTTCCCTCTCCCAAGTCAATGGCTCTGTGGCCTTTTGGTGGCAAAGTAAAAAGAAGGTACACATTTGTCTAGCATTTTAGATATTAAGATATAAAGTAAATTTGGAAAAGTTAAATCAAAGTTTTCATAGGAAGGGAATGAAGCAAGAAGAGATCATATCAAGCAAGAATCTTATATTTCCTGGAATATTCTCAAAAAAAAAAAAAGAATAGAAATCTATCTTACAAACTAAATGGAACATCCATTCAGTTCAGTCGCTCAGTCATGTCCGACTCTTTGCAGCCCCATGGACTGCAGCACACCAGGCCTCCCTGTCCATCACCAACTCCTGAAGCCTACTCAAACTCATGTCCACTGTGTCGGTGATACCATCCAGCCATCTCATCCTCTGTCGTCCCCTTCTCCTGCCTTCAAACTTTCCCAAAGTGTTAGAAAGTGTTGGAAAGTGTTACTTTCCAAAGAGTTAGTTGATCACATCAGGTGGCCAAAGTATTGGAGTTTCAGCTTCAGCACCAGTCCTTCCAATGAATATTCAGGACTGATTTCCCTTAGGACTGACTGGTTGGATCGCCTTGCTGTCCAAGGGACTCTCAAGAGTCTTCAATACCACAGTTCAAAAGCATCAGTTCTTCGGCACTCAGCTTTCTTTATAGTCCAACTGTCACATCTACATAACTACTGGAAAAAGCATAGCTTTGACTAGNCTGACTGGTTGGATCGCCTTGCTGTCCAAGGGACTCTCAAGAGTCTTCAATACCACAGTTCAAAAGCATCAGTTCTTCGGCACTCAGCTTTCTTTATAGTCCAACTGTCACATCTACATAACTACTGGAAAAAGCATAGCTTTGACTAGAGGAAACTTTTTTGGTAATGTCTTTGCTTTTTAATATGGTATCTAGATTGGTCATAGCTTTTCTTCCAGGGAGCAAAGGTCTTTTAACTTTGCGGCTGCAGTCACCATCTGCAGTGATTCTGGAGTCCCCCAAAATAAAGTCTGTCACTGTTTCCATTGTTTCCCCATCTATTTGCCATGAAGTGATGGGACTGGATGCCATGATCTTATTTTTCTGAATGTTGAGTTATGAGCCAACTTTTTCACTCTCCTCTCATTTTATCAAGAGGCTTTTAGTTCTTCTTCACTTTCTGCCATAAGGGTGTTGTTATCTGCATATCTGAGGTGACTGACATTTCTCCTGGCAATCTTGATTCCAGCTTGTGCTTCATCCAGCCCAGCATTTCACATGATATTCTCTGTATATAAAAGTTAAGTAAGCAGGGTGACAATATACAGCCTTGACATACTCCTTTCCCAATTTGGAACCAGTTTGTTGTTCCATGTCCAGTTCTAACTGTTACTTCTTGACCTGCATACAGATTTCTCAAGAGGCAGGTCAAGTGGTCTGGTATTCCCATCTCTTTCAGAATTTTCCACAGTTTACTGTGATCTGTACAGTCAAAGGCTTTGGCAGAGTCAATAAAGCAAAAGTAGATGTTTTTCTGGAACTCTTTCGCTTTTTCAGTGATCCAAAGGATGTTGGCAATTTGATCTCTTTCCCTGCCTTTTCTAAATCCAGCTTGAACATCTGGATGTTCACAGTTCACAAACATACTGTTGAAGCCTGGCCTGGAGAATTTTGAGCATTACTTTCCTAGCGTGTGAGATTAATGCAATTGTGCAATAGTTTGAACATTCTTTGGCATTGCCTTTCTTTGGGATTGGAATGAAAACTGACCTTTTCCAGTCCTGTGGCCGCTGTTGAGTTTTCCAGATATTTTCCTTTGGCTTATCACACAGGTTCAAAAGTACCCAATTTATCTCGAAACATTCTAATTGAGCAAAGCTATTAATTCTTGGTAAAGTGAGTGGTTGGAGATGAGAAGTATGCAGCCAATTAAAAATATCATTGAATGTTTTTAATTTATTGGCCTCTTCTGTTTTATGTAATTCAGTTCAGATTCAGCACCTCATTGAAGAGCATCACATCCAAACTCAATTTATTCTCTAAAACCTGCTCATATGCCACCTACTTCTGAAATGGCTCCTTGGGTTCCTTCCTAGAACCACTCTTCTCTTCTCCTAAACTGCCATACACAGCATGCATCAGGAATTCTATATTTTCCTCTCTGAATTACAATTATTTCTGGGCATTAGTTTGTCTGCTAGCCTAGAAGCTCTTCAAGGAGCAAAGCACATGTTTTATTCACATTCGATCCTTTGTGGGGCACAGCACTCGAACAGTGCTTTTTTGAACACCAAAAGCAAAAAGTGTTATTTTCCTTTCACTTATTTTTCACATCCCTGTCCTTTTCTAGATTAGATCTTTGCAAGGCATTTTGTTGTGTTAAAGAGAAAATGTTTAAATTCTGATAGATAAGTGAGATAAAGAGTAAACAGGAAACATTCTTTTCTGCTGAAGTATCTGTTGTATATTTCAGTTATTTCAATTTTCAAGTCCATTCACTTTCATGATTGACAGATTTTTTTAAAATTAAAAATGGTAATTGTTTTCCCTAATGAAATATTACTACCACATACTTGTCACTAGATGATGTAGCCAAGGAGTCAGATTGCAGAGAAAAAAATACTCATTGCTTTGAATCATAAAGTGCAGGTGGAGAGTAGATATTATCCAAATATTATTTAGTTCATTTTCTTTTATATTACACATAGTGGGAAGTGTTTGACCAGTTTCAGAAAAGCAATAAGAACTGCAATTCCTCTACTGAGTTTTGAAATCCTTTTGACTCTAAAACATAATTTTAATTATAGTCTTTAACTTATTAAAGTATTGAGTTTCTGAACAACAATTAAGTTTCTACTAAAATGTGAGAGTATACAAACAGTGTAGTGCTAAAGATGCATGGAAGATGATTCTCAGTTGCTAAGTCATACCCAACTCTTTGCAAGCCCTTGGGCTGCAGCATGCCGGGCTCCTCTGTTCTCCACTAGCACCTGGAGTTTGCTAATTGCCCTATGTGTCTTATGCTCTTCCCAGTAGCATATGGGACATCTTCTAACCTGTTGGTGGTGGGGCAGGGACTCATTTTCTGGTGTCATCTTTTTGCCTTTTCATACTGTTTGTGGGGTTCTCATGGTGAGAATACTGGAATGGGTTGCCATTTCTTCCTCCCGTGGACCATATGTTGTCAGGATTCTTCACTAGGACCTGTCCATCTTGGGTGGCCCTGCATGGCATGGCTCATAGCTTTACTGAGTTATGCAAGTCCCTTTGCCATGAAAAGGTTGTGATCCATGAAGCAGGATTCATGGACGTTTAAGAATGATTTTTCTCTCAAACTCTTTCAGTTTAATATCAATGGTAAGGGGTTTGAGAAAGGTACATCTGCTTTACAACATGCAGTAAGATTTAGGTCACAAAAGAGAAGTGAGTTTCAAACAGAAAATAAGTTCATCTGCAGGAAAGACTGGCTCCATAGCATGTTAGAGTTGCTGGGATTCTAGACTATCTTGCATATTTCATGATAGAGCTACAACTTCAATACATTGGGATTCAAACGTAGAGGGAACATCAGTCAAATTATATTTCCTTCATATATCTTGTCCCCATTTTCTCCTTTCTATTTTCCCTGTTTCCTTCCTAGTGTACCAACTTGTCATCATATCTCCTCCCATCGATAACCCTTATATTTTTAGATAAATTTTCTCATACTTTCAAGTTTTAGAATTCAGAGTCATGCTCATGTCTTTTGCTAAGAATTCCAAATGTCTTCAGTTCAACCTTTAAATCCTCTTTTGATAATGTCTTTGAACAAAATGCCTTTAATGTAGAATTTATACATGCAACTAAAATGCCAATGGAGGGTCTTTCCAAGAAATGCTTGAACCTTCTGAAATTACATACAAAATTTGTATGAATTTTTCTGTGATTAGTGTCCATGGCTTTTGTAAAATGCTCAAAGGGAGTCCTTGTTCTACTGCACTGGAAATTCTATTGCTTCTAGACCATTGAGAATAATGATCTAATAATGTTTTAATGCTGTGAGAATATCTTTTTTTAATGCTGTGAAAAAGCAGCATTTAAGGTTTGCAATTTTCCTGAAGGTATTTAGTTGGTGACCCAAAAGAGGGACCATGGAAAAACTCCTTTTATAAAGCTTTCACTAGTGAATAACTCCTTATCCTTTACCAGAATTTCAGCATTGAGTGAAAAGTCTAACTTCCCCAAATTGTTATGCTTTCTGTACCTCCTTTGTCTTTCTCAGGCTTAAGAGTACCTTCTGTTGACTTAAATCAGAGTCACATTCAGAGCTGTGATCACTGCTGACTCAACACTGCCACTTGTGAGTTGCCGGGACAGTTGCAAACTTCTAGGGCTAGAAGGTTCATGGTGATTCATGTGTGTAGGTGACAGAGAGAGACAGAGAAGAACAGAGACATACAGAGAGAGAGGAAGACAAAGAGAGATACAATCTCAAATGGCATTCTCCTCAGACTTCTCAAAAAGGGGACCATGCAAATAAGCATAACTGAGTGAGAGATCTAGTGGGGCCACTGGTAAACAAGAGGGAGGTCTAGCAGCTGCTTCTTCATTTCCACTGATCTCAATGGCTGGACAAGAGATTAATGTTAAGTTACATAATTTCTGTGAAAAGCTGAGAGTATGAATTTGTTTGTGAAATTTTCTAAGATGTGTGTTTGAGAACTAATTAGAAACATTTAAAAGAACAAAGATAAGACATACCTTAGCTGATGCAAACTCTACAGGCCCAAGTTTATGAAATTTGGGGTAAAGTTAATCCTTTCAACTATTTTCTTCAACCATACTTGTAGTAAATTAGTCTATTTAATATCCCCAGCAAGCACCTTGAGATTCTCTACTTTGTGGCTTATTCTCATAAAGTTTCCTCAGTTAATAATTCATTATCTTCCCTTACCCATATCTTTACTCTACCAAGCCCAAGTAATTTATCTTCATGAGGGAAATTTTCCTTCTAGAACCAATAAATATGATGTTTTTACCACACCCGTGACAAATTGTCGTATATTTGCCAATAAGTTTTTTTTAATGTGGCTGTTATTTTTCCATGTTCACGTGTTTGTCTCATCTCTCTTCATTATTCATTTATTCACCCTACAAACACCTGTTCCCTACTTTGTATTATTGTATTTGGCACTGAAGATGAAACAGGGAATCATATGCTTTCTGCTCTTCCAGAACTCATCATAAATGTCTAATATCCTGATATTTCATCAGAGGATTATCATAAACTATGGGGAGAGTGAAATTCTCAAGCTTTTTGTACTGACCTATATTATTGACTGACTGGTTGTGTCTCCTCAAAGTTCCTGTGTTGAGGCTCTAACCCCAATATAATGGTATTAGGAGGTGGGGCCTTTGGAAAGTCTTTAGGTTGTGATGCGGACATGACCCTCTCTGATCTATGATATTTTGTTATAAGAGCCTGGGTTAACTAAGACAAACAGTATATAGAGACTAATTTTTTATACATGATGAATACTCAGAAATATTTATTGTTTGGTGACTGTTTTTCACATGTAATCATTATAACTTATTAACAATATATTCTTGCATTTCACAATATGAATGTTATTGCCACTGGGTATCTGTGTAGGGAACCAGGGACCAGTGACAATTTGTTCATTTGCCTACATTGCACCATCCATGTAGAATATTCTTAGTGATTCAAAAGAAGCACATAGGTCTGCTGTGAAGTCGATTTTCAATCATTTTTTATTTGCATTTATTTAGGAGAGCTCTTGCAATGCCTTTCATAGTTTGTCATTTCTGAAAGAAGCCTTTGTTAGCCTAAAATGTAGCTGTAACAATTATTTCTAAAAAGAAAAAAGAAAAAAAAAAAGAAAAAACCCTCAACACAAGGCTTTTAAACCGTATTTGATTACCTCAAAAATTTTCCCAAAGAGTGAATATGGACTGAAATCCACTTTTCAAAAAAAAAGATTAACCATTGTTTCTTATAATCTTAGTCAGTGAAAGTTGAACAATAGCATCTCCATTTGAAAGAGACTTTCGCTACAAGATTGAAATTAACTTTAACTTCTTTTTAAATGGTTCAAAAATAACTCAGCATAGTGGTTATCTTAGAGGTGAGAATTATCTGTTTTATTAGCTCTCTTAGGCTGTATTTCACAGAAAAATTCTCATGACTCACTAATGTATTTCAAACCATTGTTTGGAAAGCACTGGATAAGAATTGCAATGATAACAGCTAAAATATATGAGGACATTGAAAACTGAGGTCCTCATTATTGTGGCATGTTGGTTATCTGTATCTCATTCAAACAGCATATTTTAAAAGCGTCACATTGACATCCAAACAAGAAAGAACAATTTGAAGAGTTTCAGACATTACATACTGTTTAAACCTATTGTGGTAATGTTTTATGTTCACAGACATTGAAAAGATAACCTAAGGAACAGAAAAGAGATAAAAGTGTGCATAAAGGTAGTCAGTGGTTGATAGGTATATAGGGCAATGACCTGAGTTCAAATAATAAAAACCTGTGTGTGTGTGTGTGTGTGTGTGTGTGTGTGTGTTGTCACTCAGTCACATCTGACTCTTTGTGACCGCATGGACTGCAGCCCACCAGGCTCTTCTGTCCATGGGGATTCTGTAGGCAAGTTTACTGGAGTGGATTGCCATGCCCTTCTCTAGGGGATCTTCCCAACCTAGGGATTGAACCTAGGTCTCCAACCCAGGTCTCCCACATTACAGGCAGATTCTTTATCATCTGAGCCACTAGGGAAGCCCCAAAACCTACCTAGATCATCTGAATTTCTTTCTGACTGTTTAGAGGTTAGCTAGGTAATAAAGAGGAAAGAACAAAACTTCCAGTGTCCAATCAAGAAGCATAACTTGGAGCAGTAGGTGTTGAGTCTAAAGACTGGTGTCCTAGAACAATAGAGAAAGAAGAAACCAAACTGGACAAGAAGGAACTGGATCCTCATTGCTCAGAATCCTCTCTCTTTTACAAGTTATGGATACAAAGGAAGATAAATCTGTGAATATTCAGAAATTAAATAGGCAACACATCAGAGTCACTAGGGTCAATCTCTAGAGTGGACCTATATGGGTTTCTAACACTGTGGCATAGGATATTAGTTTTGTCCATGGGCATAGGGCTTCCCTGGTAATCCAGAAGGTAAAGAATATGCCGGTAATATGGCAGACCTGGGTTTGATCCCTAAGTCAAGATGATCCCCTGGAGAAGGATATGGCTACCCACTCCAGTATTCTTGCCTGGGGAATTCCAAGTACAGAGGAGCCTGGCAGTCTACAGTCCTTGGGGTCGCAAAGAGTTGCAACATGACTTTAACACCCCTTCCTTGGGCTTCCCAGACGGTGCTATGGTAAACAACTTGCAGGCTGATGCAGGAGACTTTAGCGAAGTAGATTCTTTTCCTGAGTCAGGAAGTTCCCCTGGAGGAGGGCATAACAACCTGGCCTATTGGGCTACAATGCATAGGGTTGCAATGAGTTGGACAAGACTGAAATGACTTAGCACACATAGCACTTCTTTGTAACTCATTTCATTACCTGTAAATGGGAGAATAATGGTACCTGCCACATAACACTAGGGATATTAAACAAAAACTAAAGAGTTGAACACAATGCCTGGCATTTTCCAAGCCCTCATGGAATCCAATCATAATGCCCAATAATATTACTAATTAAATATATAAAAAGGATTTTATCCATCTTTTGATAGTCAGTAAACCCCCAATTTTTTTTTTTTATTTTTTTTTCTGTAGCAAAATCTTTTCCTACCACCATCTATACGGATAACACCATCTATGTGGAGGGCCTGGGTTTATCAGAAGCTGGGAGAGTGGCATGAAACAGATTCTCTCTCACAGCTCTAAGAAGGAACCACCCGGCTGACAGACCAACATGCTTCCAGAACCACAAGACAATAAATCTCTATTGTTAAACTACCCATTTCGTGAAACTTTAGAATGTCATTATGGCAGCTCTAGCAAACTTATGCATCATCCGTTCCACAATAAAAGTTGTGTTTTAAATTCTGGAGTGAGTAAACAAATCCTGCTACTCGACATTTGGAGCCAGGAGAGTAAGTCATGCCAGTCTTCCATCAGTTTTTTCACCAGCCATTCAGCGATGTACCCCCTGTTCTTTCAACCAATGCTTATTGAGTAATATCTTCATCCATATTCTTTATATTGTGTCATAGAAAGTATGATAAATACCACTGAGCAGGAAATGCCAACCTTAGATTTTAGTATGTGGTAATTCTTAGGGAGACACGGAACAATTATCTGAAACTAATTTATTTTCCTAAATGAAATTTCATATATTCCACCAAAGGGAAACAAATTTGAAAGGCAATGATTTCACTTTTAAGTACTCATTGAGGGACAAGAAGACCAAAAAGGCCAGATAGGCTGCTGCTGCTGCTGCTGCTGCTAAGTCGTTCAGTCGTGTCCGACTCTGTGCGACCCCAAAGACGGCAGCCCACCAGGCTCCGCCGTCTCTGGGATTCTCCAGGCAAGAACACTGGAGTGGGTCGCCATTTCCTTCTCCAATGCATGAAAGTGAAAAGTGAAGTTGCTCAGTTGCTCAGTCGTGTCTGACTCTTAGTGACCCCATGGACTGAAGCCCACCAGGCTCCTCCGTCCATGGGATTTTCCAGGCAAGAGTACTGGAGTGGGGTGCCATAGCCTTCTCCGCCAGATAGGCTATGTTAACTTAAATCACAAAATAAAGTAGACTCCTGTGGGAGAGAAAATAGAAAATACAGTTTCTGGTTATTTTAGGGTACATGGGAAAATGAAGAGAAGAGAGAACGAAAAAAGGTTTTATTTACTTATTTTTGTTTTGTTTGGTCCAGATTTTTTCTGAATAACTCCTGGGTGTATAAGAGACAGTGATAGTAAAAGAGATATCAAACTTTTATGGAATTATCCTCTGAGTTAAGAATAACCTACTCCTTTGTCTCCTGCTGCTGCCGTTAAGTCATTTCAGTCGTGTCCGACTCTGTGCGACCCCATAGACGGCAGCCCACCAGGCTCCCCCATCCCTGGGATTCTCCAGGCAAGAACACTGGAGTGGATTGCTATTTCCTTCTCCAATGCATGAAAGTGAAAAGTGAAAGTGAAGTCGCTCAGTCGTATCCGACCCTTAGCGACCCCATGGACTGCAGCCCACCAGGCTTCTCCGTCCATAGGATTTTCCAGGCAAGAGTACTGGAGTGGGGTGCCATTGCCTTCTCCGCCTTTTGTCTCCTATAGCCGGGTAAACATTTAAGTCCTCCTAAGTCAATTCAGTCCTGCTTTCAATCTTTGAGACTCTATGGATCATAGCTTGCCAGGCTCCTCTGTCCATGGGATTCTCCAGGCAAGAATACTGGAGTGGGTGGCCATGCCCTCCTCCAGGGTATCTTCCTCACCCAAGGATTGAACCTGAGTCTCTTATGTCTCCTGCATTGACAGGTGGGTTCTTTACCATTAGCGCCACCCGGGGAGCCCCATTGTTCAGGTATGATGTTCTTATTCACATGACACTTGAGTCTATAGTGATGTGAAATATATTTAATTTTCATACAAACTGAACACATGTATCCAGTTGTCAGTGTCAAGGAAACTACTCTGAGTTAAATTCTACAAGTCAGAATTAGAAAACTGTAATTGAATAGAAGCTTGGACATAATTAATTCTTAAGCCGTAAAAATTTTCACTTTCCATTTCAAAGATTGTCACTAAAATAGTAAGTTTTTTTTTCCTTTTCTTGCTAATTCAACAATTTCATACTGATAGCCTGTCATCATGAGAATTTACTATCACATTACAGCTTTACACACTTTAATACAAATATTTCCAAGCCAAAATTAGATACACTGACAAGAAATATGGCTTTTAATGATTTACGTTTCTGCTTTGGAAAAAGAACAGTTCTCTTAAATAGATCATACTGTCAAGTGGCTTCTGGACTTTTTGTTGAAGCATTCAAATGGACTGCTCTATGATTTCTAATCAATAAAAATAGTTCTTTGACATTTTTATATCACTCTCCCCACAAACATGAAAGAAAATACTACAATATTTGGTCATAGCAATTAACAGTATGTGAATTAGAAACTCGTAGACCAGGGTGTAAATCTTGAATTTTCTGTTAACTAGCTCTGTGATTTAGGTCCATGGTTTACCTTCTTATGCTCTAGCTGTTTCAGCTATAAAACGGCATCCTGGAAGAGTTTAAAAAGAATAAATAATACAAGCCATGGGAAACTGAGATGATGAGTTCAATAATTGTTGAACTATGGGTTCAATAATTGAAAATATGGGTTGAAAATATGGGTTCAGTAATTGTTATTTGAGGTTACAATCATTACTTATTGAGTACTACTGAAGAGCCAGGTATTGGGCTAGACTGTGAGGCTATAAAGATGAAGAATTCACACTTCTTTTGAGACCCTCACAAATTATGTTGTGAAGCACAAAAGAGGTGGCATACGTGAAACATCGAAAAATAGGAAACTCAACATAAATGAAAAAATTATTTGTCAGTACAAGTGATTGCCAATGCCCTCAGAAATAACTTAATGCCCAAATGTGCGTCATCAGCTCACTTATGGTAGTCTGGATGGGAGGGGAGTTTGGAGAAGAATGGATACATGGCTGAGTCCCTTTGTTGTTTACCTGAAATTACCATAACAATTGTTAATCAGCTATACTCCAGTATAAAATAAAAAGATTTTTACAAATGTATGGCTTTTGTGTAAAAAAAACATACTGCCAATAGTTTAATTTTAAATGCATTGAGCTCTTGCTCATTAATTCAATAGTGCATTCAATTCATGCACTTAGCAAACATTTACAAGTGTCCACTCTATTCTGGGTACTCACTTTCTGGCCTTTATGTTTTTATAGCAGCCTCATGTTTTTCTTTTGGAACACATAGTCACATATATCTTCCCTTTTAATGTCAGTTTACTCCTTACTTCATGTTTGACTTTCTGGGGAGGGTTTATGAGGCATTCTGAGCAGAACGGTCTGTCAGTAACTTACAAATATTTTTCAAAAGATTAAGCTTCCCTAAGTCATCAAAGCACCAGTTCTAACTGAAGAGGCTGCCATGAAAATGAATACAGGACATGGTTTTGGCTAGGCTTGGGAAAACAACCACTTGAGAGCCTAGATTTTGGCAAATAATAACATCAAGATCTATTGGAATTGCTCTCAGATATTTCATACACATGGTAAGACCTATCATCCACCGAAATTGGTTTGATTTACAGCTCAAGATAACAGAGTTTCTCACGTTTAAATGTTAAAAAGCCTTATTTAAAATTTTAATTCACTACTAATCAATTTTCTTAATGCTCCACTAAAGAAAATTTCTTCCCAATTTCCACAAGTGTGAGTAACACAACCATATTATCTTTCCAACTTGCTGACTGTACAATATTGTGAAAGTTAAAGTATAATGGAAAGAATGCTACCATTGAAATGAGAAATTATATGTTTGTATTATATGTAAAATCTCTATAACTCAAAAATTTTATTTTTTAAAATAAATGCAAACATGAAATGAGTTAAAGTAGATTTTATAATTTACTGTTTTAAAATAATACTAAAATGTAAATATAGATGATATCTTTTTAGCATGACCCTGGAATAATAATAATAGTATATTTTAATATTGGTGACTTTCAGCATTTAGAAAGTCCCTACTTGCCAAGGTGCTTAAGAATATGGAAGGAAAATAGTATAATTTAAGAAAAATACATTAAAAGTTAATAATTAAAAACCTTTTCACTTTTATAGGATCTATGGGTTAGAAGAATCCTATTCTTAGCTTCATTTATTGTTTCTGTGGGTTGCTGATAGGATAAACTATAAGGAAGGGGAACATCCAAGAATTCATTTTATTGTGGACAACTCTAAGGGTCCCAAGATTTTTCCTTCTGCTGAGCAGAAACTTATCTATAGCTTCCATTCATTAAATTTTAGTCTTCATTTTGATGCTGAAGGAAAGAATCCTATTTTCCTTGCGCTTCTTAGTCCTTTAGCCACTGGAAGGCAGATACTTAGTCCCATTTTTCTCCTTATCAGCATAAATGCTCATTTTCATCAGCTTTTCTTCGTTAAACCTGGTTCTGACTCATTATCTAGGTGCATCTCCTCTGAACATGGCCTAGTTTCATTTTTCTCAAAATTTTTTCATAATATGGCTCATCAGTATAATTTATCAAGTCTGATTTCCTATAGTTTTCATTATGAAAGAGGGCACTTTGGTTGTTCATGTAAAGAAAAATATTTTTAATGTTAAACTTATTAAAAGTTACTATTTTATATTAAAATATAAATTATTTGTTGAAATATTTAAAATGTGATAGTATACATACAGAAAGTTCTCTGGCTGTTCTAACAGGCTCTCATCTTCACCCTATCCTGTCACTATCCTTCATGTAAATGATGCTAAGAATTGAATACATTGCTCTGAATGTAATTTGACCAGCAAAGAACTGAGCAGAACTGACAACTACTTCCTTCTGTACCCAACTTCTCTCCATATCCTCTGGCACTATTCCTGTCCATGTCACAATTATGTCTCTGGACAACCTGCACAAGCTCTTATCTGGTCATCTCTTCCCCTCATGGTGGTGGTGGTGGTTTAGTCGCTAAGTCATGTCTGATCCTTGTGACCCCATGGACTATAGCTCCCCAGTCTCCTCTGTCTATGGGATTTCTCAGCCAAGAATGCTGGAGAGGGTTGCCATTTCCTATTCCAGGGGATATTCCCTACCCAGGAATCGAATTTACATTTCCTGTATCTCCTGCTTTGGCAGGAGGGTTCTTTAGCACTAGTGCCACCTGGGAGGCCCCCTTCCCTTCATACATGCCTACAATTTGTTCCCCACTAGGTAGCCAAAGAACTCTTTTGAAAGCATAAAATAGATAAAGTCATCATCTGTTTGAAACACTAAAGAGACTTTCCCTTTTAATAGAAGGAAATCTAACTCATTGCTCTCTGTTGTCTATATAACCTCACCTAGGAAATGGCAACCCACTCCAGTGTTCTTGCCTGGAGAATCCCAGGGACGGGGGAGCCTGGTGGGCTGCCGTCTATGGGGTTGCACAGAATCAGACACAACTGATGCAACTTAGCAGCAGCAGCAGCTCAATCTCTGTCCACCACTTACAGTGCTCTGGTCTAGTTATATTTTTCTCATGTCTCAATTAGGGCAAGTTGATTCTCCCTCAGGGCATTTGCACTGCCTGTTCTCACATGGAATCTCTTTCACCACAAATTTGGATTGTTGCCTCCTTGCCCCTCAGGTCTTAGTTTCCATGTGCCCTCTTCAGGAGGCCTTCCTTGGCCACTGAACACAGAGTAGCTTCCCTCATTACTATCATGTCACCCTATGTTAATGCTATAAATCTTGCCACCATTTCCATAGTATTATTTGTTTGTTTACTGTCTATTTCTCTATGAATAAGACCCATGATAGCAGGAATCTTGGCTTCCTGGGTGGCAGTAGTGGTAAAAAGCCCACCTGGCAATACAGGAGTCCCAAGAGACACGGGTTCAATCCCTGTGTCGGGAAGATCCCCTGAAGAAGGAAATGCCAGTCCACTTCAGTATTCTTTCCTGGAGAATGGACAAGGCTCCATGCACAGAGGAGCCTGGTGGGCTACAGTCCATGGAGTCACAAAGAGTCAGACACAACTGAAGTGACTTAGCACACATATATAGCACACAGCAGGAATCTTAATCATTTTATTCCAAGCAGTTGTTGGTACATAAGCATTGTTGAAGGGATGCATGTATGACTAAAGGATAGCAGATTTATGGCTGTGGATAATAAATCAAGTGTTTAAGATCTAAGAGTCTGAGCCTGGGTTTGAATTGCTGATCCACACNAGGAGCCTGGTGGGCTACAGTCCATGGAGTCACAAAGAGTCAGACACAACTGAAGTGACTTAGCACACATATATAGCACACAGCAGGAATCTTAATCATTTTATTCCAAGCAGTTGTTGGTACATAAGCATTGTTGAAGGGATGCATGTATGACTAAAGGATAGCAGATTTATGGCTGTGGATAATAAATCAAGTGTTTAAGATCTAAGAGTCTGAGCCTGGGTTTGAATTGCTGATCCACACTTATTAGAGGTGAGACACAGAATAAACAACTTAACATTTCTGTGTCTGAAGTTATATATCCCAAAAATTGAAGATAAAAATGCTATTTTCCTCTTAAGTTTATTGCAGGATTAAATAAACTGACTTTGTGTGAAATGCATACATAACTACTATATACATTTAATAATTAATAGTAATGTAGCCTAATTTTTAGCGTTTGACAGCTATGCTATTGTTCACATTTTATTGGAAATATAATATAAAATTCTTTGAATCTTTTTGGTGGTGTTATTGTCCAGTCACTCAGTGGTGTCTGACTCTTTGAGACCCCATGGACTGTAGCCCACCAGGCTCCTCTGTTCATGGGATTTCCCAGATTGCCATTTCCTCCTCCAGGGGATCTTCCCAACCCAGGGATTGAAATTGTGTCTCCTTCATTGGCAGGGATATTCTTTACCACTGAGCCACTGTGTACTGCTGTGTAATATAATCTCTACCTTTCTGGGCTCATGCTGTTGCCTTTTGGGGGCCAATATAGGAGATCAGCCCTGGGATTTCTTTGGAAGAAATGATGCTGAAGCTGAAACTCCAGTACTGTGGCCAGCTCATGCGAAGAGTTGACTCAATGGAAAAGACTCTGATGCTGGCAGGGATTGGGGGCAGGAGGAGAAAGGGACAACAGAGGATGAGATGGCTGGATGGCATCACTGACTCGATGGACGTGAATCTGAGTGAACTCCGGGAGTTGGTGATGGACAGGGAGGCTGGCGTGCTGCGATTCATGGGGTCGCGAAAAGTCGGACACGACTGAGCGACTGAACTGAACTGACTGAACTGATATGATTTTATATGGATTGGCTTTATTTTGTCTTATTATGTTATCTGAACCTGTTGAATGGAGAAGGAAATAGCAACCTACTCCAGTATTCTTGCCTGGAAAATTGTGTGGACAAAGGAGCCTCTGGGGTTCTGGTCTATGAGGATGCAAGGAGTTGGACACGACTGAAACCTGTTGAAAATGCTGACGCCTTCAGTTTTGTTATTCATTAAATATCATTTTGGATATTCAGAACCAGGGCCTTCATCTAAAATCCAAGATACTCAACACCCTTTTGCAGGTTTCTTTCTCTTATCCTTAGCAGAGGCCTGTGAATGCCTCACCTGGGTCTGCAAAGTATGTACCATGTTGGAGGAAGGACAAGGGCTACAGGCAATTGGGCCAGAAGCAGACAAATGAAGCAATAAGGACACCTCGGCTGGCAAGGATCAGGCTTATGGGAAAGAAAGGTGGAAAAACGGAACATAGTTACTTAGCAACCTTTTTTTTAATGTCTCATTTTGAAATATTTGTAAATTCATAGGAAGTTGCAAAGATAGTGCAAAGAGTATCCTCCCCCAGTTTTCCTCTTAATAAGGACTTTCACAGGGCAAATTTGTTTAACTGTGATGAAGTTTATTTGCTGGTTATTTTTCTTTTTATGGATCATATCTAAGAACTTGTATGTTTTAAAGATTTTCTCCAATGCTGACTCCTAAGAATTTCATGTTTTACTTTTAAATCTATAGTCTATTTTAAATTAATTTTTTAAGAAGTAAAGTTTATGCTGAGGTTCTTTCTCCTTGCTTTTTTTTTTTTGCTTTTGCTTATTGTTGTGCGATTTCTCCAATATATTTGAAAAGATGATTCTCTCTCTATAAAAATTGCTTTTGCCCTTTTGTGAAAAATCACTTGAGTATAGGTCTATTTTGGGGTTCTTTATTCTGTTACATTGATTTGTGTGTCTATCTTTCTGCCTGTACCACAGAGTCTTGATTACTGCTGCTATAAATCTTGATGTCAGGTAGAAAGATTGCAGCTACTTTACTCTTCTTTTGCAAAATTATCTTAGCCATTGTAGTTTCTTTGGTTTCCTATATAAACTTTAGAATGATCTTGCCTATGTGTACAAATATCTTGCTGGTATTTTGATAGAAATTGTGTTAAGCCTATACATCAATTTGGAAAGAATTGACATTTTTGCTATGCTGAGTCCTCCCAGTTTACATGTTTCTCTGTTTGTTTAGATCTTAGTTTCTTTTATCAGCATTTTTTTTAGTTGTAGAGCCAAGTGGCACAGTGCCCAGGTTCCCTGTGTTATCTCCACTGTCACTGTTCGAGTTGGGGATTTCTGCTGGGCCTTCTGTAACATCACCTGGTGTGTTGGGGGTGACTTGTTATAGCCAGGTGAGTAGAAGTCTAGACTGTCCACTAGCCCTTTGCTGTCAGTGTTGGGAATAGGGTCATAGTGGTTTTGGTGATGTGTGGCTGGAGTAGAACTATTATCTGAAATTCTGTTTTGCTTGGGTGCCTTGTCCTGGTCCTTTGGCTAAAAGGAGCAAGTTTTGCTTTGGGCTTCTTTTGTCTGCACCTATTGGTGGTTCCAAGTTGCTGGGCTACTCAGTTACCTGTGGTCCTGGGTTGCTTTCTACTCTATATCTATTAGAACATCTTACTTTCGTTTTATATATATATAAAATCTTCCAGAGTTTCTATCTCTCTGGAAACAGAACTTAGAAATTATAGAACAAATATTACCTCTGCAATATGTGCTTCTGTTCTCTGCTTTATTAGATTATTAGAAAGGCTGGTATTAACCCCACTGCACTTCTGAGGAAGTGGGACAAGAAAGTACCCTATCTAGTTGCATCTGGTCAGTTTGTGTGTGTTCTTAAAACGTGCACAGTTTTAAAGAATAAACTTTCTTTATGTGAATACAATAGTCATTGTTATTAAAAATCATGTAAATGCTGGGTTACACTGAATCCAGGTAGAAGTTAGAAAATATGCTAAGTTTGGCTTTACTGTCCATATAGCAATATTGCATGAAAATATGCCAGTTGAAGACATGTTCCTGAGTTCTGACAGAATATTTAAGAGTCCTGGTTCTCCTAATGTCTTGCTATTTTGCTTAGAACTATGGCACTTGAATTTTCTGGATGTTAGTTTACAAACCTGCTCATGAGAGAGGTGATATGTATATATATATGTGTGTGTTTGTATGTGTATGTGTATACTTGTGGCTGATGGGCGTGTTGTAAGGCAAAAACCAACACAATATTGTAAAGCAATTATCTCCTCCAATCAAAAATTTAAAAAGGAAGACCATTAAAAAGAGAGTGGTGATAACATTTTCTTCACTTATTTCTCAAGGTTATTGTCAAGATCTAACAAGATAACATATATGCAAATATTTTATAAATTGTTAAGCTATTTATAAATATAAAATGTTATTTTCATCTTCATCATTACTACTAAAATGGCTGTAAATATTCTCTTTATCCAGCAGAATGGAAAGCAAATAAAAAGTATGCTTTAGGAAGGAAATATCAGCAATCACAAGTATAGGCAATGTACATATAATATATTCAATAAATTTGAGCTTATTTTGTAAGAATATGATATATACACAAAGATATGATAAAGAATTACATGTAATTATATAAAATGGAAATTAATTATTAGATTAATTTTCCTGGAAATATAAAAATTAGATTTGTTGTCCAATGGAGTTTAAACACACACCATGAAGAAGGAAAATTGTTCACTTTAATCCCCATTTCATTCCAGCATAAGACATCTATTCCCATGAGGCCAGTCTCTTTAAATATATACTGTGCTTCCCACTCCATTATTTCCCTTCATTCCCTCCTACCCATTCTTCAGGATGCTACCAATATCCTCACCTCCTTCATGAACTTTCTCTGACAATTCCAGCCCACTCTACTCATCCTTTTCTGAAATCTTATTGCTCTCATAGCCAGTATCACAAATTTAGGCATTTAATTATATATTGTCTTGCATTATTTTCTAATTGTGTCATGAGTATTTTTCTCCTATGCTAGCTTGTAACTTCTCAGCGAAGGACCAAGTCTCATGTATTTCTGTTTCTCCTTCAGCATTTAGAAAATACAGCATATAACAGGTGCTCAAGGAATAATTGTTAATTAACTAAATGACTTTTCTAGGCACATTATAAATCTTTAGGTCTACAATATTAAAGAAATACAGAGAATAAGACCACTGATGCCATATTATGAACCCAAATGATAAAGTCATTCAATACATCTGGACTCTGACAGCTACTGAGGTATCTTGCTGATAGAGTAAACAATACTAGTGAATTAAAGGGCCATCCAAAATAGCTCCCATATATTTGAACTTGAGAGAGTTATCACAATCTATTGAGTAGACTAGTTTAAGTAAATCAAGAAGACCAGAATGATTAATTTGTAGTGGAGTATTATCCTGTTTCACACATGGATTGAATTTCTGGGAAATAAGACAAAAGAATTTTATTAGGAAGTTTCTGATTCTTGGAAAAATCTGTAATGTTCTTTTATTTCAAGAAAAAAAAATGCACATCTTTGAGGAAGTTACTACTGGGATCTTGGAAATCATTTAATCTAGCCTTCTCACTTATAGACCAGAACCCCCTGGAATTAACACAACAATGTTTAATGTCACAAGGTCCTTTTATCAGTTCATAAAACATTCAAAAAACATTGTTTTTTTACTAATTTATTATTTTATCTACTAGATTTTCAGTAAGCACCTCAAAGTCAAAATTCATATATTTAGTAATCAGACTGTTAAGTCTATATTCCAGATTTCTTACTTAGTAGATATGTGACTCTAATTAAATTTAATGGCTTCAGTTTTCTCATGGGTAAAATGGACAAAGCAATATTTAGTTTTCAGGATTCTTGCTGAGAATTCATTGTCTCCTTTAAGAAATGGGCTTAGCACTATTCAGGAAAACATACAAAAGTATAAATAATAAGTAACTCTCTATATTGAGGCTTCCCAAGTGGCACTAGTGGTAAAAAAAAAAAATCCACCTGCCAAAGCAGGAGAAGCAAGAGACGAGGGTTCGAAATGTGAACTCAATCCTGGAGTAGGGACGATCCCCTAAAGTAGGAAATGGTAACCCACTCCAGTATTCTTGCCTGGAAAATTCCATGGATAGAGCAGCCTGGTGGGCTACAATCCGTGGAGCTGCAAAGAGTTGGACACAACTGAACACACACACACACACACACATATGAGAGCCATTCTTTTTTATCATAATATTACAATAATCACTATTGTTTACCTCATCTTTAGAGGAGAGCACATATTATTGATTAAAATGTAAAAAATAATCAAATTTTAAAACTAGGCTAAGATGCCTTAGTAGCATAGAAGAGGGAGCCCCACAAAACTCGATTATCAGAAAGTATACCTGAAGACACCCCTGGAGAAGGAAATGGCAACCCATTCCAGTATTCTTGCCTAGAGAATCCCATGGATCGAAGAGCCTGGTGGGATATAGTCCATAAGGTTGCAAAGAGTCAGACATGACTGAGCAACCTNAT
Organism: Neotragus pygmaeus; assembly: GCA_006410875.1. NCBI lineage: Eukaryota > Metazoa > Chordata > Mammalia > Artiodactyla > Bovidae > Neotragus > Neotragus pygmaeus. Next base: position 1,029,285 of record SJYV01051165.1, read on the forward strand.
CAGAAAGTATACCTGAAGACACCCCTGGAGAAGGAAATGGCAACCCATTCCAGTATTCTTGCCTAGAGAATCCCATGGATCGAAGAGCCTGGTGGGATATAGTCCATAAGGTTGCAAAGAGTCAGACATGACTGAGCAACCTAGCATGCATACACATACTTGGAACAGAGAATTCTTGTTATGAGTCTTAGAGTTAAAAAAAGTCACTCTTGAGGGCTCTGGAGACAAGGTGGTTGGGTATATTTAGATGCTAGATACATTTATTAGGAGGGAATATGGTGGAGAGCAGAGCATGACATTAGAACGTCACTGAAAGTTATTTCAGTAAAATAATGATGCATGTTAGGCGATATAGGGCAAATGGAATTCATATGAGAAAAGGTCAGCCTTTATGATTGACTGAAATGAGTCAGTTACTGAGGATAAGAGTCAAGGATGATTCTCAAGTGTCTAGTCCTGGAAACTCAGTAGATAGTGAAATGATGAGTTTATGTTGGCCAGGATGAACTTGAGATGCATTAGGGGAAATGTTTCTTGCTATTTCTCATATGTCCTGCCAGGAAGAGAAAATCCCTCTAGTATGATACTTCTGATTTTCTCTCTCTTTACACATTCTGCTCTTGGGGAGGAATGATTTCTTTGATTGGAAAACTGGGAAAAGTCACATGGGCTGGGTTACTCCTCAATTATGAAGAAATCTGCTTATGGATAGCATGATCTCTCCTCTTTTACTCCTTGCTGTAGATTTGTAGGTTGTGTAGGAGCCTGACCTTTGGAGAACAAACTGCCTAGTCCAGATCAATCTGTGGTTCATATTAGCAGTCCCACTTACCCAGTTTTTTAAGCTGTGTGTTTTAACCTAGCCATGGCTTGACTTTCATCTTTACCCCTTATTTGTTAGGTTTATTAGTGCTGAGGCAGGGAGGAAAAGTGTATCTTATTAAAGATTCTTCGGACACCACACGACAAAGCCATCTTTCTGAAACTTATCATGATTTTAAGTGCACATCTGACACCCTCTTGGGCATCTCGAACAACTGACTCATTTAAATTTTTAAATGCTGAACCAATTATAAGCACGCTGCATGTTTTTATATTCCTCCAAAGTACATAATGAGTGCTTAATAGGTGTCTATAGAGTTTACATATTTCACATTAAGAGAGAAAGTAATTATCCTGACTGAAAAGATACTTTTAGAGAAACTTAAAGATATTAATTTATTGAATTAGTAGTTTGTGAATTTCCCTCTTTCAAATTTTGACAAACTAGATTGACTTTCCACTATTAGATCTTTCACTTTCCAAGGAACTTAAGCTCATGCTTTATGTGGTAGGTGGGATAATTAACCTCTAAAGATTGTGCTGCTGTGCTGTGCTATCTCACTTCAGACTCTTTGTGAACCTAGGGACTGTAGCCTGCCAGGCTCCTTCCTGTCTGTGGGATTCTTCATGCAAGAATACTGGAGTGGTTTGCCATTTCCTTCTCCAGGGGATCTACCAGACCCAGGGTTCAAACCCACATCTTTTATGTCTCTTGCATTGGCAGGCAGGTTCTAAGCTCATGCTGTTATGTTGTAGGTGGCATAACTAACCTCCAAAGATTACCACACCTCAATTCCCAGACCAGGTAGCTGTGTTGTTCTATGGGAATTAAGATTGCAGATGGAATTACAGTTGATAATCAGCTGATTATAAATTAAGGAGATTTTTCTGGACTCCTTAAAGAAGGCAGGAGAGTTAGAGTTGGAGAAGATGTGCTAACAGAAGCAGAGGGTAAAATGATGCAGTTGACTTTGAATGTAGAAAGGAGGCAGAGGTAAGTGATGGGGTCAGCCTCTAGAAGCTGGAAAAGTAGCAGAAACAGATTCATCCACAGAGCTTTCAGAAGGGAATGCACATCAATGATATCTGATTCTAGCCCATGAGATGCATTTCGGATTTCTGAACTGTAGAACTGTAAGATAATAAATTTATGTTGCTTTAAGCTGCTACATCTGTAGTGGTTTGTTATAGCAGCAATAGAAAACTAATATACCCTGCAACTCACCCGACAATTCTTCCTCTCTTCTCTGAGTGGCAGTTTATAAATGGATTGACTTCCATCCAGACTGCCAGAGATGAACCTTGGCTCCTCCACTTCTCCACTTGCTCATTCTGTGACCACAGGCAAGTTGTCTAATTTTGTGCCACTATTTCCTTTTTTCCTCATTATAGAATGGGGATTATAATAATACCTTCCTTGAGTAGATTAAATGTGTTAATACATGTGAAAGCATTTAGAACAGTAATAACATAGTAAACACTATAAAGGGCTTCCCTGGTGGCTCAAAGTGTAGAGAATCCTCCTGCAATGTGGGAGACCTGGGTTCAATCCTGGGTTGGGAAGATCCCCTAGAGGAGGGCGTGGCAACCCACTCCAGTATTCTTGCCTGGAGAAGCCTATAGACAGAGGAGCCTGGTGGTCTATAGTCCATAGGTCGCAAAGAGTCAGACACAGCTGAGTGACTACACACACACACACAGACTATAAAAGTGTGTTATTATGCAGTATTATATCTACCTATACAAATTATTTTATAACCAGTTCAAATTTCTCTTCTTCCATAAAAAAATGGCTACCCCTTCTCTTCCTTTAATCCAGAAAAGTCTTTATATTTACAAGTTTTAGTTGAACTTGGCACTTTAATTTTTACCTAATTGCTTTTGTACATATTGAACCATCTCTCCTAAGATACAAGATCCTACAAAAAGTCACTGATATGTGTTTTTGTTCATTTTACTTTTTATCAATCTTGTTATCCCATAGTTTCTGAGCTAGCATTTTGCATATCACAGATACTCAATAAACATATTTTGAGCTGTGTGTTCATTGTTTAGTTGTATCCAACTCTTTGTGACCCCTTGGGATGTAACCCACCAGGCTCTTCTGTCCATGGAATTCTCCAGGAAAGAGTATTGGAGTGGGTAGCCATTTCCTTCTCCAGGGGATGTTCCCAACCCAGGAATTGAACCTGGGTCTCCCTCATTGCAGGCAGATTCTTTACCATATTTTGAGCTACCAATAGTATTTTCCACTTGTACCAATTTCAAGAAGCAAACTAAATCACCCGTTATTCAGCCAAACAACACTCATATAAAGTATTAATCAAAGCCTGGATGTGTCACAAAATTAATACAAAACATTATCTGCAGTTATTTGGTGGGGAGCTCAGAGTTTTGATGAGTTTACTTCAGATGTTCAGCTTTAATTTAAACCACATGTTGGAGCAAGTTTTTTTTTTTTAATTATTTGCCCATAAAGTCTGTGCTCTATAATCTACTCCAAAGGCTATTTCTTTGATAAGCAAGTATGATGTACTGTGAAGGCTGAATTTAGTTCTGTGCGAAGACTTGCATAAATTTAGCATTTCTGAACTTCTAGGATCTCTAGGGTTTTCTGGTGGCAATGGTCAGCTGATTAGTGTTTCAAAAATAGAATTAAAATTATTGCCACAGGTATCAATATTTTAAGCCCTAAAATTAAAATTCATATTAGTGGCTATGTTCATTTTCTTGGATATATCTACAGTTAATCTCAAAACATTAATAATTATTGTCAGGTTATTAAATTCTGTCACAAGAAATGAAATCCAACTGAGGTCATCTTGTCATTAACCTTGATGGTATTTTTTTATAACACCAAACAATCATTCTTTAAACAGTTCTAAATTTTGTTAAACTGGTGAAGAAAAAATTACTTATTGAGTGGAAGGAAAATTAAATCTTCTAAACACTATAAACTCTTATTTAGAAACTAATAAAGATGCCAATTCACATGGTTCTGCTTTGTATCATTATTTTAATTTTCCAATATAATACTTGACAAAGTAATATAGATATATATAAGGCAAAAATAAGTCTTTTTTACATACATATGCTATGCTGAAGAAGGAACATTCATTCAAATGAAGAACTCACTGACTTTTGAGAAGGTACTTGGACAATTTTTTATATAAAACAAAAAGATGGCAATGGCTCATACATTAAGATATTGAAGACAATATTTGAAACTTGCATACTTTATAAATGAAGGAACTGTGCCTTCAGTTTGCAAGCTTTTCAAAGCTCTGTGTCAAATGAAGAGAGGCATCTTTACTTCTGATGCCACTAATTTCACACTCAAAAATTAATTTTCCTTTCAGAAGGCAGATCACTGATGATGTGATGGATATGAAATCTACTCTTTTTGTTGTTGTTGTTGTTACTGAAGTATGATTGACTTACAATATTGTATTAGTTTAAGATATACAACACAGTGGTTGGATATTCTTATATATTATGAAATGATCACCACTATTAGTTTAGTTACCATATATCTCCATGTCACAATATTATTGACTCTACTCCCTACACCACATATTACATCTATCCCCAAGACTTGTTATTTAAGTCTACTCTTTTTAGTGGGTCTGAATTGATCTACTAATGCAGAGGCTGACTTTCTCAGATTTGTTTAGCCTTTGGTGTGAGTAAATTTGTTTCTATTTTTCTTTTACTCTTTTATAAATAACCATAATGATTTCTTCTCATGCTGATTTTTTAAGTGTTTAAAGGAAAACAAGGGTTGATAGCTCATCAAGGCACATGAGACTCCCCTAAGAGTTGACAACTTCCACTTGGAGAATGCATTAGCCAAACACATCCATTTCCACTGGAGGGTGTTATTAGATGCACTTAAGCAAAGACAGAAACTAAAAGCAAAAAACAACCCAGAGTTGTTGTTTTTTTTTTTTTCCTGTAAAGGCATTGTTATACCTTTTGCCCCAAGTTTCAGAATGATGTATCACTCAGAGACCAACTCTATTAACAGGTCATTTAGATTATGATGAGTTATGATGAACTCAAGCCTGTAATATCCTAGCCCAACAACTTGCTTTGTCACAGCAATATCACAGACATATGCCCTAAAGAGTAGTCTTACTTCCTCTTCTCTTGGATACCACTAGGATTTACAGCATCTGGGGCAAGAAGCAGAAGTAATGAAGTCTTATAGGAAAAAAAAAAAAAAAAACCTGTTACATAAAGTCATTAACAGACATGAAGAAATGATGAGCAGTGGCTGAAGCCAAGATTACTAGTTCACTTAGACATGAAGAAGATGGCTCTAAATCTGGTCTCCCCTGGTGGAAAATTTGCTTATAACTAATGTGCACTGAATAAATAAATGACTGTGGAGTTGCTGTTGGCCACATTTTTGTTCCCCATGATAAATAAGTAAAAATTAAAGTTATAGATGTAGATGATTTCATGTAAGTGCTAAAGTAGCGATGTTTAGACATTGTCACTGCCACTTTAAAAACTCCCCCAGAATAACTTAGCTAGTAAGTCATATAGGTGGGATTTGAGTGCAGTTCTCATTGGTTTCAAAATCTGTGGTCTTTATTCTATATCACATTGGACAACCTTTTGTTCTCCTCTCTCTCTCTTTCTTATCCAGGGAAAGGTAAGAATTGATAACAGGTGAAGACCTTTTGTTTCATTAAATATTTTTATCCCCATGGAAGATTCAGATTCATTCTCTCTCTAAATCTCTTTCCCCTTACTTCTCCCTCTAAGTAGCTGGCCTTTGATTGAATCATGGCTTACCCAAAACACACGCTGGAATCTTAACTCCAGAAGCTGTGGTTACCTTGATTCAGAAAATGGGTCTTTGCATATGTGATTAAGTTGAAGACCTAAAGAGGAAGAGCTTATTGTGAAATATCTAGACAGTCCCTATATGTAACCACATATGCTCCTATAAGAGAGAGATATGTCTCCCTCTGAGTTTCTTGGTCTAGAAGGGTGACATACACAGAAGATGGGGAGGTGATGCAACCAGAGAGGCAGAGCCTGGTGTAAGGCAGTCACAAGTCAAGAAGCACCATAAGCTGGAAGGGCAAAGGATGGAGTGTCCCCAGGAGCCCCTGGAGGGAGTGTGGCCTTGCCACACTCCAGTCTGATTTCAGACTTCTGGCTTCCACATTTGGTGAGCAAACGTTTCTGTTGTTGTAAGCCAGCAGGTTTGTAGTAATTTGTTATGACAGTTACAGAAACTAATATAACTCCCCTCTTTTCAAATTCTGAAATTGGTGGCAGGGGAAATTGCAGTGTAAACACAGTACAATGCTGACTTCTAGCCTGTGGAGAAATAGTAAAAACAGATACACTTTAGGAAATATAGGCACATTTTACCTCGGCATAAGCCTATAAAGCCCCTGACAGTTACACAGTCTGTCTTTTTCCACTTTCTTGTCCCCCAAGGTAATCGTCTGATTGTTGGAACATAGCCCGTGATCAATAGGTATTTGTTGAGCAAATCAACCTGACTTTGCAGTGGCTCCAGCAGAACTGGAACATTTCAAGAAGGAATAAAAGGTCATTTATCCTGAGAGAAGAGTTAATTCTCATTTGAATTCTCTTGGATACACTAACAACTGCTCTGACGGGCACAGGCATGTTAGAACTAGCCAACCTTGGTAACTCGAAGAAAAGAAAAGGTAAGTGAGAGATGACTTAGTTATGACTTAGTCATCAAAGGTAAATATATTTTAATATATTAAGTAACTCTTTAAAATATAGTAAAGTAGATATTTCAGAAATCTTTAAAATGTGAGAGAAATGGGAATGGCAGGACATGTATAAATCTAGATGGTAATTACATGGGAAAATTCTTCCATGGTATTTCGAAAGTTAGGAGAAATCAAATCAGATCCAGAAACAGACTGGGCGAGTTTTAGTGTGGATCCGCCACACTCAGGAACCTTGTTGGCCAGAATGCACCAGGTCCACCACCCTGGGGCTTTATAGTCAAAGTCCACTCTTCCTAGTGGGTGCTGGCAGGACCAGTTGCCAAATATTTTTAACACAATTTCCATTAATTTATTTTCTCTGGAATAGATATTCTCTTCTTTCCACCCCCGGTGTTGCGGCTCCAGTCCTTGCCTCTGTTTGGATATTTGCTTCCCACTGATGGACAGGGACGCCTGGCATGCTGCAATTCATGGGGTCGCAAAGAGTTGGACGTGACTGAGTGACTGAACTGAATTGAACTGAACTGGATGCTCAGAGGGCTTCCCTTGTGGCTCAGCTGGTAAATACTTCACCTGCAATGTGGGAGATGTGGGTTTGATCCCTGGGTTGGGAAGATACCCTGGAGAAGGGAAAGGCAACCTAATCCAGTATTTTGGCCTCAAGAATTCCATGACTGTATAGTCCACGGGGTTGCAAAGAGTCGGACATGACTGAGAGACTTCCACTTTTACTTGGATGTCCAAAACAGCTTCTTCAGAGACCCATCTTCCTACAGACATTCTGAGGACAAACTTTCTGGAAAATCAATCAACATATCTATTAAAATGTGTATATACATGAAGGTAACACAGGAAAACTGGGCTTCCCAGGTGGCACTCATGGTAAAGAACCCTCCTGCCAAGGCAGGAGATGCAAGAGATGCATGTTCAATACCTGGGTTGGGAAGATCCCCTGGAGTAGAAAATGGTAACCTGCTCCAGTATTCTTACCTGGAAAAGTCCATGGACAGAGGAACTTGATTGGCTACAGTCCATGGGGTTGTAAAGAGTCAGACACAACTGAGCACACATACAGAACAAAGCAAAAGTCATCTCTTGTAGTTTCCTATCACTCACAAGATTAAATATAGATCTCATTTTTAACACTATTTTAATATTTAAGATGTCACTGTTTTTTTATTTTTTCCTGTTTTTGTATTATTATTTTTTTTATTTTATTTTTTACTTTATTTTACTTTACAATACTCTATTGGCTTTGCCATACATCGACATGAATCCACCACAGGTGTACACGAGCTCCCAATCCTGAATCCCCCTCCCACCTCCCACCTCACAACGTCTCTCTGGATCATCCGCGTGCACCAGCCCCAAGCATCCTGCATCCTGCATCGAACATAGACTGGCACCTCGTTTCTTACATGATAGTATACATGCTTCAATGCCATCCTCACAAATCATCCCACCCTCTCCCTCTCCCTCAGAGGCCACAAGTCCATTCTATATGTCTGTGTCTCTTTTGTTGTCTCACATATAGGGTCATCATTACTACCTTTCTAAATTCCATATATATGTGTCAGTATACTGTATTGGTGTTTTTCTTTCTGGCTTACTTCACTCTGTATAATAGGCTCCAGTTTCATCCATCTCATTAGAACTGATTCAAATGTATTCTTTTTAATGGCTGAGTAATATACATATTACCACATATACACCATATATACCACATATATGTGTATAATACCACATATATGTGGTACATATACACAATGGAGTATTACTCAGCCATTAAATAGATCTCATTTTTATATATGCAAAAATATGCAAAATTACATATATATGTATATAATTATACATTCACATGTGTGTGTGTTTGCTCAGACATGTCTGACTTTTTGCGACCCCATGGACTGTAGCCACAGGGTCCTCTGTCCATAGAGATTCTCCAGGCAAGAATACTGGAGTGGGTTTCTATGCTCTCCTCCAGGGAATTTGACAACCCACGATCGAACCCAGGTTTCCCTCATTGTGGGCAGATTCCTCATCATCTCAGCCACCAGGGAAGCCCTCTATCTATATTAAATAAAGAATAATAGTGTCAATATTATAACCATATAATCTATATATTAATTTGAACCCCATCTATACCTCTGCTGCTTCCTCTGCCTTGCCTTTAGAGTCTATTTTGTAGCCGTACACACTTCTCATGTCTTTTTGAAATTACCAATTCCCTGACACAATAGCAAGATTTTTATATAAACCCAGTCCAACCCTTGTCATTGTCCATAAGATAAGAAAGTGAAAGTGTTAGTCACTCAGTCATGTCTGACTCTCTGCGATCCCATGGACTGTAGCCCGCCAGGCTTCTCTGTCCATGGAATTCTCAGACAAGAGTACTGAAGTGGTTTGCCACTTCCTTCTTCAGAGGATCTTCCTTACCCAGGGATCAAACCCCAGTCTCCTGCACTGCAAGCAGATTCTTTACCAGCTGAGCCACCAGGGAAGCCTGTCCAATATTATGTGGCCCCACTTATCTCACAGCTTTGTCTTTTCATCACTCGCTCCCTCTCTGTTTTCCAACCTTACTAACCTGTCCATTACTTAAAGATATCAGGAAACAGACAAAGTGTGTTCTGTATGGACATATTGATGAGGCCAAACCTACAAACATCTATTCTGATGGATCAGGGCATCTGCTCTGTCTGATTGATGGGTTTGGGCTCCCCAAAAAGCAGAGTCTGAGATAAGGAATTGGATACAACCAGTTTACTGGGGAGGTGACCCCAGGAAGCAGGAGTGAAGAATCGGCAAGAGTGATACACAGAGGGAGAGAAACAGAAATCAGTGGGCCTTGCCAAGATTGCTGCTGAGGAAACAGAAGATCACAGATGCTAAGACTTCTGAGATGCCTATGGAACACTCCCAGGTGAATCCAGGTAAATAAAGCTTTGATCCTTCTATCAGTGACTGAGTTGTGTAGACAAGCTAGGGGAGTTCCAGTGACATTACTGTAGGCCAAGAGTAAGAGAAGACCCACTGGTTTCTGGCCCCATGTACCTGGCAGCCTCATCTTTCATCCTTCACTCTCCCTCTCTGTTTTCCAGCACTGCTAACCTTCCCATTACTCAAATATGTCAGAAGACAGGCTTAGAATGATTCTTTCTCCTCCATCTTCCACATTAACTCCTCATCTTACAGGTCTCAGATTCAATGTCATTTCCTCAAGATATTTTTCCTTTTTTGCCCAGACATGATCATCAGGTACGTATTTTTCTCCCTGCTATTACAAGCTACTCTTATTCCCAGAACTCAGCAGCATTTATTATTTGTTCAATGTCTATCTTGCCAGCAAAACGAGAAGCTCCAAGAAGCCCATGTTCTTGTTTTATCCTCTTATTCACTGTTGTATCCCCAAGAGCCCTCTCAATGCTGAGGATACAGCAAATATTTGTGAGATAAATGAATACGTATTTGAAAACAGAAAGAATTTTGGACATTGTCACATCCTATTGTAACAGATATCTTGCTTAAAAATGAGACCATAGGAAGGAAATTAAAGTCATTGTCCTTCATAAAATTTTAGCAAGGTTTACCATATTCTATTGAATAAGATTTCAATGATTGTAACAGTTCACATTAAGTACAACTAGAAAGAAAAATGATATTTGAAAATAAACCGTGAAATGCCATGGACTAAAAAGACACATCCAGTTTCTAGATGTTAAAACTGAAAAAATGGGGAAGACCACAAGGCAACACACACCAAACATACCTTAAATCTTCATAATTTTTTCCGTATTCACCTCTCCCTCCTTGCTTCACAGAACCACCACATCATCCCTGAGCTATTGAGACTGTAGTTGACTAACTGGTGTCTTCCTTTGCATTTTCAACCTCCAGCTCATTCTCCACTCAGTTAGAGTGATCATTTCAAACTGAAAACTTGATTATATAACACAAATGCTGCATGAACATATGCTACTCCTACTTAGTAACTCAGTCATATCTGACTCTGTGTGACCCTATGGACTGTAGCCCACCAGGCTCATCTATCCATGGGATTCTCCAAGCAAGGATATTGAAGTGGGTTGCCGTGCCCTCCTCCAGGGGATCTATCCAACCCAGGGATCAAACCTGGGTCTTCTGCATTGCAAACAGATTCTTTACCACTGAGATACCAACAAAGCCCACATGAACTCATACCTGCTATTAAATATTTTTTCTCTGTTATATCACACACATTTTCTCTTACTTTATATTCCTCTGATAGGGTTTCTAAAATATGCCACCTCTTTTATTTACCTGGACTATTCAACTCACTGTCCTCAATCTTTCTCTACTTCCTCATCTTACTGGTTTTAGTATAAATGTACCTTCCCCAGAAAGACATTGTGTGATCCTGCCACTGTAAATCAGCAACCCCCTTCCTCCACTCCTGACATTATTTTTTTCCAAACACATACCTCATTCTTTTCCTGTGTGGCACTCATCTCAAGCTTCAGTCTATATATACAAGTGTTTTAATGTATATACTGTCTGTCCCTTTCACTGAAATTTGAGTTCCATAAGAATAGCCACTGTGATGTCACTTGGCATCACATTCTAGAACATGACAGAAATCAAAGTGCTAAATGATTATCTGTTGAGTCAATGAGGTAATGGGATAGACACATTTTGCCAAATCAAGGACAAAAGGAAATCCAGTACATCATTTGAGGCATTGAGTGCTGCTTGAAAAGAGCAACATATTTCCCCCAAATTAGGCAGGGGACAAACATAAACTTGCCTTCCAAAGGCTTTGTTTAAGGTTAATGCATATTGTACTATTTCAGGTAACTTTGGACCTTCCATTTAAGAAAAAGAAAGAAAGAAAAGTAGTTTTTATTGTTTCAGTTTTCTCCAAGATGTTTTCTTTAAAAAAAAAATTATTTATTTGGTTTTGTCAAGTTTTAATTGTGGTGCACAGGCTCAGTAATTTTGGCATGCGAGCTGAGTTGCTCTGTGACATGTGGGATCTTCCTGGTCCAGGGATCAAACCCACATCTCCTGCATGGCAAGGCAGAGTCTTAACAAGTCCCCCAGACAATTTCAAATTATTTTCATCAAGTTTTACTATAATAATTTTATTTATTTTTTTAAAAATATTTTTAAAAAACACAAACACATTCATAGACCTCAGTATCATTTGTTATGTTTTATTTTGAAAAGTAATCAGATTCAAAATGTGAGTTATGAGACTAGAGCATTACAAATAACATTTTTTCTCAACTGTGTTTGTGAAAATATTGGGTGAATGACTAATGAGAAAACATCACTATGCTAGATTTACAAAAATTATAGAGCAAAACCAGACTGATTTTAATAGAATCAGTACCAATTGCATCTCACGCTTCAATGGCAGTGAAAGTAAACTTGATTTTGACACATGTAATTGTGTTAGGAATAATTTCATATAGAGGAAAATGTTATTCATCTTTAATATCCTTGGGGACATATTGCTCAACCATCTTCCAATTTTTTAAGGCCTAGCTGCAGCTTGTGTGAAATGAGGGCAGTTGTTCTGTCCTTGAATACTGCTAATGCATCATTCCTACAAAAATATATGTATGCTTCTACCCATGTATTCATTCATGCCTTTATTCTTTTGGCATTTATTGGGCATCTTTTATATGGCAGGCACAGTTCTAGGCTTTGGATATGCAAAGATGAATAACTCTAAGGATTATGGCCAAAAAACACATTAACAAGCAATTTATTTTTTAAAGGCAAGCACCAATAAAAAAGGAGTAAATGGTAAACATATGTATAAATATTGGATACCATTTCATCTTGCTTTTCAGTTTCCAGAAAATGACACTAAGGCTTAAGGGAATAAAAAAGTTTTCTGAAGATTTCATAGCTGTTGAATACAAAGACTGGGGCTTGAATTCAGGTCTTGCAATTCCTGTAAGGAGGAATTCCCTTTTCTGAGTGATCTCTGGTACCATGCCATCCATTTTCTATAAATCTGATTACGTAAACCTCATTTAATCTTCATGACCATGAAAATGAGTAATCACTATTTTTTTTTTTACTTTTCACTTTATATTGGAGTATAGCTGATTAAAATGTGTTAGTTTCAGATGTACAGCAAAGCAATTCAGTCATACACATACATTATCTATTTTTCAAATTCTTTTCCTACTTAAGTTGTTATATAATATTAAGCATGGTTCCCTGTGCTGTATAGATGGCCCTTGTTGGTTTCTCTATTTTCATTATGTGTTGAGGAAACTGAGATTCAGATAGTTTCAGCAACTGTTCAAGTCACAGAGTTAGTAAACAACAGAGCCAGTATTCAAACTCCAGTATTTCTCATCCCAAAACTTATGCAGTGTCTCTAACCACTAACTTCCTGTCTATTCCAGCCCACTCAATCACATGTATTTGTGGAATAATTTTACTATCATAAATAACTCAAATATTTCAAAATTGAGCATTTGGAATGTACCAAGCACTCCTGAAAGATATTTCTTATGAGTTAATTTAAAGGTACTCCCATGAATCAACTTATTTAATTCTCATAGAAATAATAGATAGGTATTATCTGGGGCTTCCCAGGTGGTGCAGTGATAAAGAATCCACCTGCCAATGCAGGAGACATAAGAGATGTAGGTTTGATCCCTGGGTTGGGAAGATCCCCTGGAGAAGGAAATGGCAATCTGCTTCAGAATTCTTGCCTAGAAAATTCTGTGGCCAGAGGAACCTAGTGGGCTGCAGTCCATAGGGTCGTAAAGAATTGAGTGCAACTGAATGGCCGAGCACGCACACACACACACAGAATTCCAGTAGCATCCTGAGCACTATCTGCTCTCCTAAAGACGGCAAATTCAAGGACTAAGCTTTCTGTATTACTCAACAGAAGTCAGTCTAAAAAGCAGAGTCATCATCTATGTGTAATTACTGATCACCCAGAAAAATAATGTCATTTTCAAATCACATATACAATTCATTATCTGTTCCAAATCCAGAGCAGTTGACATTATTTTTCTTTTTTATCCACTTTGTTATGCAAATATTTATTATTGCAAAGAATGAATTTGAGTAAGTGCAATCAGAGCCATCTATTGAAATTTCTGCTGTGAGTTCTCCCCTCTCTTGGCCACCTTCAACCACTTGTATAGATTTCTGGCAGAAGGAGAAAGAGCCAATGAGGAAGGAAGAAATATGGTTTTTTTCCCTCAGCATTAGGCCTCAAGATTCCACACAGAAAGTAGAGGCAGAAAGCATGGCTTCACAATAGAAATAAATAGCAAGGTTCCTCAAGTAATGACTAACTAGCTAGATCTCTGGGAACTTCTCAGGTAAGCATCAACTTGAAGCTTTGTCTGGAAACAGTGGTACAAATGACTAAATACAGTGTGACTTGTGGGCTGAAGTTATCTGAAAGCACTAGGAAAGAACTTATCATGTAGACACATAAGATAGAGGTTAAAACTCATCAGTTAAAGGCATGAAAGCACCTTGCCACCAGAAAACACCCCAAAAACTGTAAAGGTTTTGAGATAATATTATAAGCAAAGATAAGTGTTAGTTGCTCAGTCTTGCCCAACTCTGCAACCCAATGGATTACTGCAGCCCACCAGGCTCCTCTGTCCTTGGGATTTTCCAGGCAAGAATGCTGGAGTGAGTTGCCATTTGAAAAGCCTGTATGTACATATGCATAGATGTTTGTCCCTGCACAAATCATTTGCTTTGTACTACACAGGCTGATTTTGAGGCTTTCTCCAGTAAAAACTTAAGATTGAGCAGACAGCACTATTTAAGGAAAACAATTTTGTGTTGTATATGACATATCATCAGAGAAGACATTAATCTACATAATTCATGGGTGATACTGCGGTGCTTCCAAGTCCAGACATAACTGATACCAGATTTTCAGGAAAATGAGTTATTTTCCTAATGGCCCTTAATTAAAATCAGAATGTGACTTAACTTGTATTCTAACAATAAAAGTGTTGCTCTCATTTTCCTCCTGATTTAAAGGAAAACATAACCTGAATACAAAATGTGCTCCAAAATTAGAAGAGCAGTTGAACAAACAGTATACACTGTGCCCCAGGATGGCATGTAGGAAATTTCATCACAACTAATATATCAGAATATCCAGCAGAACCCTTCTGATTTCAAGATTTATGAACTAACTAAGGGACACGTGGGGAAAAAGAAAAAAGAATTCGGTCACTTGACCAAACTCAATCAAATACATGTTTATAAACAGTGTTTACATTTTTTAGAGTTACTGAGTTAGACACACTATGTGCTAATCAGAAAGAAGATAATAGCACAAATATGGGAGTATCATGCTGCCCGATGACAAAAGTATAGTATTGGCACAAAAACAGACATAGAGATCAATGGGACAGAATAGAGACTAGAAATAAACCCATGCACACATGATCAATTAATCTATGACAAGGAGAAAAGAATACAATGGATAAAAAATCTATTCAATACATGGTGTTGGGAAAACTGGAAAACTACATGTAAAGGGATGAAAATTTGGAATATTTTCTTACACCATACACAAAATACACTCAAAATGGATGACACACTTAAATGTAAGAACTGAAAGCATAAAACTCCTAAAGGGAAGCTAGGCAGTACACTCCTCGACATTGGTCTTAGTGATATTTTCCTGGATCTGTCTCCTTAGGCAAGGACAATAAAAGCAAAGGTAAACAAATGGGATTGTGTTTGTGCTAAGTCACTTCAGCCATGTCTGATGCTATGTATAAACTGTAGCCCTCTAGGCTCCTCTGCCCATGGGATTCTTCAGGCAAGAATACTGGCCTGGGTCACCATGCCCTCCTCCAGGGAATCTTCCCAGCCCAGGGACTGAATCCACATCTCTTACATCTTCTGCATTGGCAGGAGGTTCTTTACCACTACTGCCACCTGGGAAACCCAAACAAAAGGGATTATATCAAACTAAAATTGATAAGGAAAAGCTCTGGTAATGGCTAGAAGATTTCTGGAGCTCTTAGAGGCATAAAGAACTGCTCAGTTGGAAGCACCCTGCAAGAGAAAAGGAAAGGAAAGCCAGATTTGGAGTGAGAGCACTGTTAATAGGAAGAGCTACCTGGGCTCTGCAGTAGCTCTAAGGAGCCTCGCCTTCTGTTAGTCACACGTTGGTGGGAGAGGTCCCGCACTGACCTATAAATGGCACTCTCTGACTTCTGAGGCTAGGTTATAAAAGATACTGTGGCTTCTGTCTTATACTTTTCTGATCACTTGCTCTGGAGGAAACCAGTCGCCATGCTGTGAGAAAAATCAAGCAGTCCCATGGAAAGGCCCACGTGGACAAGAACAGAAACTTCCTGCCAACAGTTTACTCATTGCACAGAAGGAACTGCGACACAGAGGATAAGAGTCTTGCCCAAGTTCACACAACCAGGAAGTGACAGATCTAGAATTAGAAACCCAGAGTCTGTGTCTTTATCCACTACACGATACTACCTCTTAATTGGAGAAACTGGAAGGAAAAGCGCCAGCAATTGTATGAATGTGACAACAGCAACAAAAAAGAATAATAAAATTCAGAAAACATTTGGATATGAGGGCTTTAGAGAGGTTGGGGGGAGGGCTAAAAATGAGTCTAATTTTTACATACGCATAACAGGGACAATAGTAGGGTAATTAGGATGGGTATCAGGCGCTAGCAGCTTCGGAAGTGGTGTGTGTTTATGAATGTATACGAGTATTTATTCACCAAGTCTAGAGAGTAAACTATCAGTAGATACTTGGGGAATGTAGTGAGTGGAGTAGTCAAACAAGAAGAATTAAGAAGAGGTTTCACACCACTAACATATGATTAAAAGATGGCTTCTCTCAAATGAAAATATTCCTACTAAAGAAATTTCCTCATGCCACTTCTTTTTGACCATATCTTATCTTTACTAATCAGTCTAGGTGTGGACAAAATCTAAATTTTTTAAAAAATTGACCCTTTAAAAAGACATATTAAGTAAAATCCAATTAAATTAGGTCAGTGAGATAAAAATAATTGGACCGGTTGCTTTGCAATAGCTGGAATACAAACGAATATTCCAAATGCATATCCTGTGCTTCATTAGTGTGTGATAAAAAATATTCTAGTTGGAGAATTAATGTCATCTCCATGCTTCTCTCATGGCTAATAACCACGAAGAAAAATGTTAGCTTTTTATTTTTTGTGTTTTGTTCCACAAATATATGTGACTTTATTTCATTTTAATGTGTCGTTCACATTAATAAACAAGATCCTCTCACTGGGGAGCTGTGAAAAGTAGATGTCACAGGTGTTATTTTTGAAGAGTTCTGTGTATATTCATAGCTGCTTAGTTGAAATGCACCACTGCAGGTAATAGCCAAGAAAATTCAGCACAGATGCTACAACAAAAATTCCCAAGAAACCAGCAAAAACAAAATTGGACAAATCTTAATACATAATGTATAAAACTACAATATCCTATTGCATGTGTTTGCAAATTTGAATATGTCACTTGGCTTATCTTTGTATTTTACTAAAACAAAAGTAAAATCTTAAAGACTCTCTGGGGAGATTTACATTTACTATACACAAAAACAAAATGCTCAAGGAAGGTTGAATTCCTTTTATGATAGAGGAACAAAATTTACTAAACAATGGCCCGAACAATGCACTTTTCTAAACTATTGGTAAATAAATGGGTACTCTTGTTCTACCATCCTGTCTTGATTTACTGCCAATCTCATGACTTAATCTCATTTCTTACTGCCATACCATTTTTGTTCCCATTTCACTTGCATAGGAGAAAAAAATTAGACTCTAAAAATCAACATGTTGGTAAATCCTGAGTTGATCTTCAGTCACTTCTGTTTACTGTTTCCATATTTTATTAATAATCATCTTTTATTTCTAAATGGATCCTAATGCTCACTATTATAATGCTCACTTATTATAGCTTTTTAATAAGCTATACTCATTTTAATCTTCTTAAACTTTTATGCTATTTGTCACTATGTGTTGTCTTAATCAGGTATTTCCTCATCTGGACACCAAACATAATAATTTTCATGAGAGAAACCAATAAGTATCATAATCAAAAGCACAGATGCTGGCTCTTCAAGAGTTAATCTGAAAATGGTTATTTTGAATATAAAAAACAAACTTCTTTGTATTTTATATTTTAGACATTA
This sequence comes from Neotragus pygmaeus, assembly GCA_006410875.1. NCBI lineage: Eukaryota > Metazoa > Chordata > Mammalia > Artiodactyla > Bovidae > Neotragus > Neotragus pygmaeus. The sequence goes on from SJYV01051165.1 coordinate 1,047,032, forward strand.
AATATATATATACATTTATAAATATGTATTTGATTTTCTGTTGATATTCTCATCTACTTCTCACCTCAGAATTATTTTAACTTATAAAGAAGACAATGTTTATTTGTTTAATAAAGCTTCTTTCAGTTTTTACATTATACAATAAATAAATAGCTATGAAACCTGACTGGAAAGTCTCATGAGCAGGAATGAATGAAAGTCCTCAAAGGATGCTCTGTCTGTGCACCTGGCCAGTCTCAAGAACATACAGCCAATGCAAAGCTGAACAAACAACATGACAAAGTGACACACTTTCTGCAAAGCTTTTGTCAATGTCCATTCAGGCATCAAACTCTGATTGCCTCAAAAGAAAAACAAAAAAATACCCAATTCTACCAAAACAAAACAAAACAGAACAAAACCAAGCAAATAGCATGTCTTAAAAAGTTAAACACAGACTTAACATAAAATCATATGATGATTCAACAACTTCACTTCTAGGTATCTTCTCAAAACAAATGAAAACACAAACCGAAACCAAGATACTTACGCAAAGTTCATAACAGCTTTATTCCAAGTGGTAAAAATGTGGAAACAACCCAAATGCCCATCAACAGGTGACTAGATAAACAAAATGTCCAACATCTACACAAGAAAACATTATTCAACAATGAATAAAGCAAAATCTTAATATATGTTACAACACAAATGAACCTCAACAATGTTATGCTGGATGAAAAGAAACCAGGAGCAAAAGACTACATATTTATATGATTCCATTTATATGAAATGTCCAAAAAAGGGGAAAAAATATAGAGACAGAAAGTAGACTCATGGTTGTTTGAAGCTGGGAAAGATCGAGGAGTAGATGTAGCTAAATACACATGAGGTTTCTATTGTAGGTGATAAAAATGTCCTGTTTGTAGTGATAACTATATAAATATAATAAAAATCCATAGAATTATACACTTAAATATGTGAACGTTAGAGTATATAAATTATACCTCAGCAAAGTTATTGAAAACATACAGTATAAACATAAAAATTACTGTGGTTATAAAAATTCTATTAATATAATCTGAAAATGGCTCAGATCACAGAGAGAGGTGGCCTAAATATAGAAACTGTGGTTTATGCTGATCTTTAAGTGACTGAAGTTAGGTTCTCTTTAAAGATGTTTGGTAAAAGAAAATGAAAGAAAATCTTTCCCTTTGAAAGCTAAGGGAGGTCAAAAGGTGGGGGGCACAAAAGAAGACCACGGTCAAGAGTCCCAAGTGTACCTAAATCATAAGAATGAGCTTCATGACTCTTGGGGACCATTGCCTGTGTATACTCTCATGGATAGCAGTTAGAAAATCTCTTTAGGAGGGAGGTTTACAAACGTTAATGTTATACCATGTGGGGTTTGTTTGAAATGTGTAGTGGGAGATAATGAGGTTAGTTTTGGACATGCTGAATCTAAGAGGACCTCATCCCATAGAACTGAATTTGCTTAGCATGCATCTCTATGTAGCATTCTGGAGTGCAAATACAAGTTTGGAAGTTTTCAGTATAGTTTAACTCATGGGTGTCCATGACTTAAAAATCAATAACAAATCAAATTCTTTTAAGTGGTACACAAAATATTCCCAAGCAGTTTGTTCAATCTGGGGCTCTGATTTTAAATCTGAATCAAAGCCTATCAAAACATAATGCATTTTCTTTAAGAACATAGTATATGTAAACAAAGCTGTCTTTGTTGACTTGAGACTATTTGCTGTTCTCTCCAATTACCTTCAACCATGTGAAAGTTCCTTTGAGACAGAGCCTCGCCGTGCAGTTATTAGTTTCTACTTTTAATCTCACTTAGTTGCCTTTCTATAATACACTCCTTTTAAGATACCCAGAATCTGAAAAAATTGAGTCAATTTGCAGATGAACTTGTAGGAAAAAAGAAAAATAATATAACTATTCTCCTTTATTAAATGTTCATTCAATATAAATTCACTCAATCCTGCTGTGTAGTATTTGAATATTCATTTAATTTGTAGGGCCGTTAAAATATTATCAAACAGGGGTAGAGAGATTATGAGGAGTCAAGTGAACTTTGACTTAACAGCTTTTTCATTTACCCACTTTATGATTTTGAATTTAAACTACAAAATTTCTCTGAGATCCAGTTTCTTCATCCATAAAATTCAAATATATTTATGTCCTCAGCATGGTTTTGGTGAGAGCTATGTGAGATAATATATATGAACCCAAGTAAATTGGTCACTGACTATATACTTAGTACATGGTAGACAGGATGATTATGGTGATTTCTTTTAATTACCCCATTGTTTTTGACATGTAATGAGATCCTAAATCAAATAAGATATTGTTCAGATGTATTTAAAATTTCAATATAGCTAAGTTTTTTGGAGCAACTTGAAATGTGTTTTTTCCCTACTGTCCTCACTGTGTTATTTCCCTCTAGTCTTCTCTTCTTTGATCTCAGCTGCTTTTGGAAACACTGCTTACTTATTTGAAACTACTCTTATTCAAGGTAAACAAGAATTCAATGTTTTAAGAAAAAAATATATAAGGAAAACAGATATTGTTCATATCTCTATATGGTCATTTAAAATACACATTCATCATTTATGGAAAACACCAAACATTCTTGAATCTAATGAGGTCTTCCAAATATAGCTTCAGCTCTACTGATAACTATGTAGTTTGGGGTCTTTTTTTTTTTTTTTTGAGTTTCATAATGACCTTTATCATGGGCTTTCTTAAAACTTGAAGTATAGTTGATTTACAATGTTCCAGGTGTACAGCAAAGTGATTGAGTTATGCATATATATATTTGTATATATATATATATTCCTTTTTCAGATTCTTTTCCAGTATAGATGATTACAAAATATTGAATATGCTTCCCTGTGCTATATAGTCAGTCCTCACTGTTTATATATTTTATATATAATAGTAGTGTGTATTTATTAATCTTACATTCCTAATTTATCTCTCCCCCTTTCATTCCCTTTGGTAACCATAAGTTTGTTTTCTATCTGTGAGTCTATCTCTGCTTTGTAAATAAATTCATTTATATTCTTATTTTTATGATTCCAGATATGTGATATTGTGTGATAATTGTCTGATTTACTTCGCTTAGCATGATAATCTCTAGGTTCAATCATGTTGATGCGAATGGCGTTATTTTGTTCTTTTTTATGGCTAAGTAATATTTTTTCTCTCTCTATATATATATATGTACCTTATTTACCCATATATATGTTCAGTTAAGTTCAGTTCAGTCACTCAGTCATGTCCAACTCTTTGTGACCCCATGAACCGCAGCATGCCAGGCCTCCCTGTCCATTGCCAACTCCCAAAGTTCACCCAAACCCATGTCCATTGAGTCAGTGATGCCATCCAACCATCTCATTCTCTGCCATCCCCTTCTCCTTCTGCTCTCAGTCTATCCCAGCATCAGGGTCTTTTCAAATGAGTCAGCTCTTCCCATCAGGTGGCCAAAGTATTGTATATAGATATATATATCTTTCATCTGTTTATCTATATATCTATATATATCTTCTTTATCCGTTCATCTGTTGATGAACATTTAAGTTGTTTCCATGTTTCGGTTACTGTAACTAGTACTGCTGTGAACACTGCATGTGTATTTTTTGTCTTTTCCGGATATATAGGCAGTAGTGAGATTGCTGTATCAAATGGTAACTTTATTTTTAGCTTTTGAGGAACCTTCATACTGTTTTCTATACTGGCTGCACCAATTTACATTTCCACCAACAGTGTAGAAGGCCTCTGTTTAGATTATTACAGATTATTGAGCAGAGTTCCATGTGCTATACAGTAGTCCTTTTTGGTTATCTATTTTAAATAAAGCAATATGTACATGTCAAAAGAGAATTTTAGACTTGGGGCTTTAATTTTGATGACTGTGCCAAAAAAATATAATCATAATATGTATCATCAGGATGACCACTTGAATATGGTCATCTGATTTCAATCTTTATGACCACCTTGGTAATGCTACTTCCCTTTAATGGGGGCTACTAAGGAGTGAAAGAAAACAGACACACATAAATAACGTATCAACAACAAGGAAGCTTAAAAATCATCACAGCTCACTGTATCACTGAAAGTTTCTTTGGAGTTTGCATTGTGTGTTAGTTGCTCAGTTGTGTCCAACTTGTTGTGATCCCACGGACTGTAGCCTGCCAGGCTCCTCTGTCCATGGAATTTTCCAGGCAAGGATACTGGAGTGGGTTGCCATTTCCATTTGTGAAAAGAAAAATGATAGCAGAACTGAGTTAATATATGACCTATAGCAATAAACATATCAAACTTGAACCTGCTCTTGGCAGTCAGTACCATAACCTTCTGTCATATTACTACCAGTTACTTCAGGTTTCTCTGGCCTTGCGGTCTTGCTTACACCATTTCATTTATAAAAGATTTTAGGTTTTTGGGTTGTTTGAGATCTGTCAACATAAAGAGCTTTGTTTTCTCTCTGTATAAATTTAAATAGCATTTTGTTAGGTATAATCTCATATTTGCCTTTCTAGAGAACTTTAAAAGGAAGTTTGTACTGTGCTAAAGATTGAGAAACACTGAACTAAAAAAGTTTCAAGATTCCTTTCACCTCTAAGTAGCAACTTCCTTTAGGAGCAATGATTTTCTTGCCTTTTTCTAAATAATTCACAGAAGACTTGGGAACCACATAAACTTATTTTTTTGTGACTCCTGCCTCATATCTTGTTGGTGAGATAGTAGATACCAACACTGACCTAAAAATATAGCACAGCTGTTAGAAAATTACAGGAAAATATTACAAGATGCTCAGAATATAACTACATTTTTGGTAATATAGCTAATATTATATTAAATGCATTCTAGAAACTTTTGACAATGCATATATTCCATGGCTTCACAGCTCTTAGGCTCCACACACTACCTTACTTCTTTCTGCTTAGTGAGCTCTGTTGTTCAAGAGAGATCAATACCAACCTTTTCTGAAAAGAGTTCTCTGTGCCCCACCCACCCCATTCACATGAAGCGTGAGATCAATTTCTCTTTGCTTACAAACTTTTACCACTAGTGGCACTGATCATAGCTCCATACATTTATCCTTCCCATGTCATCTCTGTCACTCTTTTATCAGTTTTCCCATGGCAAGCATGGTGTGTTATAACTATCTGCCTTCTCATTACCTGACATAATGCTATGCACATAATAATGTCCAATAAATTTCAGTTCACAAAATGAAATACAACCCCATCTTAAAAATGATTTGCAACTGCTTCAAATATAACTTCCCCAGTTGAAATGGATATAACTTAGTCATTTACTCATTGTGGTACCAGGGAATGAGCTCAGACTGTAAAGCCAGATTGACAGATCTGAAATTTAATTCCATGTCTAATGTATCTTAAGTAGTATGATCCACCATGGCTCAGTGGGTAAAGAATCTGCCTGAAATGCTGGAGACAAAGGAGATATGGGTTCGATCCGTGGGTTGGGAAGATACCCTGGAGGAGGGCGTGGCGATCCACTCTAGTATTCTTCCCTGGAGAATCCCATGGATGGAGGAGCCTGGAGGGCTACAGTCCAAAAGATAGCAAAGAGCAGGACACAACTGAAGCAACTGAGCACACACGCATGCAGTGTGACCTGAAGTGAACTACTTCCTGTTTGGGCTCTGAAGTATGCCATCTCTGAATTGGGAACAATAGTTAGAAACCTTGCAAGTTTGTTCTGAAGGTTAAGAGAAATCATTAACAGATATTAATTTCTTTACACAGTACACATCATAAGACAAAGTAATCACAAGGAAATGTTAGTTCTCTTGCTCCTTTGAGTCTGATGGACTTTTTCTATTAAAATGATTCCAATCATCAGAATTTTCAAATCTCTCTTATTTGCTGGTATCTTAGTCATTACCACAGAGGGAGGATATCTTGATTTATGAATCTTTTCATTCCCAGCATTTCACTATCCCTAGATGTTTCCCCGCTTCCAGCCGCAGCTGGAGAAGAAAGAACACAGGAGATAGAACAAAAGAATCAATCGATCTCTGGCTTCAAGTTTCAAATAGCTAAGCTCCAACAGAATATATGATTAGAGAAATGTTTACCTGCACTCTCTCCCAATCCTCAAACAAGACCAAGATTCCACAGGGCTGAATTCAAAGGTGGGAAGTAAGGGAGAGAGTATAAATCTCAGACAGATTTAGGGAATGAGATTTAGGGGGACTGTGACCTTCACCTTCAAGTCAACCCCAGGGAACTGTTAATCCCCTAGAGGTCTTTTCATCTAGCACAGGCAGGAACAGAAACAGGCTTCTGCCCCAGGGTTGCCCGTGGACTGGCCTGAATCAGTTTCACAGAGTCTATAGCACCAGAAGAGTTACTTGACGCCCGAAAGGTGCTCAAGGAAGGGTTTATTATAGCCCACCATGGAGTCAGGTGCAGTAGAGTGTTTCCTGTCTACTCTGCAGTGGGGTGATGTGGTGGGGTGGCTTAGAGAACTGTGGTCCTGAAGAGCTCCTACAGGCAGGAATGAGGCAGGACACAGTACGGACAGTGAAGAAAGGTAATAAAGGCCCAGACGGTAATAAAGGGTGATCCACACCCCATCCCATACCCACAAGCCCCAACCAGGCCCCAACATAAGCTCCATACAAAAAGAAAGGGGGGTGTGCTGATTCAATTCAATCACAATTCTAATACCTAGTGAGATGAGAAATTAAAGGAGAAATAAAGTTTCTTATGAGGATGCGTGTCTATCTGTCCTGGAAACTTACCAGCAGAATCCTCATTCCTTTGCTACAGATGTACCAAAAATTGTCAAGTCTTTTCAGTTTAAGAGTTTCTTTAAACATATAGTATTTTAGGAAAAAAAAATCAATAAACAGTTGATCTCGTGGGGAAAAAAAAAAAGTAAATATGATGTCCTAGGTCAGGTTTTGCTAGAAGCTGAGTCTAAACGTGGGATTTTGGTGCATATGATTTCTTAAAGGAGTATTTTCCAAAAAAAAGGGAGTGAGGAAAAAGAAATGATACAAAGGAACTTAATTACAAAACAGACTAATAAACTTAGAAAATGAACTTACAGTTGCCATAGGCGAGGGACAGTTAGGGAGTTTGGGATGTTCATGGACACACTGCTATATTTAAAATGGATAACCATCAAGAACCTACCATACAGCACATGAACTCTGCTCAATGTTATGTGGCAGCCTGTATGGGAGGGGGATTTGAGAGAGAATGGATACTTTGTATTTATGGCTGAGTTCCTTAGTTGCTAACCTGATACTATCACAACATTGTTAACTGGCTATGAGTGAGAGGGTGAGTGAAGTCGCTCAGTCGTGTCCGACTCTTTGTGACCCTGTGGACTGTAGGACACCAGGCTCCTCCATCCATGGGATTTCCCAGGCAAGAATACTGGAGTGGGTTGATACCCCAATACAAAATGAAATGTTAAAGAAGAAAGTAAAAACAAACAACAACTCTATCTCTCTCTCTATCCACATATCAGAAGTTGTGATGGACCAAGAATTATGAGGAAATTAAGCCTGGACTGGAGTTTAAGATACTAATTTTCTTTTAGAATGGGAGAGGAAAGGATAAAATGAACTAGGAAAGAAGCAGATTTTAGAGGGATCCAAAGATCAACATCTTTAAATCTATCTTGCCCTAACTATGTCCAAATTTTCTATAGTGTTCACCTTTTGGGTTTTAATCCTGATAATACTGGAGAGTCATCATGCTAGAGTTCTAATGAAGAAACAGAGTTAGGCGCATTGGTTCACTCCTCACAGCTTTGATCATGGATAGTTAGAGGTGATAAACAGAGAGCCAGGAATGGGAGGGCCAGATTTCCAATATCTCTAAATAAGGAGAGACATTTGTGTCACTTTAGAGAAAGTAATATATGAAGATGGACTGCCAGCAACAAGAAGAAAAGGGAGAAGGCTTTGTTTATAATCAAGAGATCTCCAAGTAAGGAATCAGTGCTAGGATTTTTGATACCTTCTGTCTGTTGGTGGGTGGTTACTGAATTACTGAGGTTAGAAAAAGAGCCAACTGAATTGAACCAGGCTATCTACTTCTCAGTCATCTAGAGACACTGAGACTGTCCCCCAGACCCTAGATGCAACCTATAGTCTTCAGTTCAGTTTAGTTGCTCAGTTCAGTTCAGTTCATTTCAGTCACTCAGTCGTGTCCAACTCTCTGCGACCCCATGAATCGCACCACTCCAGGCCTCCCTGTCCATCACCAGCTCCCAGAGTTCACTCAAACTCATGTCCATCGAGTCAGTGATGCCATCCAGACATCTCATCCTCTGTCTTCCCCTTCTCCTCCCTTATTCAATCTTTCCCAGCATCAGGGTCTTTTCAAATGAGTCAGTTCTTCACATCAAGTGGCCAAAGTATTGGAGTTTCAGCTTCAAAATCAGTCCTTCCAGTGATTATTCAGGACTGATTTCCTTTAGCATGGACTGGGTGAATTTTCTTGCAGTCCAAGGGACTCTCAAGAGTCTCCTTCAACACTACAATTCAAAATCATGAATTTTTCGCTGCTCAAATTTCTTTATAGTCCAACTCTCACATCCATACATGACTACTGGAAAAACCATAGCCTCGACTAGATGGACCTTTGTTGGTAAAGTAATGTCTCTGCTTTTTAATAAGCTCTCTACTTCTAAGCTTTCTCTTTTCTTCCAAGGAGCAAGGGTCTTTTAATTTCATGGCTGCAGTCACCATCTGCGGTGATTTCAGAGCCCAAAAAGATAAAGTATCTCACTGTTTCCATTGTTTCTCCATCCACTTACCATGAAGTGATGGGACCATATGCCATGACCTTAGCTTTCTGAATACTGAGCTTTAAGCCAACTTTTCACTCTCCTCTTTCACTTTCATAAAGAGGCTCTTTAGTTCTTCTTCACCTTCTGCCATAAGGGTGCTGTCATCTGTGTATCTGAGGTTGTTGATATTTCTCCTGACAATCTTGATTCCAGCTTGTGCTTCATCCAGCCTGGTATTTTGCATGATATACTCTTCATGTAAGTTAAATAAGCAGGGTGACAATATACAGCCTTGACGTATTTCTTTCCTGATTTGGAACTAGTCTGTTGTTCCATGTCCAGTTTTACCTGTTGCTTCTTGACCTGTATATAAATTTCTCAGGAGGCAAGTCAGGTGGTCTGCTATTCCCATCTCTTTAAGAATTTTCCATAGTTTGTCGTGATCCATACAGTCAAAGGCTTTGGCATAGTCAATAAAGCAAAAGTAGTTGTTTTTCTGGAACTCTCTTGCTTTTTTGATGATCCAGAAGATGGTGCCAATTTTATCTCTGGTTTCTTTGCCTTTTCCTAAATCCAGCTTGAACATCTGGAAGTTCACAATTCACGTACTGTTGAAGCCTGGCTTGGAGAATTTTGAGCATTACTTTACTAGCATGTGAGATGAGTGTAACTGTGCAGTAGTTTGAACATTGTTTGGCATTGCCTTTCTTTGGAATTGGAATGAAAACGGACCTTTTCCAGTCCTGTGGCCACTGCTGTGTTTTCCAAATTTGCTGGCATATTGAGTGCAGCACTTTCACAGCATCATCTTTTAGGATTTGAAATAGCTCAACTGGAATTCCATCAACTCCACTAGCTTTGTTCGTAGTGATGCTTCCTAAGGCCCTATAGTCTACTTGCCTCAAACTGATTAGGAAAACAGAAAAAGGGAAGCTTGTTTTCATACTCCTCTGACCCCTAGGTGTTAATATAAATGTTCTTCCCCTTCTTTTCTTTTTCTTCAGTCATGGAAGAAAACCAGAATCTCATCCTACTGATAGTAAAATAACCAATCTGCTACCATTTTTGAGATCTGTGTTTGCTTTTCTAATGTTTCTCTGATTGTAACCCTTCCATACTTAATGTTATTCTGTAACTGTTATCAATACTTAAAACATAAAAATAAAGATTTTGGACATACTTGACAGTATCTCTTCCACTGAGTCTAAATTCAAGGGAAATATATATCTGATAATGTACAAAGGAGCTGCAAAAGGAACATGCAAAATGAGGCTTGCTGACCACACATGGGGATAACAAACTTTGCAGGTGGCAACAGCACAATCTAGTTCTAAGTAAGACTCTCAAGGAACAGGTTCTTTCAGCACCAGTGACAAAGAAAATCTGATCAAGTTGGATTTCACAGAGACACAAGGCTGTAATTCAGCTGAGACAAACAGCAGGGAAAGTCATTTCCCTGCCTACTTCAACTGACAAAATGATGCCTCTTTTCTTGTTTACGGTTTGATGTTTCTCTTGAAGGCTGAATGAAATACAGAGATTGCATCTATCTCTAAAGAAAGGGAAAGATGTGTTTGGTTGGAGAGACTGGAAGAAACACTTCAGTTAGCCTCTCTGGGTCCTAATCTAGACTAGGCTCTAATATCACAATTTGCTCTACTATTGAGGGAGAGATTGTTCAACATGTCTCCTGTAAGTAGTGAAAACGATTACACAGCTTCAGCCCACATGTGGCCCACAGAATGCCCTGGGGTTGAATTCAAACAAGTATAAGACATCAGAATATTCACTAATGCTCAATATTTGTACAGGCAACATCTAATTACTGGAATTTTTCATTGTTGTTGTTGTTTTAAGTAAAAAGTTGGCAAAATCTAATACACAAGGTGACATCCTAAACCTTAACTGGATTTCCAGCCTTATAGCTTGAGCAAGTAAATCAATATTAAATCATTCTTATATTCTGAAACCTTAGATGGTTTGAAGATTTTAATTCTCACAGTTTTTTTTTTTTTTTAGTTTGATGCTGGTGGATTTTTCTAACCAGAATCTCTTATGCTATGCTACAACACTTTGGCTTATTCTTGACTCTACTTTGGTTATGTTCCTCCTATCTTACCCATCACGCATTTATCCAGTTCAAATAAGACATAAGCGCAGGCCTAAGTCTACAGTAATATTTTATCTCTTATCAGAGTCACTGAGCTGGTCAACAATTTCTAGGTTCCTAAGCATTAACCCATTCCTACTAAATTAAAATCTGAGGTTTGTCCTAAAAATCTGCATTTTCAGGAAACTCTGAAGTTGTACGTATATGAAAAAATCTGAGAAGCTCTGCTTGTAAGCTCTTTAGAGAATTTATTTTGCACTGCTGGAATGTGTCTGGCTACTGAATGTTTGATTAATACTTGTATAAAATGAAATAAAGTCACACACTAATTCGTTTAAACAAACACCAAATAGACACACTATCATGTATAAAAAGGGTAAACAACCAGGACCTGCCATATAGCATAGGGAACTATAATCAATACCTTGTAATAACCTACCATTGAAAAGAATTTTAAAAAGTATATGCACAAACAAGTGGCTGAACTATGCTAAGAACTAAGGGACATTTGACTTAATTTTAATATTTTAGAATTAGTTCATTCCTTTATCAAAAAATTGAAGTTAGTCCATTTTGATCTAATTTTGAGATTGCTTTCTTACTTTCTTTTGGCTAGTCATACTGATCAGGATAAAATGGGGAAGACAGACAGTTAGATATGGTCCAGAACCATCTGTAGACTATTTCCTATCCCCGCTTCAACCTTGTCAGACCTCTGTCCATAATCTGTAAAACTACTTTCTCACCTTCAGAATATGATGAAGTACTTGGACAGAAGTGCTGTTTCCAACATATAATCTCCTTCTTTGTCTTTCCTAGCATAGATTATGCTATTCTCTGAGCTAACGTGATCATCTAGATGACTCATCTTAAATTAAAAGACACAATTCATCCGTGTTTTCTAAGTTGCAAGCAAAAGCATAAATTGTGACCAAGATTAATCTGCCAAGTGTTAAAGTGCTTATTTCCCTTTCGTGTGCATATACAACATGTAAATCTATTGTACCACAGAATAGTCTGGATTGTGTGTGTGCGCGCACGTGTGCGAGCACACGCGCTCAGCCATGTTTGATTCTGTGACCCCATGGACTGTAGCTCGCTAGTCTCCTCTGTGCATGATGTTCCCAACCCAGGGAAGGTCAAACTCACATCTCTTGCATCTCCTGCATTGGCAGATTAATTATTTACCAATGCACCACTGGGAAGCCCAGGACCTAAATAAAATAATGTGACTTTAAAAATGCATATATTGCTTTTATTGACAACATCTAATTCCACGGTTTCATTTTTTATCTTAAACTCAATATATTTTAAAAACAAAAACAAGCTCTTCACTATCTCCCCTTTTAGGTGATGATCAGCACTGAAATATTAACCACAGTAGATTTTTAACTTAGTAGTTATAACAAATGTTATATTGATATGACAAAATGTATAACATATACTATTTCCTATGTCCCCAGATACGAATACTAAATATTTACTAATTGTTATTTTATTAAACGGAGAGTGNTGGCAACCCACTCCAGTATTCTTGCCTGGAGAATCCCATGGATGGAGGAGCCTGGTGGGCTACAGTCCGTAGGGTCACGAAGAGTCACTATACAATGGGGCTTCCCCAAAGGCTCAGTGGGTGAAGAATCCACCAGCAATGCAGGAGACACAGGAGAGATGGGTTCAATCCCTGGATTGGGAAGACCCTTGGAGGAGGAAATGGCAATCCACTCCAGTATTCTTGCACAGGAAATTGCAGGGCAGGAGGGGCCTGGCAGGCTATATATAGTCCATGGCATGCACATTAAATCTTTGTGGCTAATCCACTTGATCTATATCTGTTAACACCATACTTCTAGTTTATCCCTCCCCCATCCCTCTTTCCCTTTTGGTAACCATAAGTGTGTGTTCTATAATACGTCTGTAAGTCTGATTCTGTTTTATGTATAGATTTGCTTGTATTATTTTTTAGATACCACATATAGTGAGACCATATAGATTTGTCTTTATCTGACTTACCTCACTAAGTATATTAATCCCTAGGTCCATCCATGTGGCTGCAAGTGGCAATATTTCCTTCTTTTTTATGACTGAGAGAGTTCCAGAAAAACATCTATTTCTGCTTTATTGACTATGCCGAAGCCTTTGACTGTGTGGATCACGATAAACTATGGAAAATTCTGAGAGAGATGGGAATACCAGACCACCTGACCTGCCTCTTGAGAAACCTATATGCAGGTCAGGAAGCAACAGTTAGACCTGNACCAGGCTCCTCCATCCATGGGATTTTCCAGGCAAGAGTACTGGAGTGGGATGCCATCGCCTTCTCTGATTATCTCCCTTAATCCTCCCTAAAACCTCTGAGGTAGATTCTATTCACTTCATCATATTACAGATGAGGAAATGGAGACTCAGGGCTATTAAGCAACTTGCTCAGTTAATAGGCAGAGTTGTTGTGATTTTAAACCAGGAAGCCTCATTCTATAGCAGCAATTTTCAAATCTGGCTAGACTCTGGAATCACCTGAGGAGCTTTAATACCCTGGGTCCCTCCCCCAAAGTTTCTGATTTATTGATCTTACAAAGATTTTTTTCCCTCTCCCTAGGTGTTTCTAATATGCATCCAAGCATGTAACTACTGCTCTACAGCCTAAGTTATTAACCACTAGGCAATATAATGAGTTAATGAACAACCTATCTCCTCATTGTCCATTTTTAAAAATAAATATGGACTGACAGTTCCATTTGAATAAAAATAACAATAATATTTAATTGGCCACTCAGAGAAAATAATGAAACCAATTTTGTCAAAATTGATTTATCCTGACTAGACCACTTGTCAAAGAGTTAATGCTATTTCCCAAAGAGAGGCAGTGAGTGGATTCTGTAAATGGCCAGATCAGTCTCACTTACTTTTTCATGTAGACAGAGACTGAATGGGGAAGCTACAGAAGGCATCAAACTGACTTTAGCTGTTCAGATGGGCCCCTTGGTCCATTTCTTTGTTTTATGCTTTCCAATTCCCTCACCCTATTACCCATAATGCCTCATTCCTCCTTGTTTTTCTCCACTGCAAAGTAGAGCCGCATTACTTTCAACAATTAACAGAGTAGGCAACTGGAGTTTTATTTTCTGCTCTGGAGCCAAATCTTTTCTATTAGTCACAGTCAGTCTGAAGATACAGATAAAAGAACCTAGACAAAACTGTAAATACTAATCAGGCACTAATTCTCTATGTGTTAGTCACTAAACTGATAGTAGAAAATGAGTAAGAGAAATTTCAAAGCACTAATCACCTTGGAGGGAAGATGTGAAGACAAATGGGGAAGGATGAGTTGTAAAGTTTTAACTTGTTTCTTGATATGTGTGTGTGTCTATCTATGTCCTAGTATTTGTAATTCACTATGATCAAGCTAAAGTTTGAGAAAAACTGCCTTCTTCAACTAGTCCTCCTCAGAGGGCTGAGAAATAATACATAAACAGACAATGGTGAGACCACGGATGATGATGAAACTGACCCACAAATAATGCAGCCTCAAATATAGGCAGCCAAAAAACAACCTCTGCAGCAATCAGCCTAGAGGCAGGATTTGGAAAATGACTGTCAGCTTCCCTAACTTTTATCCCTCAAAAGTAGGTTTGCAACTCAAAATGAACTAGAAAAAAGATAAATATGCTTCTTGAAATAGTCACAGGAGATAATCTGCTTCTACTTGGCCCACCCTCAACTATTCCATACCAACAACATGCAACCAGAGCACATCTGAAGTTTTACAACTTCTTACTGTAAAGCTTTCCCACTCTGCCTACTTTTGAGTCACCGTCAAACACAAGTGGAGTGGTTGACTCCTTTACAGCAAGATCTGAATAAATAACCTCTATTTGTTCTTACTGAAAAGTCTTAATTTATTTCCACAGAGCAAGAAGGGGAGGCATCTGTGCTGTGCTGGCAATTTGAGCCCATCCTCTCTAGGCAGGTGAGCTTTCCTGTATGTGTTTCCTTGAAATCCCCTCATCTCCCCCCATTAAGATGTCTTCAAGGAGGCAGCAGCCATGATTAAAGAAGGGGTGATTGGAACCTGCATCGAGTTTGGAAAGATCAGCTTGACCTTCTGCCAGTGTCACAGTGGTGTTTGAGTAAGAACCTCAGACCTCAACAACAATCTCAAAAGAGGGATGAACTGCTGAATTTAATCACCTTTACACGTGAGATAAGAAAAACCATATCATCCATAGAATTGACCTGGAAATTATGAGTCATTTTTTTCTTCTTCTTAACATCATACAGAAGGAAGGTTCAAGATAGAAATCAAGTTCAGCTAGGGGAAAATAAAGTTTTATTTTGGTCCAGTTCTCTACTTAAGTGGTGCTAACTTGAGTTGGCTATTCAAAAATTTGGAGCAAAGGGCATATTTGCTCTGATAGAGGGTAAAATCTTCGCACCTGATTCATGGAGAAGACTATATCTTGAGCAAGAAAGTTGAGAAGAGTTTTGATACATGCACCTTTACCCTCCCTCTAAACTCCAGAGCTATTAGCACAAACACCTTGTTAATTTAACCACAGAAGATAAGACAACAATAATACAGAAATCACCATGGTGACCATGCCCCAAGCCTTCACTGGCTGAACCAGCTCAGTGGTGAGAAAATGATATAATGCACCCCAATCATCTCATACCAACTCCCAGACATCACTTCGCTCATAACTTCCTAGATGTGACGATGAGCTTCTTTTGGATTTCTACAATTATTAAATATGTCTCTGAACAATTTAAAAAGGCCATAACCAAATATCAAAAGAAACTATTTCTTATTAAGGCTGACTATTTAATTTTAAAAATGTCTTTTCCTACTGTCTAACCTACATTTCTTGAACAGAAACTGGGTCCTTTACTGAATTCATTGTCCCTCTTCATCTCCAAAACTGATGTTTTAAAGATTTTTTTTTTCTAGAAGAATGAAGCAGAATTAGCACAAGTAATTAGCAGGTTTAGTTAGAATTTAGAAACTGAGAGGTAAATGAAATTAAAGTTGGGGCAAATAANTCATCTCCAAAACTGATGTTTTAAAGATTTTTTTTTTCTAGAAGAATGAAGCAGAATTAGCACAAGTAATTAGCAGGTTTAGTTAGAATTTAGAAACTGAGAGGTAAATGAAATTAAAGTTGGGGCAAATAAATTAGTAAAAGGTGCTAGAGTAGTGTGTGCTTGTTAATTAAGTGTTGTTATTCAATGTGTCAGCACCGCCAACCCAACGCTTTGTGTAGTTTAGAAACACAGAGGAGGAAAGGCTGACACCCAAGTGAGCAGAATGGGATGATGTTGAGTGTGGTGTGAACTTCCTGGGACGGGATGAAGAAGCAGGCATCTCCAGGATTGTTCCAGCCTTCCCGACTGTGACCTGCCTTTCTTTTCAGTGAAAGCCCCAAGGTGCCCATGGGAGAGCGAGTCTGAACTGCTGCTGCTGCTGCTAAGTTGCTTCAGTCGTGTCTGACTCTGTGCAACCCCACAGACAGCAGCCCACCAGGCTCCCCCGTCCTAGACTTTGGCGAAGCTGTGCTTGGGAGCCTTAGNGCCCATGGGAGAGCGAGTCTGAACTGCTGCTGCTGCTGCTAAGTTGCTTCAGTCGTGTCTGACTCTGTGCAACCCCACAGACAGCAGCCCACCAGGCTCCCCTGTCCTAGACTTTGGCGAAGCTGTGCTTGGGAGCCTTAGATGTCAATAGCCGGTTATAAGAGGTTATCTTAGTCTGTTTGGGCTCTAGGATAAAGTACCACCAAGTGGGTAGTTTATCAACAACAGGTATTTATTTCTTATAATTCTCGAGGCTGGAGATCTGAGATCAGGGTCCCAGTATTGTTGGGATGAGTGAAGGCTCTCTTCCAGGTTTCAGATGTCACTGTGTCCCCATATGGAGAAAGAGCTAACTTTCTAGGGCCTCTTTAATAAGGACATTGATCCCATTCAAGAGAGCTCTGCTCTCATCACCTAATCACCTCTCTAAGACCTGACCTCCTGACACAATCACTGTGGGCATTAGGTTTCCAGCATAGGAATTTTGAAGGCACATGCATTCTGACCGTAGCAGAGGCCAAAGTGTTCATAAAAGAGATGAGCTGATTTATTAGTGTGCCATAACGGCTGCCATAAGTGCCCCAAACAGGGTGGCTTAAGCAACTGAAATTTCTCACAGCTCTGGTGGCTGGAAAACAGATCTAGGTGCTGGCAGGGTGGTTTCCTCTGAGGCTTCTCTAAAGTCCTATTTGAATTTGTTAAAATATTGCTTTGGTTTTATATTTTGGTCTTTTGGCTGTAAGGAGTCTGGGATCTTAGCTCTTCAGCCAAGAATTGAACCCACACCCCCTGCGCTGAGGCAAAGTCTTAACCACTGGACCATCAGGGAAGTCCCGAAACTCAGTTTTAAATACAGTTACATTCTGAGTTGCTGGGGGTTAGGCCTTAAACACACGACTTTTGGGGCACAGAATTATTCCCATTCAGTCTGCTGGAGAATTTTGTATTTTTAAATAAATGGAGAAGGAAACCATTTATTTAAAAATAATAAACTAGCTTCTCATAAATACACATGTCATCTTATTCTGGAACTGTCCAAATGCTTTTATAACTCCCACTTTCTAGCAAAACTGGTCAGGGAAGGCAAGAGAAATTACAATCACTAAAGTGATTAAATCTGTATTCAACCCAGGTATCCCCTGCTCACAATTTGCCCTCTGTTCCACTCTTACCTTGCCCCGTCCACAGAAGATGGAATAGAAATGCAGAAATGTGTGGAGTCTATGTGTAGAGACTGCATTCTAATAATTCTTTTTCTTAAATGTTTAAAAATGTATTTATTTTTGACTGCACTGGATCTTCATTGACGCTGGGACTGTTTTCTAGTTTCAGCGACCAGAGGCTTCTCTGTAGTTGCAGCGTGCAGGCCTCTCATTGCAGCGGCTACTCTTGCTGTGGAGCAAGGGCTCTGGGGCACATGGGCTTCAGAAGCTGTGGCACACGGGTTCAGTAGTTGCAGTTTCTGGCTCTACAGCACAGGATTGATAGTTGTGGCACACAGGCTTAGCTGCTCCACAGCTTGTGGGGTCCTCCCGGATCAGGGATCTAAGCCACGGCTCCTGCGTTGACAGGTGAATTCTTTACCACTAAGCCACCAGGGGAGCCCTCTAGTGATTCTTAATGTGTGTTAAATACTAATTTTCTTGATTGGTGGATGATTTTATTACTTAAATGTTTGAAATCATCTTAGTTTTTCTTTATTTCATTATTTGATGCTGGGTAATCATGCACCCAAGTTTAAATCACTGTCTTCTTGTAGGTGTATATATATACTGCAGTGGGTTGCCATTTCCTTCTCCAGGAGATCTTCCCAACCCAGGGATTGAACCCAGGTCTCCCATGTTGTAGGCAGACGCTTTACCGTCTGAGCCCCTGGGAAAGTCGTATATATATATATATATATATATAAGAATTTTATACCTGGAAAGGTAATATTCCTTTTGAAGGTATTTGTCATTTTGAAGGTACTATCTTGTAATGGAATCCACAAAGAAAGAGAATCTATCTTATTAAAACACTGTGTGACCTANGCTTTACCGTCTGAGCCCCTGGGAAAGTCGTATATATATATATATATATATATAAGAATTTTATACCTGGAAAGGTAATATTCCTTTTGAAGGTATTTGTCATTTTGAAGGTACTATCTTGTAATGGAATCCACAAAGAAAGAGAATCTATCTTATTAAAACACTGTGTGACCTAATTCTAATTCTGGCTGTGTGACCTTTGGCAAGTCACTTAATGTCTCTGAACTGCACATTCCTCGTTGGTTAAAATGTGATAATGTAAGAGAAGAAGTAAATGAGAAACTGCATGTAAATCAAAAAGCATGCTGCCCAATATATTGCTTTTCTCTACTCTAGGTTAATTATGCAAGTAGAAATATGATTTATTCAGATCTTTCCAATATATGATCATGAAAATTAAAAAGTCCTTCAAAAGGACTCCAAAAGTCTAGATTGTAATTCCAATTTGAGTCACTTTGCCTCTTTGAGCCTTAGAGTTTTTAATATTGAAATGGAGATGATGGTCTGAATGTTTTGCCCCATCCCCCAAATTCATTTGTAAACTCTTAGTGTCCAATGTAATGGCTTTTGGAGGTGGGCCCTTTGGGAGGTTCTTAGATCATGAGGGTGGAATCCTCATAAATGGGGTTAGTGCTGTTAAAAGCACCACAAAGCTCTCCTTTGCTCCTTAGGCAATGTGAGGACACAGCAAAAAGCTGGTCATCTATGACTCGGGAAGCAGATACCTACCAGACACAAAATCTAAAAACTATCTGACCCTCCACCTTCTCCCCAACATTCTCCACACCACCGAGGTCCAGGAGTTCTGTTCCCTGAAGCATTCCCAGAAATTAGGATATCTCCCAGCAGAATAGGTGCCCAAAATATGTTTGTTGAATAAGTGAAGTGGTTAATTAAGATGCTGAATATAAAGGACCCTCCAACTTGTCATTGTAGGGAAATTCCGGCTTACAAGTTATATTCTTCAATTACCAAATCACTGGCACTGTCCTTTGGTGTTATTCCCATTGTTGTAGCCTCTCCTTGATCAATTACTTTTTGTTAAATGAGATGTCCTGTATAATGAACATTTTAAAAAGTTTTATAAAGATTATGGGTTTCCCAGGTGGCTCAATGGTAAAGACTGTGCTTGCGAAGCAGGAGGTGCTTGTTCGATCCCTGGGTCAGGAAGATCCCCTGAAGGAGGAAATGGCAACCCACTACAGTATTCTTGCCTGAGAAATCCTATGCACAGAGGAGCCTGGAGGGCTTACAGCCCATGGTATTGCAAAGAGTTAGACACGACTGAGTGATTAAACAACAGTAAATCTCATTCCAGGCTTTGGGGGCCTAGAAATTCATTATCGACCTCGATCTATATTTATAAGAGTATGCTGAAGACCACCTAAACAGACGTTTCTGTTCCTTTGGTTCCCATCACATATGCCTTGCATAACCATCTATGTTTATTAAAAGAACTTCTGGTCTGTTTTTGTTTAACACTGACCTTCAAGTGTTTGATTTAATAAGCTGGGGAATTAGAATAAATTGTATTGGCTTGTTCCATCATCTATATTACAAAGAGCTTTAAGGAGAGGCTAGAACAACATAAAAACTCAGGAGCTCCAACATCTATCATAGAGATAAAGAGAGAAAGTCAAGGGAAAAGATTCCAGGCTTAGAGATTTGTGTGTGGAATGAAGAAAACAGAAACCCATGACTTATAGGATCTTTCCCCCGAGTTAAAAAAAAAAATTGTCAAAGGAAAAATCAACTTAGTACTTGCTTTAAAAGCAGGCAATGTTTCAAAATGTGATGAAGTATACTTATCTTAACAATATTAAAGTAAATACCACCCAAGGGAAAAAAAAAGAGCATTTGTGGCAGTCTTTTTCCCTCTGCTGCTGCTGCTGCTGCTAAGTTGCTTCAGTCGTGTCCCACTCTGTGTAACCCCACAGACGGCAGCCCACCAGGCTCCCCCCGTCCCTGGGATTCTCCAGGCAAGGACACTGGAGTGGGTTGCCATTTCCTTCTCCAATGCATGAAAGTGAAAGTGAAAGTGATATTGAAGCTCAGCTGTGTCCGACTCTTCGTGACCCCATGGACCGAAGCCTACCAGGCTCCTCCGTCCATGGGATTTTCCATGAGTAGTGGAGTGGGGTGCCATCGCCTTCTCCGTTTCCCCCTCTACCAGGTCATCTAGAAAGCTGGATGGAGGATAAAGACCCATTTCCTGAAATGCCCTGCCCTCCAAAGAGACTACAATGTACTGAATATGGATATTTCCCCACCCCTTCTTATACACAGGGAAGCCAGGACTTTCCTGGTGGCTCAGATGGTAAAGCATCTGTCTACAATGTGGGAGACCCGGCTTTGATCCCTGGATCGGGAAGATCCCCTGGAGAAGGAAATGGCAATCCGCTTCAGTACTATTGCCTGGAAAATCCCATGGACAGAGGAGCTTGGTAGGCTACAGTCCATGGGGTCCCAAAGAATGGGACACGACTGAGTGACCACTTTCTCATATACATGCCTAGAAGTGGACCTGGCATACAGTAGGTGCAGACATAATCATTGACATTGTTTCTGGGAGAAATAATTCTCACCAGCCACATTCTAAAACCCGTGTAGCCCGTCTTTTGCTTATATCATGATCAGCAAGGGGCATTATGACTGAGGGTTGTTTTTTACATATACTGTCACCTCAGAAGAAACAGAGAATATGCCATTTCTTGACTTATAGGATCTTTCCTATAAGATATTTTCCTATAGGATATTTTGTGTTAAGAAGAGAGCACTATGCGGTAAGTAAAAAAAGTCAGGATTTGGAGTCAATCACTTAAGTTTTAAGCTTCCTTTCCCTGATATGTAAAATGGCTATAAAAGCTAATCACTTCACAGTAAAAGAAAATTTAAAGAATCATGCCTGGGACAAGGCCAGAGAGGGCTAGCAATCCTGCAAACTTGACAGATGCAGGGGCCCTGGTAGAACATGGCTTTCTTCAAAGGGCTGCCCTCTTTTCAACCTATTCCAGATCTAGAAAGCTATCTGCTTGTGTGGAAATCTATCTAATAGGAACTCTACTTTCTACTCCTTTGGGAAACCTGCAAACCCTCAGGTCTCTTTTGCTCCCTAGTGATGCAGAAGCAGGGGAATGAAAGTGGCAAGGGCAGGAGTCGGGCAGCAAGGCACTGCATTGCTAGTCTACAGGGACAATTCATTCATTAGGGGATCAGANGCCCTCTTTTCAACCTATTCCAGATCTAGAAAGCTATCTGCTTGTGTGGAAATCTATCTAATAGGAACTCTACTTTCTACTCCTTTGGGAAACCTGCAAACCCTCAGGTCTCTTTTGCTCCCTAGTGATGCAGAAGCAGGGGAATGAAAGTGGCAAGGGCAGGAGTCGGGCAGCAAGGCACTGCATTGCTAGTCTACAGGGACAATTCATTCATTAGGGGATCAGAGTTCCTTGGACTGCAAGGAGATCCAACCAGTCCATTCTGAAGGAGATCAGCTCTGGGATTTCTTTGGAAGGAATGAGGCTAAAGCTGAAGCTCTAGTACTTTGGTCACCTCATGAGAAGAGTTGACTCATTGGAAAAGACTTTGATGCTGGGAGCGATTGGGGGCAGGAGGAGAAGGGGACGACCGAGGATGAGATGGCTGGATGGCACCACAGACTCGATGGACGTGAGTCTGAGTGAACTCCGAGAGATGGTGATGAACAGGGAGGCCTGGCGTGCTATGGTTCATGGGGTCGTGGAGAGTCGGACATGACTGAGTGACTGAACTGAACTGATAATGTACTTGTTGAAAGCATATGTGCAATGTTTGGGAGAGAGTTCACACTCAGTAAAGTATTTGTTACCTTTTCATTTTGCAGATGAGAAAATGTTGGTTCCATAGGATCACATGATTGTCTCCAGGCTCACCTCTCTGGGAATTGATGAAAGTGGGATTTTGGAAAACAAGAAGTCAGAGCTCTCGAACCACAGATACCCTATTTCTTCTCCACACGCCACTGCTTCTGGTTTGGGGAGCATAATTCAAGTATAAACTTGGCATATCTTCCCTCTGACTCACTCACACATGGCAGCTGCTGGTGTTCAAGCAGTGAGCAGGCTGTCAACCTTGGAAATAGCAGTGAATTTACAGAAATTCTCAACACTGGAGAATTTTCCCCACTACACAGATCTGGGGTTATTATAAATGCAAAATATTTAGGGGCAGATACTCCTAAGTTTGCTATTTTAAAATGTGTTTGTTTGGCACAAGTTGATGTTCTTGGGACAAATGTGTCAAAAAATGTGAGATAATGTAACTTGTGTTGAAGCAGAAATGCTAATTAAATCAGTGCGAATGTAAATGATATTTTATGCACTACTGACTTGGAGATTTTGTAAACCCCACTCCCCTACCTATTCTCTGTGCTGTGTTACATAAAATGCCAATGTTGTATTGATAGCCTGCTCATTGATCCTCAGTTCTAAGATTTTTTACTGCCATTTCCTCCCTCCTACTATGCATAAGCTGTATAAAACAACTTGAAGTATTGTAAAGCCACTAAACCAGTGATTTTCAATCATGACCTTACATTAGAATCACCTGACAAGATTGTAAAAATTACAGATATCCTGGCCTTACCTGCAGAGATAATTAATTCATCTTCGATGGATACCAAGCATCATATTTTTAAAAACTTTATAGATGATTCTAATGTGCAACTAGGTTTGAGAATTGCTGCACTGTTTTTCTGCCTCTGAGCCATTGCACAATGAAAATTGCTTTCTTTCTCATCTATGGAACTCCTGGTAATTCTTCAAAATGCACAATTCCGAAGCAGCAGTTCCAAGAAGCTCTCCATTGGGTAGTGTAGGTCCTCATCCTTTTATTTAAAAATTGCTTTATGTACAAAGAACTTGTTTATGAAACAGAAGCAGGTTCACAGACACAGAGAACAGACTTGTGGTTGCCAAGGGGGAGGGGTGGTGGGAAACGGATGGAGTGAGAGTTCAGGGTTAGCAGATGCAAACTAGTATATATAGGATAAAAAACAAGATCCTATTGTACAGCATTGGGAACTATATTCAATATCCTATGATAAACCATAGTGGGAAATAATATGAAAATAAATGTGTGTGTGTGTGTATATAAAATATATATATTATATATTTGAATCAATTTGCTATATAGCAGAAATGAACACAACATTGTAAATCAGTTATATACTTCAACTAAAAAATTGCTTTGTGGTTCATCCTAATCCTTAATAGGTTTCACCCTACTGTTAATTCTTTGAAAGTGAAGTTAGGGGATGAAAGTTATTTTTTATTTATATCTACAGTGCTTAGATTATCCATAGAAGAGCTATATATAAGTATGTTAAAGAATGAATGCTGCTACTGCTGCTAAGTCACCTCAGTCGTGTCCGACTCTGTGCGACCCCATAGACAGCAGCCCACAAGGGTCCCCCATTCCTGGGATTCTCCAGGCAAGAACACCGGAGTGGGTTGCCATTTCCTTTTCCAAAGCATGAAAGTGAAAAGTGAAAGTGAAGTCACTCAGTCATGTCTGACTCTTCACGACACCATGGACTGCAGCCTACCAGGCTCTTCTGTCCATGGAATTTTCCAGGCAAGAGTACTGGAGTGGGTGCCATTGCCTTCTCTGAAAGAATGAGTGAGTGAATGATAAAAAGATTAATAGCATTGGGTTAATACTCTGGGTTAGGGTTAGATATGATGCTTTTGAACTGTGGTGTTGGAGAAGACTCTTGAGAGTCCCTTGGACTGTAAGGAGATCCAACCTGTCCATCCTAAAGGAGCTCAGTCCTGGGTGTTCATTGAAGGACAAATGCTGAAGCTGAGACTCCAATACTTTGGCCTCCTCATGAGAAGAGTTGACTCACTGGAAAAGACCTTGATGCTGGGAGGGATTGGGAGCAGGAGGAGAAGGGGATGACAGAGGATGAGATGGCTGGATGGCATCACCGACTTGATAGACATGAGTTTGAGTGAACTCCGAGAGTTGGTGATGGACAGGGAGGCCTGGCGTGCTGCGATTCATAAGGTCGCAAAGAGTCAGACATGACTGAGCAACTGAACTGAACTGAACACTCTGGGTACTTGTCCTGATTCTGCTATTTGTAGATTTTTAGTATAACTGATGTCATATCAACTGTAAATAGATTTAAAATGCTATAGTATATAAAGTCGAACACATGCATGTGTTTTTGACCCCGTAGCATCACTCATATTTATATATCCCACAGAAATGCATATGCATGTTCACAGCAGCACATTTTCAATAGCCACAAGTCAGAAATAACCCAAATGACCACCAATAGTAGAAAAATTAAATAGCATAGATAACAGACTAGGTAAAATGATTATGACCTAGAGTTCACATATAGAATACCATGATGCAACAATGTGGATGAATGCATAAAGATAAATTTGAGCTGATGAAGCCAACAACAAAGGAATACACAGTGTATGTTTATGTTTACATAGAGAACCAAAAGTAAAAATGTCACCTCTGCTGTTAGAAATTAGGAAAGTAGTTGCCATAGAGGGAGGGCATAATGAATGGAAGGGAGCAGGAGAGTCGTTTCTGGGGTGCTGGTTATATTCTCAGTCTACTCAACGGTTACACAAATGTGGCCAGTTTGTAAAATTCCTGACATGGGTATTTTGATGAACATAGATTATGCTTTAATTTTAAAAAGTTAAAAGGTACTTTGGCTTAAATGATATGATGTATATACTTATACATCAAGTAACTTCTGTCTAAAACTCAAGAATATTTGGTTCATATGTGGGGCAATCTACTTTCCAGATATGGTTTCTCAGATGGAGTCACTGGATTACATGGCAGTATGGATCAATGTTTACTTCCTATTTCAAAAAGTGGGAGGGAAAAAGAGAGAGGAGGAGGGAGGAAGAGAGAGAGAAAGAAGGAAGGAGGAGAAGAGGACCATAAAGAAGGCTGAGCACCGAAAAATTGATGCTTTTGAACTGTGGTGCTGGAGAAGAGTCTTGAGAGTCCCTTGGACTGCAAGGAGATCAAACCAGTTAATCCTAAAGGAAATCAATCCTGAATATTCACTGGAAGGACTGATGCTGAAACCGAAGCTCCAGTACTTTGGCTACCTGATGGGAAGGGTTGACTCTTTAGAAAAAACCCTGATGCTGGGGAAGACTGAAGACAGGAGGAGATGGGGACAACAAAGAACAGGACTGTTGGATGGCATCACCGACTCAATGCACATGAGTTTGAGCAAGCTCCAGGAGTTGGTGAAGGACAGGGAAGCCTGGTGTGCTGCAGTTCATGGGGTCACAAAGAGTCGGACATGACTGAGCAACTGAATAACAACAATGGGGAAGATAAGTGAAATAAAGGGTGACTTTATACTGTTATGGTAGGCTCTTTGAGTTTGAAAAAATTTAAAAATAAATCATTTAAAATATAAAATGAGAGCATTTTGTTGCATGTGCTTTTAGGACTTTCACATAAAATGTTTATCAAGATGTATAAAAGGCCAAGAGCAGGAACTTCACCAGGAGTGTAAGGACAGCTTGTATTCACTCCCCTTGTTCTTACGGCACTTGCTATTAGATGCCTGTACATGTGGCAGAAGTGGATTTGCCTCTTGCTTCTGTAACCTAGCAAACCATCTGAGACTTCCAATGGTTACCCGTGTCCTCTCACTTGTTGACTAAAGACACTAGATTAGGATAACCCTCTTACCCTCTCGGAGCTTCCATTTCTCTTCCATAGCACAAAGGGTTGTACTAGATGACATTCCCAGTCTTTAACTGAGATCTGCTTAATAATTGAGAGTGTTCCCTTCCTCTTTCAAAGGTGTTGTGGTTTGGAAAGCAAATTATGTGGTCTCACTGTTCATTGTTCCCAAGGAATCTTCCAGCATTAGCTTTCTAGACTTCAGTAGCTCTGAAGATGTGAGGCTGGACTCCACAGGACTTGAGACTATGCAACAGAGGCAACTGACAGGATGGTAGAATAAAGAGTTTTTTAAATGTCAAAGTAATCCTTTTTTAGGGATGGGAATCCATTCATAGCCTCCTTGGTAATTATTACTTCTCTCTTTGGCTGGGAGTGGGGCAGAAGGGAAATGTGGTTAAGATATTTCAATTTTAAATGTCTCTAGGTTTTTCCTATTTGCAAAAGGTGCTTATTTTCTGGCATATACAAATTTAATTATTTTATTTTAAAAATGGTCTGTGTTTAACAGTAATTATCAACTTATGTAGCAATATATATTATCTTCTATGTGCCAAGAACTAAAAAGGATCAAGGCAGATTCGGGAAACAATTGGAAAAGGACAATATCTTCAATACTTCTGTTTCCCATAATCTTATGGATCCCAATGGGACTCTCATTTTCTCACACTCATATTCCCCAGTAAATCATGGTGCCTCATTTATTCTTGCTTTGTATTCTACCTAACCTCCAAGGTTATGCAATTCAACCATTCTTTCCTTGGATCCATCAACCTCCTTGATATTCCACCATCCTGATCAATGCTACTGACTCAGTAAATCTTACCACCTACTCTCTTCTGAATAATGGAAGTCTCAAGTAATTAAGGTAGTAGTATTACAATTTTTTTTTCTGATTCTACAGTAACCTTATTTTACATGATCTCAGTTAAACTCATGGGACTTTTCATCATTATTTTTATTAAGTGGTGTTTCATTTTCTATCTACTACTCTCATGCCACCAACCTTAAAAGAATCAAGCTAACATACACAGGAAAGTATGGCTTTTTCCTTTAATGAACAGATTGATGCCATTCATGTCCTTTCCAATTTAAAGTCTCTGTATCATTTTTCATACCTTTCTACTTCCCTCCTACAGTGGAGGGGAAAAAAACAAACAAACAAAAAACCATCTTTCTTCTTTCCTAAGTTGCTTTAACATCAACTTGCTTCTGTGCAATTCTTGTTTAAACCATTCCCTTCAACACCATGTTATCTAGCTAGCATCCTCAAAATGAAACCAAAGGTACCTGAGGTTCCCCCAAACCATGTGTTATGTGTTTCCAAAGTCAATAACTTTTCCAAGCCCACTTTCACTATCACCAAAGGGAATTAAAAACTGAACAGCCTGTTCTTGCAATTACCTTTCTTCTTGGCTTCTACTCACAAATTCTTCCTTTTTTATAGGTTCCTATTCTATCTCCTCTACTCTCGTTTTCTGAAAATGTATACCCCTGAGCTTAGGTTCTCTGTCTACTCCCTTCTCAAGATGATCGCTTCCATTATCCTCAAAGATCCATAACAGCCTTTTTCACAGGAAAGCCACATTCTGACTCAGCATAGAATACTGTACAACTCCATGAAGCACCACAACATCTGGCCTTGACCACAACTGGGCTAGGCACACAGAACTACATCATGGATGAGACTTCCTGACCCAGGCATCTGGCCCCTGCTGGCAGCACCAGCAGGCAAAGCTGTAAGCAGAAGCTGATGCTTCTCAAGGCACCAGTAGGACTATGGGATGGAGACCTCGGCCAGCAGGAACAGCCTCATACACTGAGTTCAGGGAATCTCCAGGATCTTTTAACACTAAACTACTCAAGACAGAATCTGTATCAATCTTAAAAGGTGGACCTTTTAGAAAAGATGGTCAGGTTCCCCAGATTTACTCTTATAAAGTATATCATTGCTGCTCTCTGCTGGTCAAAAGCATTATTCTTCTCAATTAAAATTAGCAGAGATGTTATGGGTCAAAGAGGGAAGAAATAGTGCTTTCAAAATGATATGGATGGATGCTAGATAACTACAGTCATTGAGATGACTTTATAGGCTATGATGCATATTCTCATGTAGAAAAACTAATTCAGTGAGGATCTATTGAACCACTATGGCAAAGATGTTCAATTAATCACCACTTTTCTTATTGTGGTAAGAACACTTAACATGAGATTATTCTCTTGACAAACATTTAAGTGCATAAGACAGCATTGTTGACTACAGGCACAGTACTGCACAGCAGATCCCTCGAATGTGCTCATCCTCTATAAAGGAGCTGCATCCTCATTAGGCACAGCTTTCCTCTTCCTCTCCCCCATCCCCTGGCAACCACCATTCTACTCTCTGTCTCTATGAGTTTATTTTAGATTCCTCATATAAGCTCAAATCATGCAACATTTGTCCTGTGACTGGCTAGTTTCACTAATTAATATTTATATTTATAGATCTTTAATTACTTAAACATATGACCTATATCACATATTTCAAGCAATTAGTCACCATTTTTTAGTGCCAAACTTTCTATTAGCCATCATATTTTCATTTCTGCAGGATCATTAACGAGGAAGATTATTATCTTGATATAGGGCAAAATCCTAAAATGTTTTCTGAATCCTGAAATAAGATTAAATTTAATTATATATATTTGTACAATTTTTAAATAGAAAACTTACTTTTGAAAGTATACCAGTAATTGCTTTCGATTACTCAAGAATATTTGCATAGTAAATGTACTGCACAGTGAGTGACAAACTTGGGTTCAAAAGCCCTAACACAACAGGTGCTGCTTGGTCTTCTGTCACTTATTAGCCTTGGATCAATTACTGAATATCACTGAGCTCAAATTTCTCTTTTGTCATACGGGAAAAGCAATAATACCTGTCTCATGTTGTTTATAAATAGTTATTAAAATATCCCATATTAAGTGCTTAACAGTCCTTGGCACAAAGTAAATGGTCAGTAAATCTTCACTGTTATTGTTAATTTTACAATTCAAACTAAGTAGAAGAGATTATTATATTTTCAAAAAGAAAGTTGTTTTACCACAGGTTTAAAATATACTCTGTAAGTATCTGGAGAAAGTTGTTTTTAGAGAACAGCCTTAGCTCTGACACTAACTGTGTAATTTAAAGAAATGTCTTAAATTTTCTAAGCCTTGAAAATGTTTGAAGATGCTTGCTTTGCTCCAAGGTCCCAAGATATCTCTGGGGTTTAATCTTATTTACAACTGTTTAATGGCCTATGGTACAAAGTGTTTTGTCTTCTGACCTTCTGTACCCCACCTAATAACTTGCCTGAAGAACAAATAACCACTGGAGGAAGATAGCAATCTTTTGGGAAAATGAGCAAAGAATAATTTTTGGAAGGAACAATGGGAGCAGAAAAATACACAGACTCAAGCATGCATCTTCTTTTTAAGCATCACCACACTGAAATGTGGTATTAGTTCAGTAAACAGGGGTTGGGCCATCATGGTGTTTGTGAGCTGGAAGTTCAGTGTGCTGAGTCTTGAGAAGACGGTCCTGCCGCTAGAGATGGGTTCTAACCAGAATGTTTCACTTAGTTTCTCTCCTTCCCTCCCTCCCTCTCTTAGAAAGTATCTTAGAAATGCTAGTTTGGCAGTTTAATCACCTAGTTTGATTACAGTTCTCCTGGGATGCAGTTCAGTGAACCAAACATCTAAGAAACATGCTAGGGACTCATTCCAATGCAAGCTAACTCATGAAGTCCTGTACCATTGCTGGAGGGTTCCAGCAGTTTGGAATCTATAGTAGATTCTATAGAGAAATCAGCTTCAGTCAAACCCCTGAGTCCTGATACCACTCAGGGAGAAGGAGTGGTTCAGGCATGACTCTTAATTTGGCAAAATTGTGTCTTCACCAGCGACCACTCCTTTTTGAGCACATATTTCAAGAATCCTCCTAATTTCATTCTGTTCGTTTATAGAACCTCAGCTACATCCATGCTCTCCCCAGACCCATCTTCCTTAGTTGACTCCTTGTGAACCTCTCATCCCTACTCAGAACTGATGTCTATGTTCCATCCTGTTGACCGTCCTATTAAACTATCAAATACATCAGGTTAATGCCTCCTGTTTCTGTCCTGTTGTCTTGGTGAAATAGTCTAGCAATAAGGATCAAGGAGGAACATGGTAAAGGATCAACTCTTATAGTTAATTTTCAAGGGCTGAAAGACACCAGAGTCCCTTTAAAATTTTGTTATCTAAATACTCGCTGGTACACTAGAAGATCCAGCTATCACAATTGCAAATCACTGTATCTTCATAGAGAAGAAGTAACCCTTTTGGCCAAAAGAGAGCAGCACTGAGTGCCTTTTCCTGATGTGGCAAATAGCCTAAGCCCTTAATACCTGTAAGAGGCATCTCCCAGCTCTCAACAGTTGACTCTTAAGCTTTCTAATCAGGAGAGTCAGAAGGGATTCTTTTTCTTTCCCCTCAATTTTTTTTCTTTCATTTATTTTTAATGTAGAATTACAAATTTGAAGATACCATATCCTTAGGGGGAAAAAGAGCCTTCTTTTGATTCTGTATTTTATCAAATTGGCAAACTATTAATTTCTTATATAGTCCTATAAATTGTTTTTAAAGAAATATCTTGGCTCTCTGTGTAATTTAAAATAACACTTTATATTATCACACCCTCTGTTCTTCATCTGTTCAATGGGTATAACAATTCCTAATGTAGCACTGAATGCTATATTGGTAGTGTAAGAACTCTTTGAGTTCAGTTCAGTCCTTCAGTCATGTCCGAATCTTTGTGACCCCATGAACCGCAGCATGCCAGGCCTCCTGTCGATCACCAACTTCCAGTGTCCACCCAAACTCAGGTCCATTGAGTCGGTGTTGCCATATAACCATCTCATCCTCTGTCGTCCCCTTCTCTTCCTGCCTTCAATCTTTCCCAATATCAGGGTCTTTTCAACTGAGTCAGCTTTTTGCATCAGATGGCCAAAATATTGGAGTTTCAGCTTCAACATCAGTCCTTCCACTGAACACCCAGGACTGATCTCCTTTAGGATTGACTGGTTGGATCTTCTTGCAGTCCAACAGATTCTCAAGAGTCTTCTCCAACACCACAATTCAAAAGCATCAATTCTTCTGTGCTCTGTTTTCTATATAGTCCAACTCTCACATCCATACATGACTACTGGAAAAACCATAGCCTTGATTAGACAGACCTTTGTTGGCAAAGTAATGTCTCTGCTTTTTAACATGCTGTCTAGGTTCATCATAAGTTTCCTTCCAAAGAGTAAGCGTCTTTTAATTTCATGGCTGTAATCACCATCTGCAGTGATTTTGGAGCCCAGAAAAATAAAGTCAGCCACTGTTTCCAGTGTTTCACCATCTATTTGCTGTGAAGTGATGGAACTGAATGCCATAATTTTAGTTTTCTGAATGTTGAGCTTTAAGCCAACTCTTTAAAGGATAATTATTATTGGATTATTGACATGTTGTTTTGGTCACTATGGACTATATAGCCTGCCAGGTTTCTCTGTCTATAGAATTTCCCAGGCAAGAGTACTGAAGCAGGTTTCCACTTCCTTCTCCAGGGGATCTTCCTGACCCAGGGACTGAACCTGAGTCTCCTGCTTTGCAGGTGACTTCTTTACCACCGAGCCACCAGGAAAGCCCATGATTATTGACATAGTAATGGGAAAAAGTAGTGAAAAACTTAGTAACAGGAAAAATTTTCCATAATAATGGAAAAATTTCAAAGTTGGTATGAACATGTTTAGAAACAATACTTAGAGAAACGTGTATTTTCCCCAAATGAGTCTTTTCTTCTATCTTACCTTTTTGTTTTTGAATCCTGAAGCATCAACTTTGAGATGAATAGAAACTTTGGATTACCTTATTTCCCAGTACATTATTCGCATTCCCTAGGATGGAGTCAAAATGAATATGCCCAGTTGTTTCTATTTCCATGCCTTTGCTGGTAGTGTTTCTGCCACCTCCTGGAATTCTGTCTTTATTTCCAATTTCCTCTAACCCCTGCTTCCTTTGGATCCCATTCAAATTGTTTAAATATTGCTACTTCCTCAGAACTCAGTTCACATGCCCTCTTTTCCATCTGATTTTCCCATTTAATTTTTTCTTATTGTACTTATATCTTGCTTTGAATGACAAAATTAATATATTTCTGTATTTCTCCAGACACACATAATACTTTTTCATGCTGTGGTCTTTCTGTTGAGAAAGTCTGTCTTCATTTGTATTACCCCTAGGAATCACTCACTAATCCTAAAAGCTCAAATCCTGAAGTCCTTCCCAATACTTCCCCAGGCAGAGGTAAATCACTTCTCTTTTGTCCTCTCACAATTGGTTTGCATCCCGCTGGCAAGCAGAATATTTGCCTACTAAAGACATCCCTTATGATTATACAGTGGAAGTGAGAAATAGATTTAAGGGCCTAGATCTGATAGATAGAGTGCCTGATGAACTATGGAATGAGGTTCGTGACATTGTAAGGGAGACAGGAATCAAGACCATCCCCATGGAAAAGAAAAGCAAAAAGGCAAAATGGCGGTCTGANGAGCCTGGTGGGCTGCCATCTATGGGGTTGCACAGAGTTGGACACGACTGAAGCGACTTAGCAGCAGCATGCCCATAAAAATTACTGGCAACTTTTTCTGGCAAATCATAGACAAATACTACTCCACTAATCTCTTAATAGTATATATGAAGAGAAATATACTCTTCATATAAGGCAGAAAGTGTTGTTTACTGCCTTAACTTTTGATGCAGTACCTTTTGCTTAGTATCTTAATTCCATGACAATGTATACATTGGTTGTATTTTCTGCCCTTAGACTAAGAAGCCATATGCTCTTAAACATTGTTCATTATAAAAGAACAATCTATCTCAAAATAACCTTCAGAGAGTAAGAATAGACTATGCTTGCATCAACAGTTTGAGATATTGGGCAAGAGGGTGAGTAGTGGAGCTAATAACCTGGGAATATGGAATACTGATACTACCAAAACCACTTTTGGATGATTAATAACACACCTTTCTCCCACTTGTATAATGTGTATATGTTTACTGATATAGTTGTGTTTTATTTAATATTAAGGCATGCTTACACTATTCTTCCATATAATGATTTTACCAAATGCTAATTATCTTCCTAATTTTTAACATATTTAAATTCAAACAATAAACTTCTGTCAAGATGCATTGTTCATAGCCTTTTCCTTTTTTTCAGTAAAATGTGTTTTTCCTAAAAGAGAACTGGGCCAAATTCAAAATGTGATACTCTGGAAAAAAAAAAAAAAGTATTTGAAGTAAACAACATTAAGAAAGGCCAAGTAAAGTGACAAATCACAGCAAACAATAGACAATTTATCCCTACTGAGAAAGATAGCACAATTCAATTTGCTAAATTATTTTATTTTTCTCTGAGCAGTAATATGAATGATCTATCTGTTTTGATGAACAGTCAAACTTTGCTGAATGGAAAATTGCACCACTTCTAACCTGTCAAATTTGAATACAATAAAAGAAGATGTGAATTGAATTGGCTTTGAGTATGCTGCATTAAAAGATGAATTGTTAGCTTAGAAATATATTTCCAGTAGTTTTATTTGAACCAAAATACTTTGCTTAAGAGGAATTACATAAGTGCGAAAACTAAAATAGTAATTGATTAAGTCTTGGTCCCTACATTTGAAATGTTCTTGAAATTCTAAATACAGTAAAAGGATAAGAAGATTATATAAAGAGAAAGATCCAGTTTGATCAAAGACATTGGCAGTGAATTAGAAAAGGTTTTAGAATTTCAGACTAAACAATTTAGCAAAACTTTGAATTTCAGTCTCTTCATGCATTTATGCATTTTACTATTTATTGAAGTACTCTTATGTGCAAAGTTTGTTCAAAGAAGTGAGAATTAGATATTGAAACCTCCCTGTCTTCAAAGAAAAGTATTTGGAGTATTCTATCTAGTAATTGGACGTGCCACATATTTGAACATGCTTTAAGTGATTACTTCAGAAACATATATTTCTGCCTTAATTTTTTTTTTTTGGTCCATATCCCATATATCTCATGATATATGAGATCTTAGTTCCCTGATTAGGGATTGAACCCTTGCCCTCTGCACTGGAGTCATAGAATCTTGACCACTGGACTGCCAGGGAAGTCTCTGTTTCATTCTTTCGGAATCCGAGAGGTAGACCTGAAAGATGAGGACGAATGATCTAGGTGACAAAAGAAAAGTCACAGGGAAGGAGTTTCCAAGGAATAGCAACATCTTCAAAAGTCTAGAGATGAGAGAGCTCTGGACCATCCAGAAATTTCAAGCAGTTCAGTTTGACAAGAACAAAGATGTGAAAAAAGTCGTGAAAGAAGACATTGTTTATATAAGCTAAGATTAGGAAAGAAGTTTTAGAATGCTGAGGTGAAAAAATATAGGTATCTTATTCCTATTTGGCCCCAGAATCTCTGTTGAAAAGACTTGTTTATGAATATATTCAACTTTTGGATTGGGATATAAGATTCTGAAGAAAGCTGGTAGCAAACAATGAAATCAAGAAAACAGAGAGCTAATTGACCTGCACTGGAAATGAACAGAATTTTATGGTTTGAGGATATGAGAAAGATAAGGAGGAGAAAATAGAAGAGTAGGAATAGAAATATTAAAGGAGGACAAAGTAGAAGAATGGGGATTTTAATTTGGTTATTTCACTGTTCTGAAAATGACCTTTTATCACCCCTCACTCCAAACACTCACTATTGTTTTCCATAAAGACAAAGGACATGTATAGATTGTAGCGTTTTGTTCTGTAGTTAGGGAATTCAAAGAAAGAATCCAAGTTCCATATGGGCTGTGATATCAGGGAAGAGAGAGATTAATGGAATTGCTTGTTAGAATCAGTACATAGACTAAGAAGTGTTTTTAGTGGATGGAGAATTCAAGAGTGAGAGATGATGCTGGGACCTGCAGAAAGAAGGCAACAGACTTTCCACAAGGCAGAACCGGAGGCTAATGCCATAGGTTTCAAGGAGAATCAAGCTCCAGTCAATACCTAGGATATGTAGAACTTGGGGATTTATGATGCAATGATGGAGAAGTGTTAGGTGGGGTAGTGCTTGAGTCTATTTGTGCTCTGTATATACTGTGGAAATGGGTTTGGAGGCAGGCATGACTGTAAGAAGGGAGGCTGGTTGAAGAGGCATCTAGCTGGGTCACTTGCAAAGCTACTCTTTCTGGGAGGGCTTTCTGAACTGTTATTTCAGCTAGCCTGATCCCAACCTGGGTACTCAGACCAGGTACTGCTGCTGCTGCTGCTAAAGTTGCTTCACTCATGTCTGACTCTGTGCGACTCCATAGATGGCAGCCCACCAGGCTCTCCCGTCCCTGGCATTCTCCAGGTAAGAACACTGGAGTGGGTTTCCATTTCCTTCTCCAATGCATGAAAGTGAAAAGTGAAAGTGAAGTCACTCATTTGTGTCTGACTCTTAGAGACCCCACAGACTGCAGCCTACCAGGCTCCTCCATTCATGGGATTTTCCAGGCAAGAGTACTGGAGTGGGGTGCCATTGCCTTCTCCAAGATCAGGTACTAGACCTTCATAAAATACATTATTCCTTGTCTTGGAGGAATGTGTGATATAGTTGGACGATTCTGTGTGTGTGTGTGTGTGTGTGTGTGTGTGTAAGCACTGGGGAGAAAATAATTATGAAGAAAACAAAAAATAACAATACAATTAAGCTGCTTATTGTGCTAAAATAATTTGTGAGTATAAAATTGTGTTATTTACCCATTTAGAAAGGGAATTGTCAAGAGTTCAATTGAATCATATCAGAAACTTATTTTCTGATAAATTTTTGTAATTCTTGTAATTCTGTCCTGGTAGAAAATTAGAAGTGAATCAAGAGACTATCAGTCTTAATAAACAGTTAATGAAGGAGTTTGAAATAAAGGCAATCTGTTGAATTGGTGCTTTGCAAAGATGGGCCCTGAGCTAGCCATTACTTCTTGTTAATCGATCCAGAAGCTAATGAATATAAAATTTATATCCCTGTTTTCAAAATGTTTAAGTTACATCTCTCCATTCATTCTCTATCTTGTCATCACAGAGTTATGTTTCTATATAAAATGTACCTCCTAAAAGGACAGAGAGCCTTCCTATAATATTGAAAATTTCTTTTTAATAGTTGCAAGGACTATGGACTTCAAGACTAGTAGTGTGTGTTAATGTGTTTTTATTAGAACAATTTCAGTGGAAATCTTTGTTCCTTAAAGGCTTACTTGTAGTTTTTCATGGGAGATTGATTTTAATATGAATCCTAATGACACTGACATCATTGATCAAACTCTCAGTAATTTAATTAGCATGAAAAAACTATGAAGATTTTAGTAAAATTAGAACTATAACTAATGACTTCAACAGGCTTCCACAATCACATCTGGCCCTTAGCTCTCTGTCTTAGTCTACTCAGGCTGCCAAGTGAAATAACATAGTCTGGGTGACTTAAACAACTGAAATTTGTCTTCAGAGTTCTGGAGGCTGGGAAGTCTGAGATCAGCGTAGCAGCATGGTCAGGTTTTGGTGAGGACTCTCTTTCCAGCTTGCAGACAGCTGTCTTCTAGTTGTCCTCAATGATGTAGAAATAGAGAGTAAGATCTCTCTTGTCTTTCTTTATAAGGGCACTAATTCCATCATGAAGGGATCATCCTCATGACCTCATCTAAACCTAATTACCTCCAGATGGCGCCATCTCTAAATACCATCACAGTTGGAGTCAGGACTTATATGCCATAGGAATTGGTCAGGGGGTTGGGCGGTGGGAGGCACAACTCAGCCCACAGAAGTCCTGCTGTGTTTGACAACCTTCCCTTCCTGTCCATGAACAGTGAGGGCTCCTGTCTAAGGCTACCCACACCCCTCTGTGCCTTTGCTCTTGGAAGCTCTTCCCACACAAGGACATCCCTCCAAGGATTCACACCCTTTCTCTTCTACATCCTTAATACCCCCCTTCCTGCTGGATCAGTATACATAATACTATGGGTGTTCCTTTAAATATGAAAATAAAATAAAAATTCAAGACCTTTTGACTACATCCTCCTCTGGTTTACTGATTCATTCTTTTATTCCCCAATTCAATAAAGCACGCCAGTTAATATGCTTACACTCACTATCTCTAGCTCATCTCCTTTCATTGAGAAATAACTCCATGACTCAAAATTCAAGAAAGGTAGAAAGCTATGTATCTACAATCTAACATTTCTCACCACTAGCTTCTCTTACCACCTTCTCCCTGCCGCTAGAGACTCTTCTCAGACTATTGATCTCCCTGTTTTGCTGGGCATACCTCCTCTGTGTTCTCACTATAACAACCAGAGTGAGTCTTCTGAAACATCAGCAACATTATGCTATTCTTCTGCGCAAAAGCTTCCAATGGTTTCCCTTGACACTCAGAATAGAATTCAAAGTGTTGATAGTAGCTTACAAGGTTTTACATCACCTGCTAACTATTCACTATATTCTCTCTCTCTTCTTTTCCTTTAAACATGCCAGCAGTCATCTGACTCTTCCTTCAATGTGTCATCATGTTGACAGACTTACACTGGAAGTCTTTCTGTCCTGAGTACTCCTCCTCCAGCTGTCCACAGGGCTTTCTTCCTTCCTCCTTTGCCTCTTGTCTCATATCATACCTTAAGGCCTTCCCTGAACATCTCTTTAAAATCATTAGTCCTCTGTCCCCCACCCCCACTGAATAGTTCCTATCTTGCACTAGTTTATTCTGCTTTAGTATTGTGATAACATTTGTCTTCTAACACAATATTCATTTAATTATTTATGTGTGTATTGTTTCTCTTAGTAGGATGTAAGTTCCAAGACAGTGGCAATTTTTGTCTGTTGTAATTTCTGCTGTACCCCCTGGGTACATTAATCATTTCTTGATGAAGAGTCACATTCTTCCTTATGGTATAGATTTTAAAGTAAGGTGATTCAGTGGATTTACTTTAAAACAAAAATCCAAAGCTCAATTTTGTCTCTACAATAGTTGTAGTACACCAGAGATGCTATGATAGATAAGATATGACCTTGTCTTTAAAGGAATTCAGAGTACAGTGGGACGGTTGAACAAGAGTAAATGAATATTTATACATGAGCATTATAAATTTTGATTTCCCAGATGAGTCAGTGATAAAGAATTCACCTGCCAAGCAAAAGACTCAGGTTCCATCCCTGGATTGGAAAGATCCCCTGGAAAAGAAAATGGCAACCCACTCCAGTATTCTTACCTGAAAAATCCCATGGACAGCGGAGTCTGGTGGGCTGCAGTCCATGGGGTCACAAAGAGTCAGACACAACATAGCAACTAAACAACTAAGAAATTTAAAGTAAGTTGGATCTCGAAGGATATGCTGAACCATCATTATGCTTTCAACTCATTTCAGAATTGTGATCAACCTGTTATATTAGAGTTTACATTGACAGCACAAGCACTGTATGATTCATTACTGCTACAACTCTTAATTAACATTGAAATGGCAACCTAGAGAATTTAAACGAGTTATTCTCAGATGCAACAGGGATAGGTATCTACTTATCCAACAGCAATCTTTGTTAATGAGAGAATGTTGATGTTCTTCGTAGTGATAACATTCTCAGCTGAAAGAATCTGTTTCCAGATTTCATGCAGTTTGATCTGACCACATAGTAAAGTTTAGTCTCGTGTGGTAGTAAAATGTGATGTGTAAGGACTACAGGGCTGCTCCTGTCTCTCTGCCTTCCATCCTATGGAAGCCATGCTCTTCTTGCCACTTACTCTTTTATCCTCTCTGCTGCTTGGAATGAGAGAATGATGGCTGAAACTCCAACAGCTATATTTGACAATGAGGTGAGAATATAAATGAAATGGCAGGGGTTACCAAACTCTGTAAATGGACAAGAGAAATTTTAGGCATTATGGGATACATCTGGTCTTCACTGCATATTTTTCTTTATTGTTTGTTTGCTTTTTGTTTTATATTCCTTTAAAATATAACAACCATTTTTACTTTACAAGCCATACAGAAACAGTCTGTGGGCTAGATCTGCCTGTGGGTGGTAATTTGCTGAGCCCTGCTCTAGGCAAGGCGAAAGAGAAAGACTAGAGGGCTCCTCTCAATGGTGGAGCCATCATGCCAGACATTTTTTACCTGCTTCAAAGTTTCCTTTACATGCGAGAGAAATTAATATCCAACCATTTGAGCTACTGTTGAGTTTTCAATTATAAGCAGCCGAAAAAATTTCTAATTGATCTCTTTTGAAGAAATGTTCATACTACTTCTGCCTAGCAACCTTAGAAGACATTCTTTTGAGGAGAAACTGTATACAAAACATGTTTGGAGCAAACTGCAAGGAAACATTTAAGAGAGAAGGTTGAAGTGAAGAATTTGCTATGGAGGTTACAGAAAGACATTTTGATGCATATTATTTCATTGATAATATCAAGCAGAGACAGTTGATTGCAGTCCTGAAAGTCAGACTGAATAGTTTGAACTTGATTCAATAGGTACTAAAGAGTAATTGTAGGACATCAGCAAGCCATGTTTCAGAGGGTGTCATTTGGTAATGATGTATTCTAGGGCTGGAATATTGACATACCATGCTGATGATTCTGGAAAGCTAAAGTTTAAAATGACAATGGGAAGTAAAAGTTGATTTTGAGAGAAGTAGCACAGAGAGGGACAGAATATGCAGACCAGTATTTGTTAAATAAGTTTATGTCAGCTTTAGGTCAGGACCCCAATACACCTACAGGTAAAAACTCTGATCTTATATCTCCTATAACTATTTTTGGCTGCCATGTTCACTTATATGTCATTTCCTATATTTAGTCATTTCAACAGAATAATTAATATTGCAAAACCCAGAAAATCATCTGAGACCTGACATAATTTTATATATTTTAGTTGAATTTCCTGATCTCTTTCAATAAATAGGTTAAGAAAACTCAGTTTCTGCCTAAATTTTCTTTATTATATCCAGATCAATAGATTGATTCAATAATCCTTCCCAACTTTTTAAGAGGATTGTTGTTGTTTAGTCACTAAATCATGTCTAACTGTTTTTAACCCCCTGAACTATAGCCCACCAGACTCCTCTATCCATGGGATTTCCCTGTCCACCCAAGAATACCTGAGTGGGTTGCCATTTCCTTCTCCAGGGGATCTTTCCAATTCAGATATAGAACCTGCATCCCCAACATTGGCCAGCAGATTCTTCATCACTGAGCCACCAGGGAAGCCCTTTAAGAGGATAATATATGCCAAATGCTAAGAGCTCTACATATTACTCTTTCTTCAGTTGTCATAACAATCCCATGAAAAGTGTGAAAGAGAAGGTCAGCTTCTCACAAAAGAGTCAAGTTCACCTTCAATAGTGTAGAGTGGTTGCTGGAGACAACCTAGCTAGGAACTGTATTTCCCATACATATAGCATTTTAGTGATGCTTTGCGGCTGGATTTTACCAATGAATGTCAGCAAGTCACTGATAGTCAGCAAGTCTCTGATGTCAACATCACTTCCTGGTCAAAATGGTCAGGAAAATGCAGAAGATATTTTTTGAATTTTCTTTGATAACTAGGGAGCTTCCCAAGTGGCTCAGTGGTAAGAGAATCTGCCTGCCAATGCAGGAGATGTGGATCTGATCCCTGGGTTGGAAAGATATCCTGGAGAAGGAAATGGCAACTCACTCCAGTGTTCTTGCCTGGAAAATCCCATGGACAGAGGAACCTGGTGGGCTAGTTCAAGGGGTCGCAAAGAGTTGGACACAACTTAGCAACTAAACAACAACAACAGCAATAGCTGAATGTAAGATACCCTGGAGGTAGACTCCAAAGCTTTCTAGTGGATGATGAAGCAATTAGTTGGGGACACAGTACTTTCCTGAGAGATTAAAGGAATCTCAGGAAAGAGCTACTCAGGAGAGCTACCTGATACACCCCAAACATGACAAAAATGAGAAATATACATTCATTTTCTTAAGCCACTGATACTTTTGAACCAAGTGTGGCCTGTTCAAACTGACAGAGAGGGTCTTATTAACATTACCATTTATACTCATGGAAATAAGATTCGAGAAGATTAAGTACCTTGCCTAAGATATTAAATGGCAGAATAGAGATTAGATCTTGGGTTATATAATTTCAGAGTCCATACTGTTAATCGTAACTCAATTTCACCACCATTTTATATAAATTCATGAACATTCCATCCTATTTTTTTTTGTAAACTAGAAAGAAATTGCAAAACCCTGCATTTTAAGGTGTGTAGTCCTTGTTCACAAAGCCCCACAGCCAGATAATATGGTAATATGTATTCCTAATGGTAATACACATTTCACTTAAAAAGTAACCTTTTCTTTGAGGGACTGAATTATCTGGGATTTGACATTTTGCTCCATATTTTTCATAATTGTTCTCCAAGTTTTTCTCACTGATGGTGTAACATGACTTTGAGGAAAGTATAAGAGCTAAATGGTTAGAACTAACCAGATCAGAACATGACTTATGTGACCTTGAGCAAGACAAATAACTTCTCTGAGCCCTGCAAAATCAGCTTTTTAGGATGATTCTAAATATTAGAAATAATGATGTAAATCATAATGAATTATTCAGTGCACAGTAGATAGCTACTTAATTTAATCAAGAACTATTTGTATAAAGCCAACTGTATTGAATTAGAGCTTCCCTGGTGGTTCAGTCAGTAAAGAATCCACCTGCAATGTGAGAGACCTGGGTTCTATTCCTGAGTTGGGAATATCCCCTGGAAGAGGACCTGGAAACCTACTCCAGTGTTCTTGCCTGGAGACTCCCCATGGACAGAGGAGCCTGGTGGGCTGCAGTCCATAGGGTCACAAAGAGTTTGACATGACTGAGCGACTAAGCACCACACAACATACACAAGACAGTATTTCAAGCACTAAGCCTATAATAGCTTTAAAAACAGACCAAAATATCTGCCTCTCTGCTTGCAATATATTGCATTTCATTATGTATTTTTTCTAGCAGTTCATAATAAAGAAGTCACCATTTAACAATTCAATGACCAAGATGGAATAATAAGCTAAGATTTACACTCCAATCTAAAATAAGAAGCAACAAAATAGAAACAGGCAAAATACTTCACAGTGTTTAGAAGGCACTGTTATGTTGTTAGTTTTCCCAAAGATGACTTATCAATTTAACACAATCAAAATCAAATTCCCAGAGACCTTTTTTTTTTTTTTTTTTTGGTAGAAAGGGAAAAGCTATTTCCAGATTCATGTGAAAATTCAAAGAATCTATAATAGCCAGGGAAATTTTAAAAGAACAAAGTTATAAGAATAAAAGTATCTAATTTCAAAACTTACTATACAGATACTTTTCTTGGTACTGTGTGGCATGGGAGTAACAGCAGACAGATTAGTGGAATTACAAGAGATCACTGAATAAATAAAATTTGATTTCTAATAACAGTACAGGCAAATCAATTTAAAAAGATAGTCTTTTTGACCAATAACATTTTAAAAATCGTTATTCATAAGAAAAACAGTATCTTTAATTTTTACCTCACATTAGATAAAGATCTAAAATTACAACATTTCTAGAGGGAAAGAAATCTTAGTGATCATAGATTCAGCAAAGATTTTCTAGATATCAAAACAGAAGCATAATTCATTATAGAAAAAAATGTTAATTTGGACTTCATAAAATCAGAGACGTCTACTCTCTGAAAAATATTGACAAAATAAAATACTTCTGAGGCTTATACAGGGGGCAACAAAAAAATTCTCTTTTTAACATAAACA
Organism: Neotragus pygmaeus; assembly: GCA_006410875.1. NCBI lineage: Eukaryota > Metazoa > Chordata > Mammalia > Artiodactyla > Bovidae > Neotragus > Neotragus pygmaeus. The sequence goes on from SJYV01051165.1 coordinate 1,090,087, forward strand.
GATATGTTAAATTTTACTTGCTGATTTTTTCTTCCATGTTGACATTCAAAGCATTAATGCCCCTCAAAGATTAGTGCATCACTACCCATCAGTAGTCACTTTTGTTCAACCATATTTACAAAATTATAAGTTGATCACATGCTCATGACCAAGAAAAACTCAAATTATACCCAAGAGTACAGGATGCAAAATGAAAATCCTCTTGCTTACCTCCTACTTCTAAGTACCTCTTTAAGATTCACAGTGAGGCCAAGGGTGACAAAGATGATGACCTGCCATTTCCAGTTCTTACTGACAATTGCATTCACTTATTTTCTTTTGTGAACAGGAAAGTACTTAGATGGAAATTATGCAGTGATTGATGGTACTATGGAAGACTGCTGTTACTTTGATGAGGCCACCTCTTCATCCTCAGGAAATCAGTGTCCTGTCACTGTGTAGCTATTATCATCACAAAGCTGGGCTGCTTTAAACCACTTTGCCTTTCAGGAAGTAAATGCTCATTTTGTTTTGCTTTGTTTTGTTTTAACAAAGGGTGTTCTTCTAAGGGATTCTTTGGCCATTTGCTTGATCAGAAGAACATAATTTTCTTCCATGAAAAGAGAAAGAATAAAGAGAGAGGAAGGAAGGAAAGAATGAAGAAAGGGAGAGAAAGAACAAAAGGAGGGAGGAAGGAAGGAAGAAAGAAAGAGGAAGGAAGGAAGGAACACTAGCTTCACATTCTAGAGCAGTTTGCTTTTAATCATGCCTTTATCCCAGTCATGTCTGGTAATGGAATGGTACAGACTGGGGAGCCTTTATGTGTGGGGACAATGACTATAAAGAGAGTCTTAGAAGCAGTGTCAGAGAATCAAGAGTTCCAAGCCTTAGTAGTCCTCTAGGAAGAGTGTTGAATTCTATCCAACACCTCCTGAAGGTTGATGGCTGTGGTGGACTCTCAGTCACAGGTGCACCAGAGAGAGATGCCCATACCTTGAAAAGCCTATGCAAAGGTAGGCAGGGTTTCTGGGCTGGGCAGGCTATAGAAATGGATATGCAAGTACAGGAAAGCCAACTTCACAGAAACCATCTCAATGAACCATCTCAATGTTTCTCCTGTATCCTGAGGCCTATTGTCCTAAAAGAGATGGAGGCTTAATTTCCAACATTCACAAAAAATAACTGAACAGCTTCTGATAGATTAGAAAGATAACAGTATTTATTGAGTTACCATTATCTATTTCCCCTAGTTCTTACTGTCTAAAATCCCTAATTCTAAAATGATTAGAAAGTTTATATTTGTAAGCATTATATCTCAAGACCACATTACCTGAAAAGAAAAAGAAAGAAAGTGGAGTCAAGACAAGGATTATCAAACAGCCTATCTGCCTCAGCCTTCATTGCCTTTTGTAGGAACTCAACACCACCACTGTTAAATATGATTTCTAGTATTCATGACATTGTACGGAAGGCAGTGATCAAGGCCATCTCCAAGAAAAAGAAAAGCAAAAAGACAAAATGGCTGTCTGAGGAGGTCTTACAAACAGCTGAGAAAAGAAGAGAAGCTCAAGGCAAAGGAGAAAAGGAAAGATATATCCATCTGAATGCAGAATTCCAAAGAATAGCAAGGAGAGATAAGAGTCTTCCTCAGTTATCAATGCAAAGAAATAGAGGAAATCAATAGAATGGGAAAGACTAGAGATCTCTTCAAGAAAATTAGAGCTACAAAGGGAACATTTCATGCAAAGATGGGCTCAATGAAGAACAGAAATGGTATGGACCTAACAGAAGCAGAATATATTAAGAGGTGGGAAGAAAACCCAGAAGAACTATACAAAAAAAGATTTTCATGACCTAGATAACCACGATGGTGTGATCACCCATCTAGAGCCAGACATCCTGGAATGTGAAGTCATATGAGCCTTAGGAAGCATCACTATGAACAAAGCTAATGGAGATGATGGAATTCCAGTTGAACCATCTCAAATCCTNACAAAAAAAGATTTTCATGACCTAGATAACCACGATGGTGTGATCACCCATCTAGAGCCAGACATCCTGGAATGTGAAGTCATATGAGCCTTAGGAAGCATCACTATGAACAAAGCTAATGGAGATGATGGAATTCCAGTTGAACCATCTCAAATCCTAAAAGATGATGCTGTGAAAGGGCTGCACTCAATATGCCAGCAAATTTGGAAAACTCAGCAGNTAACTTTTAAAAAACCTTTAAAGATTCAGTTTTGTATGTTCCAGTCTATCGGTGTCATGTAAAGTTACACTTGGCATGGTCTAGCTGTCTTTTAAAATTCCACCAATAAGTATGGCATGTATCAAATTTTAGGAGATGTTTATTTTTTATTTAAAGAAATTCTCCTCAATTTTTATTTTGCTCAAAATATTGGAAAAAACATGAATGGGCCCTGATTTTTCAACACTTAGTATCTTGAGCTAATTGTGAGGTTTCTGCTACTAGTCACTAATTCCTGTCTGACTCTTCGCTATACTATGTACTGCAGCCAGCCAGACTCCTCCATCAATGGGATTTCTCAGGCAAGAATACTGGAGTGGGTTCCCATTTCCCTCTTAAGGGCATCTTCCCAACCTAAGGGTTGAACCCACATGTCCTGCAATGCAGGATTCTCTATCAATGAGCCAGCTAAGAAGCCTGATTATGAAGTTATTCTCTCATGATTACTTAACATGATTAATCATATTAATTGATTTTCTAATGTTAAATCATTGTTACAATTTCAAGATAAAGCCAACTTAGCTACAACATAAACATTGTTAGTGTACATGCTTAAATTCAGTTTATTATTAGTATTTTAGAATTTTGCATTTATTCTTATAAGTGAGATTGGCTTATTATTTTCCACTTTTATAAAAATTATTGTTAAATTTTGGCATAAAATTAAAATAAATGTTTTTATCTTTTCTATCTCTGAAAACATTTATTTAAGGTTAGACTTAGTTTTTTTTTTCTTTTAAAAATATAGCAGAGTAATTGAGTTTTGTATAATAACTGCTACAACCTTATTATAATGACGTACTAGTTCTAGGAGGGATTTTTTGGTATTTTATTCAGATTTTGTATATTAACAATTATGTCACCTGTGAACAGTTTTATTTCTTCCTTCCCAACCTGTACACCTTTTATTTGCATTTCTTATTGTATTAGTTAGAACTTCTCAAATAATGATGAAAAGTTGTGATGAGAGGTGATATATTGCCTTCTATTAATCTAAGTGGGAAGGCTATGAGCTTCTCACCATAAGTATGATGTTAGCTATAGGTGTGTTTTTTTTTTTTTTTNGAAATGCCAGGCTGGATGAAGCACAAGCTGGAATCAAGATTGCTGGGAGAAATATCAATAACTTGAGATATGCTGATGACACCACCCTTATGGCAGAAAGTGAAGAAGAAATAAAGAGCTTCTTGATGAAATTGAAAAAGGAGAGTGAAAAAGGTGGCTTAAAAGTCATCATTCAGAAAACTAATTTCTATGGCATCCAGTCCCATCACTTCATGGCAAATGGATGGAGAAACAATGCAAACTGTGAAAGACTTTATTTTCTTGGGCTCCAAAATCACTGCAGATGGTGATTGCAGCCATAAAATAAAAAGACACTTGCTCCTTGGTAGAAAAGCTATGACCAACCTAGACAGCATATTGAAAAGCAGACATTACTTTGCTGACAAAGGTCCATCTAGTCAAAGCTCTGGTTTTTCCAGCAGTCATGTATGGATGTGAGAGTTGGACTAAAAGAAAGCTGAGCAGTGAAGAATTGATGCTTTTGAACTGTGGTGTTGGAGAAGACTCTTGAGAGTCCCTTGGACTGCAAGATCATTCCATCCTAAAGGAAATCAGTCCTGAATATTCTTTGGAAGGACTGATGTTGAAGCTGAAACTCCAATACTTTGACTACTTGATGGGAAGACTCTTTAGAAAAGACCCTGATGCTGGGAAAGATTGAAGGCAGGAGGAGAAGGGGATGACAGAAGATGAGATTTTTGGATGGCATCATCGACTCGATGGACATGATTTTGAGCAAGGTCTGGGAGTTGGCGGTGGAGTGGGAAGCCTGGTATGCTACAGTCCATGGAGTTGCAAAGAGTTGGACATGACTGAGTGACTGAAACGAACTGAACTGCCAGTATTCTGGGAGTCTTCTAAGAACTATACAAAAGAGATTTTAATGACTCAGATAACCACGATGGTGTCATCATTCAGAGTTTCCTGGTGTATCACATATGCTCACAAATATAATCCTCTCAGATGCTAGGAAGCACCTGACAGTTTCTTGCTTGTAGCTCAGGTTCCCTTTCAACCATAACTGTTATTAGAGCTGGTGACAAGAAGCACAGCTAAACCGCTTCTTTCCTGCCAACAGCATCAGGTATGTTGGATGCACAAGTAAATTTATGTAAAAGTTCTTCTTTACATAAAGTGATGTATGGATGTGTAAGTCAAATTGCATCTATAGCTTTGAACACCTATGTCACTCTAAGCAGGAGTTAAAACCCCAGAGGTAATGACTTAAGCTTTTCATATACTGTTATCAAACTCTATACCAGATCGTTTGTGGGCAAAATAGACATTAGGAAAAAAATTTCCATTCCATATTTGCTAGCTTAATGCTACCAAGGGCTTCCAGGGTGGTACTAGTGGTAAAGAATCCACCTGCCAATGCAGGAGACTTAAGAGACACATGTTTGATCCCTGGGTTGGGAAGATCCCCTGGAGAAGAAGTAAATGGCAACCCACTCCAGTATTCTTGACTGAGAATCCCACAGACAGAGGAGCCTGGTAGGCTCTCGTCCATGAGGTTGCAAGAGTTGGACATGACTAAAGTGACTTTGCACAGTGCTACCAAATTTGGTCACAGACTTGAAAGGTTTTTGTTTGGTTCTATTTATTTTTCAAGGTATTATGTCTTATACTTGCTTTTTTACTGCAGTGTTCTCTTCATTGGCTTCTGATATAGGAACTTTGTTCTAAACTGAAAGACCAGAATGGCTGCCCCCATCTGATACTCAAACACTCTCTCAGCCTCTGGCCCTGATTTTTCGGATTCAAAATTTCTTGTATATCTTTATGCTTTCTTAATTTAAGAGTTATTTTCTAGAAGAATCCTTGTTGTCTTAAGGAATTAGACAGGTAGGTATTCCATAATACCAGCAAATATTCCCCCACATACCAGAGAAGAACATACCTGCCCTATTCCTATAGAGAGAAAAATAGAACTTGTCTTTACATAGAGTCTAAGTGACTAGGAGTTCAAATAGAATGTTTGTAGGAAAAGAAGGAATATTGAGACTTAAACACCTTCAAAGAAACAGTAAATTATATTTAGGAGGGCTTTACCATTGAGATTTATTTTTACAGACTGCCCTGATTGCCCATTCATGGAGTTCTGCATGGAGATATCTACAATCATAGGTTAAATATGGCAAGTTTTTCTTTAGAAGCAATTTATCAGCTACTTCTGGCAGGATAAAGGGAAAATTATTGTTTCATTTTGTTTTGTTTTTAATAAATATAACCATGAGTATACTATGGAATAAAATACACAGTTTGCTTGAGATGTCTTAGAAGATATTTTGCATGTGTGGCCAGTCACTAGTGTAAGCCCCTAGGCCTCTCTGGAAAGTTTAGATAAGCATGAAAATCTCATATTTGGGATTGTCAAGATGCATAAGAGCATTTTACCCAAATGTAAATTTTCTATATTTTAATTTTTAAACATTAAACCCTGGGATTCAAGGCAGAGTCGGAGCAGGGGAAAGGAAGAGCATCAGTTTCAAAGACCAAACAGGCTACACTGTTATTATTATAAAACAATATTATAATAAGTGCAATTTAGACATCTAATGAAATCTGAAATTAACTTCATTATTATCACTTGGTCTGTATTGTAGCTATGTGTGTTTTAAACTTAATTGCCACATGAAAAATAAAACACAAAAATATAATTTAAGATATATTTCTGATGTTTATGATAATACATCTATGGCTTATATATATACTGAAATATGTTTTCTATACTTATAAGATAAATTTCCCCTTTTATGCATAGGAAAATTTGATTTGTCATTCTAATTCTTCAACTCCCTTTGTCAGATATTTTCTGTATCTCCAACTGCTATATTTAATTGAGAGTAGATTTTATATGTAAGTGGAAAAATGCGTTGAAGTAGAAACAAGTTTTGATTTAATATGCCAACTATTTTGCTTTCTTTACCTTTAACTTGCAATTCTGAGAGATGGTAATATTTTTCAATTCAATTGCCCTTAACAACAAAGGTAACAAGTAGTCTAGATTTAAGTTACACATAAATCTACATAAATGCTTCCATATCATTTACTGATTCCTTCTGCAAACTTCTAATTATGCTTTCAGGTAGCTAACTGGCCAAATCCAACTGCATGTACCGCAAAGTGAGTTTTGCTAAACCACTGGGGTAAAGGAGTCCTTTCTGAGGAAATAGTCAATGTTTTCCTAAACAACTTCTTAACAAGCTCCTAGACAAATGGTGACCTATGTAGACTCAATAAAAGCAAATTTTGCAAAACAGCACAGTACTCTGTGCTGACAAAGGATTCTTTCTCTTTGTTAGGGACACAGAGAGCCGTAAAGCTGAAGTGCTCTTGAATAACTAACTATAGCCAAGCAGGAATCCTCTTAGTGGGCAGTTTCCAAACCATTAAACTTTCTAAAATAATTAGTATGAACATGTGTCCATATACTATATAAAGCTCAATGAATTTTTAGAAGGGTTGAGAAGATCAAAATTCACTCAGAATCACTTATAAGGAGAATCCAGGACCCACATGAAATTTCAGTGTAGTGATTAAGAACATGGATTTAAGGTCAGAAAGCCAGAATTTGAGTCCTGACCCTTCATCTTTCTAGCTTAGCACCTTTGGCCAGGTTACCAGCAATGGCTTATTTGTAGAGTAGGAACAGCCAGCGTGAGCTCCATGATTCCTGGGAGAAATAAATGCACTAATGCATGTGCAAAGGGCTTAGAGTGCTTGACTTTCTGTACATACTCAGCGGTAGCTCCACAAGTTTCTGAGACCCCAGGAACTAGCTGAATTCCCACAAGGTCTTGTCTCAGTTCTTTGGGCAATGGGGAAATTGTGCTCTGCAAACTTTGATCATATAGTCAATATAACTTCACTTAGAATTACTATATACCTTTCCTAAGAGTGAGTATCTTGTGAGCACTTACCATGTACCAGGCTCTATTGAGAATGTTTTAATTAGCTCATTTAATAGTCACATTAACCATTATAAGGATGGAATTGACATTCATTTTACAGAGAAAAACAACACAGGTATAGAATTGCCTTGTATTGCAAAACTAGTGGGAGATCCAAGAGCTGCAAAAGATGGGATTGGGATACAGATAATCTAACACAGGAACACATGTTCTACTGTCTCTCCTACTGACATGTTAGGTCCTTAAGGGAAAGATTATTATAACGTTTCTTTGAAGCCCCCTAAGCACTCAACATAGTACGTTAGTATAGCATACATATTGGTCTTTAAGAAGCTCTCCATTTCTTTGAGGAGATTGAATATTCAAAATAATAAAGCACAATACCATTCACAAGGGTTTCCCTGGTGGTTCAGTAGGTAAAGAATCCGCCTGCAATGTGGGAGACCTGGGTTTGATCCCTGGGTTGGGAAGATCCCCAGGAGGAGAGCATGGCAACCTTCTCCAGTATTCTTGCCTGGAGAATTTCATGAACAGAGGATCCTGGCAGACTGCAGTCCATGGGGACACAGAGAGTCGGACACGACTGAGCAACTAAGCACAACACACAGCACATACCTTTCCTAAAGACTCCACTTTGATGCAGGCGTTAGGTTCAGTGCAATGCTGACCTTGTCTACTCTTCAAGTGACTTTACACCAAAAGTGTGCTAACATATAACACTCAGTGTTTTTAGTGTAAAACATAGACCCTGTCCTCATACTGAGTTAGAGCAAAAATGGAATGCATTAACAGATATTCATTAGCTCTGAGAATTTCTGAAAGTAGAAACATNTACTCTTCAAGTGACTTTGCACCAAAGGTGTGCTAACATATAACACTCAGTGTTTTTAGTGTAAAACATAGACCCTGTCCTCATACTGAGTTAGAGCAAAAATGGAATGCATTAACAGATATTCATTAGCTCTGAGAATTTCTGAAAGTAGAAACATCATTCTAGAGTGATTGTTGGCCAGACTCAGTGCCCATCCACCTCCAGGACTGTTGATGGGAGCAGCAGGACAGCCTGCTCAGCTAACACTGGGCATCTAAAAATCCACCGTTTCTCTCCTTGGAACTTAAGTGACTCTACCACCACCCTTAACATAAAGGAACTCTTAGCAGCCCTTGTCTCCTCACATTCAAATCAAAGCCTTGTGATGGTGCATGATTGATGGCCAGAGGATTAGTTTGGATGTCTGAGTCCTAGCTGCAAGGGAAGCTGAAAAGTGAGTTTGTGGTTTAAACTTGGAGAGGGATACTCATAATGTGGGGGTTCTCCAATTACTGTAATGGTATTTTTAAAAGTGATAGGCAAGCGGGAAAAAAACGCTTGGAAAACATCCACTACACCTCCATTTTACAGATAAGGAGGAGACTGTGGTGGAGGTTAGACCATTTATTCCACGTCACACACATAGCAAACAGTAGACTGAGCATTTGAGTGTAGATCTGCCTGTCTCTGACTGTTGTTCCACTGCACCAGGCTGTCTCCCACACAAACAAAGAACTAACTGTATATCTAAACAGTCAGTAGGGTGGGGCTTTAGAGAAGGAAGGCTCTCTTCCACCTAACAAGTATTAGTTGCTCAGTCGTGTCCAACTCTTTGCAACCCCATAGACTGTAGCTCACCAGGCTCCTCTGTCCATGGGAATTCTCCAGGCAAGAATACTGGAATGGGTTTCCATTCCCTTCTCCAGAGGATCTTCCTGACCCAGGGATCAAACCTAGGTCTTCCAGATAGGGTGATCCCAAAAGGCTCCTGGAAAGAAACATCATTTGGACAGTTTTCTAGAATCCTAATTACAAGATAGTAAGAAACCAGTTTTAGGAATGATTTAGTTTACATTCTTCAGAGAAGGAGGAAACTGAGGCTTGGGGTGGGGGTGGTGGAAATTGTTCTGTCCATGGTCATAAGTTCTTACTAAAAGTAACTTAAAACCCAACCGTGTGACTGTACGTTCAGTACTGTCCTCAGAGAGCTGCTGACCTCAGCTAGGTGAGCTCACTTGCTCAGTCACATCTCCAGCAGAACTGTTGAAAAAACTTTCCTTGAATTGATAGGCAGAGTGGGAGAGAAGAGAAAGTCATATGCTGTGATCCTAGCAAAAAAAAAGAAAGAAAGAAAGAAAAACTTCTATTTTGTTTGTGGCTCCTCAGAGAATACTTTTTTCCCAACTGTGTATTAGAAGGTAAAAGGTTCTTGCTTATGACAAAGAAGTGTCCTTGTGTCTGCACTCTCCACTTCTCTCCTGCTAATGCCAAGTAAAGAAGGCAGGGAAAGAAAAGGTCACTGAACATTTACTTGATGGGGCACTGATGTCCTTGAGTGCCCACATGACCTGTCCCAGACAATGTCAGATTGTACCCTTAGAGCTCTTAGTTGGCAGATAGCTGAATAGCTCTATTGTCTGGTCAATGGGTCCACTCAATTTTTTGCCTCTCATTTTAACTCCCACACAGAGTCGAAAAACTTGGGAACAAAATAATGGAAAGGTTGACCATTCTGTTTTCTCGACGGGGTGACTATAATAGGTGTGTCTTCTCTGGCCTAGGCATGATGAAGTTCCTGAGAAGTTTGATCCTTTAGAGGAAAACAAAGGCTTGAAGTTTAGACAGTACTGTGGTCGGATCACAGCTCTGCTCCTGCTGCTATGTGAACTTGAACAAAAGATTTAGAGTCTCTGAGACTTAATTTGTTTCTCTGCAAAATTAAAATAATGATAAACTTGTAGGAGATTTGAAAAGTGTAGGTAGTTGACATTTATTAGGGACTTGTTATACATGAGAAATGATCCATTTTACCCTTTTAAATTTAGTCTTTTAACCAAAGCTGGTCTCCTCTAATAAACTCTCATTTGCTCCCTGGTATTTATTTGTGTGGTATTAAATTCTATGTGTAAAATGCATTAGTAATATTAACCCATGTAATTTTCAAAAACTTTCTTAAGAGATAGCTTTGTTACCTTCTCTTTGCAATGAACATCCCCTCAGTTATACTCAACTTTAGACAAATGTCTTCCTGACAAGAGGCTCCTGACCTCCCTTTCTTAGAGTACTGGTACTATACAAAACTTAAGATTGTAAATTTTCTCTTTCACTCTTTGAGATATAAATCTTCTACAACCCAGAAATGTCTTTCTCAAGGACTTGATTATATTTTCTCTGAAATGTAATCAGCAACAAAGAGAAGGCTTCTATTTCCAATCTCTGTGGGAGAGGAGGAGCCTGACTTCCATCACCAACAATTACCAAACACAGATGGCCTAATAACACTGACCAACTACTCTCTCTAATATCCTCTAGTACTTTTCCATTAGCTCACTCCAACTTTTAAAAATCCTTCCGCCTTTTATCTCAGAGGAGTTGAGTTTAATCTCTCTCCTCTGTTGCAGTAGTCTTGACCCTTGTTGCAATACTCTTGGATAAAACTTACCTTGACTGTTTAATTTGTCTGGTGAAATTTCTCTTTTACACTGGCCCAGAGTCACCCAATTAGACAAGGCAAAGCTGGGATTTACATCAAATCATTTGTGCCCCTTTCATATGGACTTGAGAGAGGATTCAAGTTTAAGGTAGTAGCCTGAAGTCTTATCCTAAGAAGAGCACTATGTTGCAAACACAATCTAACTCAGATGGAGTTGAATGTTGCTTTTCTAAAAACTGAGAAAATTGGACTACATTCCTGGCTGCACAGCTGAACCTGGCAGATGTCTCATAAGCCTCCAAGCACAAGAGAAAGGGGGTCCATGAGCAGCCTCCATGGGGGTTTCAAGGTCATCTATATTTAACAAATAAAAAAATGGAGTTCTGTTCTGACCTTATTAGAAAGAGACGGGTACTGCTGTATCTAAAAACAAGTGAAATTACTGCATTCTGACATTTTAAAGAGCTTTCAGTTCCAGTATTTTAAGGTTCTTTCTAAACTTCAAACCCCCTTCTAAGATATTAAATTCAGCATTTCTCTCCTTCTCTCAGGGTCTGCTTTCAAAACTTTGCTATCTTATATCTTAATCTACTAGTGTGGCTGATAAACAGAGAACAGATACCCTAAGACAATACATAGTTATGTTTTAATAGACTCCACTTTGGATATAATTTCCAAGTCTATAAAATAAAATGATTTCATAGTGATAATTCCAGATCCCTGAACCAGAACGACTGCTGTGATTAATCTTTTTATTCAAGTTATTGAGTGCCTACTATATGCATTTCAGTGCAGAGTAAAAATAAATTAACCCTTGATCTCCTGGGCTTGTACCTAGAGAAAACTGTAATTGAAAAAAGAAAATGCACCCTCAGTGTTCATTGTAGCACTACTTACAATAGCTAGAGCATAGAAGCAACCTAAATGCCCATCAACAAGAGAACGGATAAAGAAGACATACATATATACAACAGAATATTACTTAGTCATAAAAAGGGGATGGAATTGTGCCATTTGTAGAGACTTGAATGGACCTCGAGACTGTCACACAGGGTGAAGTAAAGCAAAATGAGAAAAACGAATATTGTATAATATTGCTTTTATGTGGAATCTAGAAAAATGATACAGGTGAACTTATTTGTGCAGCAGAAATAGAGACACAGACCTAGAGAATGGACATATGGATACTGGGATGGGAAAAGGAGAGAAAAAGATGAATTGGGAGACTTGGATTTGATGTTTATGCATAAAATAGATAACAATAAGAATCTACCATGTAGTGCAGGGAAGTCTACTCAATGTCTCTGGTGACCTAAATGGGAAGGAAATCCACAAAAGAGGATATATGTGTATGTATAGCTGATTCACTTTGCGGTACAGCAGAAACTAACACAATATTATAAAGCAACTATACTCCAATAAAATTTTTAAAAAGTATACAATCTAGTAGAAGGTATTTGCCATTCTTCAGCATCCTTAGAATTCTAAATTTTAAAATGCAGAACTGCTGATTGGGTTCCTTGGAGTTCTAGTTCATTAAGAATGCTTTAAGCATAAAGTATGTGCATGGTCTCTTATCACATCGTATATTATGGGTAACTTGTGATTACGGGATTCCCAAGGTCAGGGGCACTATCACTCAACTTTATATCTCTTCTCTCTGACCTTCCACCTTACAGGCACCTTGCACATATTAGGGTTTAAAACATGGCTAAAAACGTTACTAAAACTACTTCCTGTGTTAGCATTATAGCACATCTAAAAAGCAAACCTTAAACAAAGCTTCCAATAATTCTGCCATATTTCATAAGTTATCACAATTTTTCAAATTAAATTCAGCATTCAACTGTTAACCTTAGCTTGAACAAGTCCTGTCTATTAGCAATACAGGGAGGTTTATCAAAAACATCTTTTCACTAGTAAAGCTTCAATCTAGTTCAGCTACAAATCCCTGTGGACTTACTTAGCATAAGATACTATCATCTCTATCTTCATTACAACATATTTTAATTATCTTCCTTAGAAATAAGGTCTTACCTCTTAATGAAAGTTGTCAGTCTGGGGGCTCCAAAGGGTATAAGCCAGTTTCAAGACTCACTTTTGGTTATATATGCAATTATAAGTTAGAAAATATGTTTCAAAGTCAGTGTAAGTTTTTCATCATTTTCTCTAGTTGAAAAATAAATATGACAGAATGAAGATTTATCGTTGCAGCTTTACCTCTTGTCCAGAGCAGTGTTTTTCAAACTTGATGATGTCACCTCCGCATGTCACCTAGTGTCATCTGGTGTCAGTTCCATTACTGTGACTAGCATTTGTATGAAGGCAGTGGATTCATAGATCTAAGTTTATTTTCAGATATAGTAACCATTTGTCTTTTACAGTTACTCAAGTTCTATGAGCTTAATTTCTTCATCTATAGTCTTATTTGGGGAGTTGGTGAGGCAATTAAATAACAATACAATTAAAGTCCAAGCCCCATTCCTGGACCGTGATTGGTATTCAGAAAGTGTCAGTATTTTTACTGCATTGCTTACTTTCCTTTTCAAACATGGATTATTCTAAAATTTTCTTTAAGTCTTTGCATTTCCAACTTCTCATTCTCGTAATATGAGCATATTTCCTATGTCACTGAAAAGAAGGATTGTGAAAAGAGTAGCAAAAAGAGGACTTCCTCTACTTTCCTTCTTCCAACCTCAAATATCTGTATTTTCCACCATTTTCCCCTCTTCTTTTCTATCTTAGAGGAATTAGATCATGGATCCTTTTAAAGACCCATTTTTCATGTCAAGGTTTACCCATGTCATTTGATCTTCCACCAGACCTTGCTGGATTATTTACTCTGTTCCTCTAGTGAAATTTCTAAGTTTCTGTTCACCCTAGTTTATTTCCTTCAACCCTGAAAGTAGTTTTAGTTTTATTCAATGCACAAACCATACTTACATTAAATCTACCCTAAGGAAATAATAAAGATGTGTCCAAATATTTTTTTGCTCAAGGATAGCCATTGTGGAAATATAGTAGCAAACACTGAAAAATGCCTAAATGGCCAAGAATATAATTTGGTTAAATAAATTAGGAGATAAAGAGATACAATGGGGGAGAGAATAATATAATGTTTTAGATAGATAACTAATGACATGGGAAAATGTTGAGTCATGAGTAAATATCACAGATTTGTTTTTAAGAATCATATAAATTAGTATGTGTGTGTGTGTGGGCATGTGGGTATATACAAGAAAAGATTAGAATTATCATAGAAATGATAATTCTTGAGAGATCAGGGGTGCTTTAATTTTTTGTGAGTTTCTCTGGATTTTCTATAACAAATTCATGCTGCTTTTATAATAGATGAGAAAACAATGGTACTTATAAATGCTTTTTTCTTTTTTGGACCATGTCCTCTTCTAAATGACATTTCTTTCTTTCTTTCTTTCTTTTTTTTTTTTTTTTCTGTTTAGCTATCCACCTCCTTGAAGTAAGGGTTTCCCAGGTGGCACTAGTGCTAAAGAGCTTGCCTGCCAGTGCAGGAGACTTAAGAGACAGTCCTTGGGTCTGGAAGATCCCCTGGAGGAGGGCATGGCAATCCACTCCAGTATTCTTGCCTGGAGAATTCGCTGGACAGAGGAGCATGGCTGGCTACAGTCCATAGGGTTGCAAAGAGCAGGCCATGACTGAAGTGGCTTAGCACTCACACACACACACTCCTTAGAGTTTACAACATCTACCTTCACTTCTTTCAGCTCATTTAATATTCATGCCAATGCCAATTCATGAAGCCCCCACTTGAATCACACACTGTGCGCGGTACAGAGCAGGTCACTGAAGTGATAATGATGTTGGTGGCTGAGGATACAATTCAGACAATAAATAGGTTTTTTCCATCAAGGACTTGTAACAGGCTGCTAGGACACTGAGTACTCTTTCTATTATACCTAATTACTCAAGCAGGAACTCCACAGAGAACACAAATACACTGAAATGTTTATGATGACACCATTTTAAATAAGTGCCTAAAAACACAATTGCCTAAGGTCCTATAAATCTGTCTTCTGTATCCTTCCAGAATCCATAAACAAATACTTAAAATGCTCTTAAAGTAATTCCAGATTAATTATGTGAATAAGACTTCCAGTTCCAGAGTTTATGACTAGAATTCCAACACCATACTTTCAAATTTGTGTTGCTTAAAAATAAGCGAATCTGATTGATACAAAATAATAGCAAATAGTAAGACAGCTGTGTACTTAGAGTTCTACTTTAGAAATATTAAAATATAATTTTTTCTAATGTTTCAAGTTGCAATGGTTTATCTCCTTCAAGTGTTCTCCCATATCACTCCCACTCTGAATGTGTACATGCATGCTAAGTTGCTTCATTCGTGTCTGACTCTTTGCAGCTCAATGGATCATAGCCCACAGGCTTCTCTGTCCATGGGATTCTCCAGGCAAGAATACTGGAGCGGGTTGTCATGTCCTCCTCCAGGGCATCTTCCTGACCCAGGGATCAAAACCACATTTCTTATGTCTCCTTCGTTGGCAGGCAAGTTCCTTACCACTAACATCACCTGGGAAGCCCCACACAATGAGTACTTCTAGGCAAATACAAAAAAGAACATTATGTCTTTACAGATATCCTCTGTCAATTAAAAATGTAAATGTCTATCTATCTACTTATTTATCTATTTATCCATCTAGCTATTTATAGTATCTTATGTAGAAAATACAATGCTGACCACAAAGTGATTACAGCAACAATTTAATCTCCTGATTACAGGGATATATTTAAAAGTTTATGCTGGAAGAAAGGGATCTATTTTATGTTTGAATTACAACTAAACTGACTTTTTCCACTAAGAAGTAACCTCTTTGCTAATTTTAGCATACACTAGGTTTCAACCACTGAGGTTGTAACTCGAAATAAGGTGATGTAATATTTACATAGAAATTACAGTATATTCCTATACCATAGAGGCACTTGGATAGGCATGCAAAATGCCTTGGAGCTTAGGAATATATTACTGAAAAACATGACCTAAAGAAATCTTATCTGAGACAGAAAGAGTTAGCCAGTCTAAAAGAGAATCAGGATAGATTTCAAGTTTTGTCAATATCATTTGATTAAATGTCCTTGACTTGCCTGGCTCCACTCTTGGAAACAGTAGTGGTAAAAATCAGCTTTTCTCTAGATATTAAAGTTGATACCTCTCTAAAACTGATAATTGGTAATTTTTCAGGTTATGTTATCTCATCCAGTTTGACCATTACCAAGTTTCCCTTGTTTGTACAGGGAACATTCCTTAGACTGTACTCTGATTCTCAAGATCTTCAAATTCTCATTTATCTATTCATCCACCCATACATCCAAACCAATCATATATATCTTGTAAATTACAAGTCAGCAAGCTTGATGTGGTAGAATAAAGCTGTAAAGCTACTCTATTTGTGGAGTTTTCAGTCTAATAGGTAAGCCTAAGATATAGGTACAGGCAGAATGCTGAGGAAGTTCAGACTCCATGCATTTGAAGAAGCTTGTGCCTTGCCTCCTTCTGAAAACTACATGGTTTGCTTCTGTTCTCACTGCATTCATCATATACATTACTACAGACAACATAATTCTTTTCTTTGGGCCTTTAACATTCATTGTGGGAACATTATTCATTAGATAGTAAAGTCCTGAAACTTAATAAAACAAACATAGAAGAGATTCATGACTAACAGTGGCACACTAGTGCCCTTGGGTCAAACATTTGCTTTACTAAATGCCAAACAGTCTCCAGTTTCTAGCAATAAAACATGATTTCATTTGCTTTCAGCACTGCTAGAATGCATCTACTGTAGTTCTTAGTCAGAGAAGATACAATTATGGCTATGCCTTCACTGATTTTGAATACCGTAAGTGGACATTTAGACCAATTAGAAAGAAGAATGTCTGGATAATACTCAAGAGAGAAAAGGCTGTTGGTCTTTCAACAAGAAAATAAGCCAAGGACAGTTGGAGTATTAGACACAGGTCACCTATGTACCTGGTGAAGCTATGAAGAGAGAAAACATTTTTTGCAGAAGTGATCTGGATTACGGAAGGGTTTGTATCATTTCTTTGCTCAAAGCCACCCAGTGACATCTTGTTATTAGAATTTCAGAGGGCCTGGCAGAGTCGTGGCGGTACCAGATGACACATTTTCTTACGTTTTGCCTTCAGATTTAAGACTCTGCAGGGTCAGGGGCCTGTTACTTCTGCAGCTTCTTCCCCTCTACATCCCTTTCTCTACACTCCAACTGCAAGAGCTATCTTTCTTCTCCCTGAACCTTCTCAAGCAGCCCTCTTGCCTTCGCACTTGCCATTCCTTCTACCTGTTAGGCTCTTCCCTGCTGATCTTCGCAGGATGGATTCTTTCACATTCTTCAGATCTCAGCTCCTCAGAGACCTCTCTGACCACCCAATCTATAGGAGCCCTTCTAGCATCCTCCCTTTTCTCTTCCCAGACCACTACTCCCTATCCATACTGTTATATTTGACTTTCCTTATGGCTGATTTTGTAGCGTAGAGTGGAGCTGCAGAAGCATGCTGGACCCATAACCCAGAGACCGATGCATTGAAACCATCCTTTGCTTAGTTCAGCTTTTTGGGCTTCCCAGTTGGCACAGTGGTAAAGAATATACCTGTCAATGCAGGAGATCCAGGAGTTGTGGGTTCAGTTCCCTGGGTTGGGAAGATCCCCTGGAGGAGGAAATGGCAACACACTCTCGTATTCTTGCCTGGAAAATTCCATGGACAGAGGAGCCTGGCAGGCTACAGTCCCTGGGGTGGCAAAGAGTTGGACATGACCGAATTACTGAGAACAGCAGCCTGTTTCATTTTGCTACTGTAAACTATTTTACAATAATCGTAAATTGGAAAGCAATTACTTTTTGTTGTAAATTACTATAAATCTACTTATTAGTAGGCTTGTTTACTGTTTGTCTTCTTTTTTTTTGAGAAGTGGTGGAAAGCAGTGGTGAAGAGCAGACTCTGGAGTAGGCTTGGGTTTTGAGTCTCATCTCTGTCACTTACTGTTTGGATGATCACGGGCAAGTTACTTAATTTCCCTGTGCTTCAGTTCCTTCATTAATAAGTTGGGCTAAAAATAGTACTCCCTCATAGGGCTGCTGTGAGAATTAAATGAATCAGTCAAAATAAATCACTGGGAACAGAGCCTGGCATAAACAGTGCTAAATAAATTAATATTAGTAGTAATAGCAATATTAGTAGTAACAGTAGAAGTAATATTAGTGAAAGTAGTTGTCTCCTTCCATTAGAACAAAAAAGAGTTGAAATTTAGTCCTTTAGTTAAGTGTTAAATCCATAGAATCTAGAATAGCATTTGGCAATAGTGTCTACTCACTCAATAATAGTTGAATAAATGTTTTATAGGAGGGTGCCTTGAGGAAGATAAGAAATTTTCAGAGAACTAGATCTGAAAAACAATTTAAGCTGGTAATGAGAAAAAGAAAGTCATTGTTATGTAACGATGGGGGAGAGACTGGCAAGTGTTGTCAGCACAGTTAAATGTAACCTGGTATTAACGAGGCCAAGGTGATAAGTTTGACACCTTTGCGTGTTCTGCTTTGGGTGGTTCTCTGCTATGCTCATTCACTCGGCATTCCTACTGCTAGCCTATCGTCTGATGCATCAGTGCCTGAAATCAAGGAGAAAGGGAGTGAGAAAGTAAACATCTATGTATTATGGCTAAAGAAAATTCATCAGAAAACACTTCTTTGTAAACAGTGGGGAGACTTGGCACTGGGAACATGACAAGACACTTCAGTGCTAACTCTCCAGTGAGTTCAAACCACTGAGCACACATTACCCCATACAAGTAATATTTCTAGGACTTAGCATCTCCCTCCTGAGACTGCAATTGGAATTTGAGAAACTAGGAATTAGTTTTCTCCTTTCCTGAAATATTTTTAGCTGCCACCAGGTGGTACTAGGTAAGCACATCCAAATAGGAAAATGCAATTTTATTATACACAAAATTGTCAAGAGTTGCAAAAGATAGTTTTTCTTTAGTATAGTGTCTAGAAACACAAATTTTGTTTAGCTCAGAGTACACATTATCCTTGGTTTGGACTTTTAAAACAATGTTTGGTTTGGTTTTCTCTAAAATTCAAATTATACTCAGATTTCAGAGAAAAACTTCATCTTCCTGTGACTCAGTCTCTCATTTAAGAAAGCTTCTGTTTTCCTCTGTAAGCCACACAGATTTCTGGGCTCCCAAAAAGTGTTTACATTTTCCCTCGGACATTTACCTGGCTTTTTCTTCTGCTTTTCCCTGATTCATAGCTTCATGCTTCTGCCTGCCTCAGTTTATTCAACATCAGCGAAAAAGGGGGTAGAAATACATACATTACCAATTTCTACAAACGTGAGAGCTTGTCAAATCTCGGAGTAAAAGGTAGGTAATCATGATCATGAACACCCTCGCAGACCTTCCCAACTAATCCTTAGTGGCAAAATACTTCCAGTCCATTTTTACTATCTGAGAGGAGTTTATTTTTTCCCTTCATTTCCTCAAGGCAAATGGGTCCACGGTAGCCATCTGTGACACCAGCAGACAACAATGAGAAGCATCACAGAAAGAATAATTTCTACAGGTTGAATACAAACTCTTTGTCACTTTCTTCACTGTCTTTATTTCTGATCCTTTAGCGGCACTGCTAATTGCTCAGAGCTCAGTAGATCTTTGAATGCGGGCTCAAAATATAGATTTTCTTTCTTGCTTAGAGTCCTAAGAGATGCCTTTTCCCCTTGATTTCAAACACAAATAGCCTCTTATTTCCAAATTCATAACTATCTACCACTACTTGCTTTCCTGCTCACAAGTCCATTTTATCAAGCATAACCTTAATACCTTTTGAAAGTATTTATTTCCTCTTTCCTTTCTCTGCTCTTTTCTTGAAAAGTGAAGCCACTCAGTCACATCCAAATCTTTGTGGCCCCAGGGACTGCCAGGCTCCTCCATCCATGGGATTTTCCAGGCAAGAGTACTGGAGAGGGTTGCAATTTCCTTACCCTTTTAATAATTTTTTGCTCTGAACTTTCATTATCCTAAAGATGACAGGCACATTATTATAAAGAATCAATGGTTTTTATGAAGGAAGAATATACCTAACCCAGCTCACACTGAAGTAGACCTAGCAACATCTACAAATATTACTATTTCCAGCAAAGCTTCCTACTGTGGTCAGAGAACCATTGCAGTATATTGGCAAATCTTTAACATCCATCACTCTGGGGAAGTGTGTAATGGGCTCAAGGTAGAGGTAAAGGAGAGATGCGTGAGTCTGTGCTCGGTCATGTTCGACTCTCTGTGACCCCATGGACTGTAGCCCACCAGGTTCCTCTGTTCATAGAATTCTTCAGGCAAGAATACTGGAGTGGGCACATTCCCTTCTCCAGGAGATCTTCCCAACCCAGGGATTGAACCCACATCTCCTACATCTCCTGCATTGGCAGGCAGATATAACGTATATAAAATTGATTCTCCTGAAGAACACACATCATCTATCAAGCACAAAATAAAATTAGCTCAAATCCTAATCTTGCTTAAATATTCACTTATTAAAGCAAGATTTAGATAATATTCAAACCAGCACCATTTGAGGCACTTAGATGAAACATAATTTTCCTTCCTGCCTTTCTTAGCCACCCCCCCTTTTTTTTTTCAATAGCCCAACTCAGGTTTTGGAAAAAACAGCCACCAAGCATCATATTTTATGGTAGCACAGGCTTTTAATTTTCTTTCCAGACACCATATGTTTGACTTAAGGCAACATAGGTATTTTCTCATTTCAGTTTCTTCTGGGCAATATGGCAATAAATAGTTCATTTCTTTCATTATATCTCTAAGGGATAGCTCAGCTAGAGCCAATAAAAGTCAAAGTTATCATTTACAAGGGTGTATGGTCCATTTCTACCATCCTCAACCATATTATATTTGCTTAATTTTCAAACAGTGATCTAATATATTTATTTATACAAACATTCAAATTTCTCATGCCAAACTAAGCAAATATGAAATTCCAGGAAAGATAACCATGTGTGACTGCAGACCGTAGAATTCAAATGGATTGTCTAACGGCAGAGGTAGTAAGTATATAATAAGATCATTGATATTTATTAAGGGCAAAGAAACACCCAAGAGACTGTTGCAAGCTGCAAAGGGCACAGCCTCTAAGAGTAAGACCTACCCATTCATCCTCATTGGGAAGATATCTATTTTATTGAAATGCATTTTTTGTGTAAGTATGTGTGCTTGTCCTCTGCTAGGGACAGAGGAAACAGAGTGAGAAATGTTATAGGGTATTGATTACTTAAAGAACAACGGAGAATCATTTTTCAGGAACACATTGCCTGCAGGTCAATCTTTACCAGCTACCTGATGACGCTAACATTAGGACAGGTAGATCTTCCTTACTCTTTCTCTAGCATTTCCTTCATCTTCAGGTTTTTAGCTCTGTTTTCAGATCATGCACTCTCTATGCTTGATACATCCTGACGACCTACTGCTCCTATTTTGATTGTCTTGAGACAAAATGACAACAAATATGGAATAACCTCCTGACTAGGGTAAAACAGAGGAGACTGGCAGGCTACAGCCCATGGGGTCACAATGAGTCAGACATGACTGAGCAACTCAGCACAGCACAGCACAGGGCAAGATGACATAGGCTCTGTAGCCAACAGCCCAGAAGCAAAACCTGGCTGTGCACCTTCTAGCCTTTGGGGATTTCACTCAATTCTTCTTAGTTTCGGTGTTCTTATCGGTCAAATTGGTCCAACAATATTGGCAACAGTCAATGGCACTGATTCTGATTCATCAGGTTGGTGTGACAGTAATATGAGAAAATATTACAAATCGTGTGGCATAGCACTTGGTTAACAGCCATGAAATATTAACATTACCACTCTACATGGAGGAAAGGATTGTCATATTTAACAGTTCTGTCAGGTGCTTAACTTCACGATGAATTTTGAGTGGCAACAACACTGTTCCAAAAAATTCCTGCTGCAATTGCCTTATAGACTCAGTTTTTAACAGGGGACAGTTTTTGTTGGATAGAAGGAAAAATCAGCAGGGGAAAAGCAAATCTTCCAAGCAAAATCTCTTTGACTAGCTGATCCTGCTTTTACTCACTCAAACTGCTAAATCCATAGCAGAAAGTGACCACAAGCCAGAGATTCCAAACAAGCATTTGACTCAAGTAAGACACTGGGTCCCAGGACGGCTTTTTTCTCTCTTCTTAATTGGTATGGAAATATGTTGAAGGTGATAACAATAATAATATTTCATATTAAACAGTTTTTATGTTATTTTTTCTAAAAATTGTGACTATATTATCCCTCAAAGACTGCTAAGAAATTTAATTCAGTCCTTGGCAAGTCAAACATACAATATTGAAAGAATATTTTGAATTGATGATTTTTGAAATTAAGTTTTAAAAAAAATTTCTGACATATATAATGCTCATCCCTCCATATGTATATTAGGAGTTCTTTTTTTTAAATTTTTTTTTTTTACTTTATTTTACTTTACAATACTCTATTGGCTTTGCCATACATTGATATGAATCCACCACAGGTGTACTCGAGCTCCCAATCCTGAATCCCCCTCCCACCTCCCACCCCACAACGTCTCTCTGGATCATCCCCATGCACCAGCCCCAAGCATCCTGCATCCTGCATCGAACATAGACCTTGAGCACCATCTCCCTGCCTACAATAGCAGCCGGGACTTTTCCTTCATAGCATTAACCGTTAGTAGTGAGTAAAGTGCTAATATAATTTGAGATCTAAATCACTAACTAAAGAGGAATATCGCTAAAACCAGGAGTCACACCTCTTCACTACTTTGTCGCTGGAATCTGGAAAGAAATTGAGCATGCAGGAGACCCTCAAGAAAAATTTGGAGAGGCAGAATGGGCCAGGGGTTGAGGAGACAGCTTTAGACTTAGAAAGACCTAGATTTGAATGTGGATAAAACCCTACTCTCTGCATTTTTGGGGGAAATTGCTAAGTTCCCTAATCAGTTCCTATTCAATAAAATGAAGAGAATAATTCTTATGCTATAGAGCTATTATAAAGAGTAAAAGGAAACATGCATCAAACACACAGGATTGTACTTGATACAATCAGTGTGTATGTGTTAGTCTCTCAGTCGTGTCTGACTCTTTACGACCCCATGGACTGCAGTCCATCAGGCCCCTCAGTCCATGGAATTCTCCAGGCAAGAACACTAGAGTGGGTTGCCATTCCCTTCTCCAGGGGATCTTCCCGACCCCAGGGATCGAACCCCAGTCTCCACACTGCAAGCCACTTCTTTACCCAAGTATTTCATAAATAATTGCTGTCAATATCATGACTATTACATAGTTAATACCTGTAAAACAATTATTTAATGTAATGATGAGGACCAAGCTTTCAAAGGTATCACCCCCTCCCCACCAGCCCCTTTACAGCTCCATCCATAGGCCTTTTTAAAATGTACATGCAGCCTCCTGGNCTCACTTTGTTCACTCTATCTTGAGGGATGCATAATACATTTTCAAGGGTAAACATCACATGCTTCCAAGTAAACACCATTAAGTGTGACTACACATCTGTGTCTTTAATAAAACTGAAGGCAAAGGACAGCTCTTTAAAGATCTCATGTCATGATCACTCAATTTAAGTTTCAGTTGCTAATGGGAAGTGGATTGTTAGTGTATGTCTGTGTGTAAAATTGTGCAGAATTCTTTTTCTTTGACTACAGTTGCATCACATCTTGGGTTTCATCTGGAAAGTGTGAATAGCACAATGAGGAGTCTGTGTATGGTGAGGAGTTATTGAGATTAAAAACCAAAGAGCAGTAAACACTCATTTTCAAGGTTCCAGGGGTGAGATTCCTAGAGGGTTGTTTATCCTCTGGGGACTTAATCACAGAACGGACAGGAGGAAGATAAAGAGACTGGCAAACAACTTGAGGTGACTTGGCAGGAGCTGGAATTTGTCATTTGAGNCTCATTTTCAAGGTTCCAGGGGTGAGATTCCTAGAGGGTTGTTTATCCTCTGGGGACTTAATCACAGAACGGACAGGAGGAAGATAAAGAGACTGGCAAACAACTTGAGGTGACTTGGCAGGAGCTGGAATTTGTCATTTGAGCTCACACAAAGGATCAAGATGCTGACTTCATGGAAGAAATAAAAGAATACAAATTATGCTTCTTGGTATCCTTATTTATGTGGCTTTCCTCAACTGGTAATGTTTTTTGCCCTTCCATTAAAACTTTTCACATTCTCTGTATTTTTGTTAGTTTTGTTCAATTTAAAAGGCATATAACCTGTGACAGAAGAAATCCTACTTTTAGGAATTGATAGAAAAATCTTTAAGGAGGATTCATATAAACATACACACACACACGCACACACACATTCACACACACACTCATATATATTGTTATTCAATCGCTAGGTCATGTCCAACTCTTTGCAACCCCATGACTTACAGCATGCCATGCTTCCCTGTCCTTCACCATCTCACGTGTACTTCTCCTCTTGTCTGTGTGTATACACACACATGAGAATTATTGCAGAAATATTTAAAGCAGAGAAAACCACCTGAAAGCCCACAACACGAGAGTGTTTAAACAAATTACAGAACATACTTAAAGAAATGAAATGCAGCAGTTTAAAGTGCAGTAGGTAAGCATAAGATTGAAGGCAGGAGAAAGGGTTGACAGAGGATGAAATGGTTGGACGGCATCACCGACTCAATGTACATGAGTTTGAGTAAATTCTGGGAGTTGGTGATGGACAGGGAGGCCTGGCATGCTGCAGTCCATGGCGTCGCAAAGAGTCAGCCGTGACTGAGCAACCGAACTGAACTGAAGGTGATAGAAAAATTTACCTCTTCTGACACCAAATTTGTGAACCAAATCATCTAACAACACATTGAAGATATGAGCTTCTAAGAATTTTATTTTTCAAAGGGTAAAGGAAGAAGAAAGCTTGACGGGATATTAACTGCTTAATTCAGATTTGTAAAGAAGGAAATGATGGTTGTGTGCCTGGTGTATAAGTTCAGAAAGTAGCAGAAGTGCGGTAGATGCATTTTACATATGCTAAGTGGTTATGTACATAATTTTATTTATTTTCAAACAGCTTAGAGTGTTAGGGGGATGCAGAAAATCGAGGCTCAGAGACATTAAGTGATTTGTCAAGGGGTACAGAGCCAAATCATGCTAGGTTCTTACTTTGAGTCATATTTGATCTTTACTTTGAATGTTCTTTATGCTATGTAATAATTTTACCAGGAATTCCAGGGGACAGAGGCTGTAGCATCCTAAAGTTCATAAAAAGCAAGTAAAGCTATCTAAGGAGTTCAAAAAAGGGATGTGCACAATTCCATGGCTCGTGAAAGACAAGTAAAATTTACCCCAAAACTTTATTATGAAAAATTTCAAATATATATAAAAGTAGAAAGAAATATGGGGCTTCCTTGGTGGCTCAGCAATAAAGAATCCTTCTGCCAGTGCAAGAGACATAGGTTTGGCCCACGGGCTCAGGAAGAGCCTCTGGATAAGGAGATGGGAAGCCACTCCGGGATTCTTGTCTGGGAAATCCCATGGACAGAGGAGCCTGGTAGGCTACAGTTCAAGGAGTTACAGAGTCAGACATGACTGAGGGACTAAATAAAAAGAAAGAGATATACAGTGAACAACCCAACTATCCACCACATAAATTCTACAGTTGACGTTGCACAGTTTTTGCTTTATCAAGATTGGTACTTCAAAAAAAATAAAATTCTGAATATAAAAACTTAGACATTATAGTATTGTCTAACAAACAGTTCTAAAAATGTGAATAATAAGCTTAAGTGTCATGAGGTCAAGAATTATGTTTGTCTGTTGATCTCTGTGTATTCAATGTCCAGCTTGGCTCTTGGCACAGAGTTAACCCATGATACATCTTTATTGAATAAATGGGTGACATAACCTCAGTGAGTAAAAAATGGGCTTTACATCTAAAAAAGCTAATATAGTATGCCTTCTGATAAGTTAATGAGAGGAAAAAAATGTCATATAGATTGAAGAAATAGCAGTTCACCAGGAATCAATATATCAGAGGATTGACAGTTAAGTTAAAACAGGAATAAACACCTGATGCAAAGAGCTGATTCATTTGAAAAACCCCTAATGCTGGGAAAGATTGAAGGTGGGAGAATGGGATGAAAGAGGATGAGATGATTGGATGGCAACACCAACTCAATGGACATGAGTTAGAGCAAACTCTGAGGGTTGCTGATAGACAGGAAGGCCTGGTATGCTGCAGTCCATGGGGTCACAGAGAGTCGGACACGAATGAGCAACTGAACTGAACTGAACGTCTTTCTGCATAGACTGACATTCTTCAAAAGGGTGTGAGAGGTTAAAACTAACATGGTAAAACTCAGGAGAGAGTGTGAAGTCTTTAATTCTGAAGTAGAGGAGTGTGCTATTGCTTGGCAGAGTTTCCTATTTAAAATATGGACAAGGAGTAGCACACTCCTTTACTAAGTTGATTGTTATGAGCTAGTTATATAAATATATGGTTAAAAAAGATAAATCAGACTTAGCACTAACAGAAAAATAGAGTACAAGGAAGAATAGTCCCACTGTACTCTCTTTCTCTCACCGGCAGCCGTATAGTGCTATTGAATGAACTCTAACATATCTACCGGAATAGAGGAGGGAGTTTTGGTAATAAAACATAACAAAATTATTGGAGATTAGAGTCATTAGAGAAATCATCATTTTAGACATAGGAAATGAGAATATGGGATGATGTGCTAAAGATCTGCAAATACTTGAAGGGCCAATGGAAAGTGAGGTAGAGATAATAGCTTCAAGATGGGAGCTAAGTTGACTACCTGTACATATACATATGTGTATGTAAAATATAAATATAGTCATATTTTATGTTTTTATACAGACATAACTATATACAGAAGTATTTCAACATAAGAATTGTTATCCTTTGTGGTCCAGAAACAGACAGCAAATGGATGAAAACTTGCAGAGAAAGCTAGTGGTCAGGACTCTTTAAAGAACTCAGTTGTAAAAATGGAGCAACATAGATGATCCACGTTCAGAGGTTGTCTATCTTGGTGTATCTTATGAGAGTAGGAAAGTAGCCAGGTCAAATTAACCACCACTGACAGTGCACACACGTTCAACAGGGGTAGAGGACTCTGTCTTGAGATAAGAAGAGTGGCTGTGGGAGCTTCAGGCAGACACACAGGTTCATCAGTCTGGTGATGCAGGAGATGTTTCCTGGGGGTCTGGTTGATGGTACCATGAGCCTGCCCCCTCCCAGTGGAAGCCAGGAGAAAATGAGCCTCAGCTGTAGCTCCCACACCTCCTCTAAGGAAGCAGGAGTAGGAGAGGGTGGGATGATTTGGGAGAATGGCATTGAAGTATGTATACTATTATGTAAGAAACGAGGCGTCGGTCTATGTTTGATGCAGGATTCAGGATACTTGGGGCTGGTGTACGGGGATGATCCAGAGAGACGTTGTGGGGTGGGAGGTGGGAGGGGGATTCAGGATTGGGAGCTTGTGTACACCTGTGGTGGATTCATGTCGATGTATGGCAAAGCCAATAGAGTATTGTAAAGTCAAATTAAAAAAATAAAAAAATAATAATAATAATAAAAGGAAAAAAAGAAATTAATTAATTTAAAAAAAAAGGAAGCAGAGAGTTGAAACAGAATCTCAATGGCAAAGATGACACCAAATGAGGAAACATCAAACGTCCATTAAAAGTCTACAATGTGACATAAATTTATTTTCTACATTTATGGGGCGGGGATAAATTAGAAGACCGAGACTGACACATACACACTCCTATACCTGTCTCTTATACACATCTAATCCAATTCTAATGGAAAAGTTCAGACTAACTTGTTCTTACTGACACAAATCCTCTAACTGTTCATGGCAACACATTCTATTTCTACAATCTGAAGATCTTTTATGTTTCTTTTATGTTCCTTTGTTTATGTCCTTACTTTTTCTAAAATTCCCTTCCTCATTCATCACAGTTTGTTGAACTCCTATAGATTCTTAATCTTTTCTAAATTTCTCTAAACAGAATGTTGA
>SJYV01051165.1:1118417-1151827 GCA_006410875.1 Neotragus pygmaeus
ATTTCCCCAGTGGTCCAGTGGTTAAGTCTTCACCTTCCAGAGCAGGAGTTATGGGTTTGATACCTGGTCTGGGAGCTAAGATCCTACATGCCCTATGGCCAAAAAACCAGAACATAAACAACAGAGAAAATGTTGTAACAAATTCAGGAAAGACTTTAAAAAGGAATTCCACATAAAAAGATGGAGTTGGTAAGATCTGAAAAATGTTGGGAGTAAGGGGCAAACAAGGAGCAACTAGAGTGGCTCAGGCATTCTGGTGCAGGGAGGCAGTGGTGGTGTTCCCTGCAGCAGGGGCCTCAGGAGGAGGACAGAGGCTGAGCTCCATCCCACGATCCCCCTGAGAGAGCAGAGGGTGCTTGGGCAGAGACCAGAAGCCGGGAGAGAGGTGACCATAAGAACCACCATGGGGAGATGATGTAGAACACTGGGAGCAGTAAGTCTGCCCTAGGCTTGTAAACTGATGGAGACGAAAAAGGGGCTGTTTGTATAGCAGAAGAGCATCACAAAGGACAGTGCATTCATGGAGATGCACAGTCTAGTGTGACTGGAGAACGGGCACCTGAAGTGAAGAAGGGACAGAACGGTGCTGACAGGCAGCCAGGGGCAATGTTCCATATGACTTCAGGTGCCATGCTAACGAGCCAACTCCTGACCCTTGAGTTGTTCAGTTGCTAAGTTGTGTCCGACCGTTTGTGACACCATGGACTATAGCATGTGAGGCTTTCCTGTCCTTCACTGTCTCCCTGAGTTTGCCCAAACTCATATCCATTGAGTCAGTGATGCCATCCAACCATCTCATCCTCTGTCGCCCACTTCTCCTCCTGCCTTCAATCTTTCCCAGCATTAAGGTCTTTCCAATGAGTTGACTCTGCATCAGGTGGCCAAAGTATTGGAGCTTCAGCTTCAGCATCAATCCTTTCAATGAATATTCAGGACTGATTTCCTTTAGGATTGACTGGTTTGATCTCCTTGCAGTCCAAGGGACTCTCAAGAGTCTTCTCCAACACCACAATATGAAAGCATCAGTTCTTTGGTACTCAGCCTTCTCTATGGTCCAACTCTCACATCCATACATGACTACTGGAAAAGCCATAGCTTTGGCGAGATGGATCTTTGTCAACAAAGTGGTGTCTCTGCTTTTTAATATACTGTCTAGGTTGGTCATAACTTTTCTTCCAAGGAGCAAGTGTCTTTTAATTTCATGTCTGCAGTCACCGTCCACAGTGATTTTGGAGCCCAAGAAATAAAGTCGGTCACTGTTTCCTTGAGTAGTGGCCCACAAATATTGAGCATCACCTATGGGCTAGCACTGTTCCAGGCATTAGGGACACAACAGAGGGGGATGAAGCAAAATTCCTACTCTCCAGAGGCTTATATTCTAGAGGAAAAGAAAGATCATAGATAATCAAGAGTATGATGAGCGCTACAGAGAAAGTAGAGTGAAGGAATAGACAGACAGCAGAATACTGTCTGAGGAGGTGGTATTTTAGAGCCACTTGAATGAGCTGAAGAAAGCCATGCTGGTATTTGAGGGAGGAGCAGTTCCCAACAGAAGGACTGACACATTCTAAGGCCCTGAGCTGGGAATGGACAGTGTCTTGATCCACAGGAAAAGACCCTGATGCTGGGAAAGACTGAGAACATGAGGAGCCTCTATGTAGCCGGAACAATGTAAAGGAAGGTTTGGGAGCGAGAGGACAGAACGAGGTAAGAGTGAGAAAGGAGCATCCACTATAACTTTGAAGCAGGAGAGAAGCACATTGTTCATGCTATTAGTATTCATATCAAGCTATGACAATCCTGATCTGAAGCCATCACTGCATCCTGACCACCACGTAGGAGCCTGACTTGTTCTAAGTGCCAAGCTATGCTCCCCAGAATATGCCTGAGGAGACTCTTAGCACCCACCTCCTCCAGGTGGTTGCAATAACTCTCATTTGTCAGCCCCAGACTTGTACCCTTGTCATACAATCTGCAGTGGACTCTCCCACTTGACTCAAGCTTTTAATCTCCCGAAGGCCCAGGATAAGACAAGAATCAGTCATTCCTGCTGCCAGAGAGTCATCAGAACTAGGAAAGAAACTCAAGGAAGGGAGCATATAATATCATCCTCCAGGATGTGAGCATACAGGGACCTGAGGCTTGAAGCTGCTCACACAAACCGTCTCAGCATGCTGGGGTCCTGGCTCGTCTCTTCCTCTTTGGAAAGTCCTCATCGTTTTTACAACCCAACACTGAGCTATCAAGAGATGACTTGGAGAATCATCAAGTATTAAGTGAAAATACTTCACTTAATGTTTCATTGAATAAATGGAAAATATGCATGCCCATTATACCAGTTAGGTTTTTCTAGAAAATGTTTTACTTCATGCAATAAAACAGCACAGGGCATACAGTCATTCAATAATTTGCATGAGGTCCACAGAAAACATCAGCAGTTCTAATCTTTGTCTCCTCCTCTGAGGCTAAGAATTCAGGTATGTGACCTGATTTATGTCAGTGCAGGGAAAAAAGAAAATAAGGCCTAAGACCTGGAAAGGAAGGGACAGAGGGGCTGGTAGGCCCTTAATAATGCTTTCTCTCCTTTCTCACCTCCTCAGCTCCAAAAATCATACTCTGTTTAAGACATCTTAGAACTGAATATTTGAACTGGAAAACATCTCAGACGTCAATACTGTAACTGCTCTTATGACTGACGTGACTGAGCACGAGCATGCACACACACGAGTCACCCAGAGCACGGTATTTGTCACGGCAGCCACTGCAGACTAATGCTGTCTCTTTCCCACAAATGAAAGTTACCAGCCCTTCGTTCTGCATCTAGCCATCATTTATTCCATCTCATCTTCAGCTCTGGTTTTTGCTGTTGTTGTTTTGTTTTGGCCAGACTGCACAGCTTCTGGGATCTTGGCTCCCCAGCCAAGACTGATCTCGGTCCCAAGAGTGAAAGCACAGAGTCTCAACCTCTGGACTGCCCTGAAAGCCCCTGAGGTTTGTTTTGTTTTGTTTTTTTCCTTTAAAAAATTTTTTTAAAGTTTTTCATTTACGTAAACAGTGACTCGGTTATACCTATATATATATTCTTTTTCACGTTCTTTTCCATTATGCTTTATTGCAGGATTTTGACTAGAGGTCCCTGTGCCATACAGTAAGGCCTTGTTGTTTTTATAGAGTTAAAACAGAGGCCCAAGAGCAGTTAAGCTAGATGTCAGTCACAGAGCTAATATATGGCATAGCCAGGTATAGAATGCAGGTCTCAGGGCTCTCATCTGTTAATGATTAAAAGATGTCCAAACAGGGCTACCCTGGTGGCTCAGTGGTAAAAAAAAAAAAAAAGAAGAAGAAGAAGAAGAAAGAAAGAAAGAAAAAATCTACCTGCCTATGCAGGAGATGCGAGTTCAATCCCTGGTCCAGGAAGATCCCACATGCCTTGGATCAACTAAGCTGGTGTGCCACAACTTTTGAGTCTGTGCTTTAGAAGCTGGGAATCTCAACTATTGAGCCCATGAGCCACAACTACATCAGCCCACTCACCCTAGAGCCTGTGCCCAAAGCAGAGGACAGAGGCAGCTCAGAGGAGCAGTGCTCAGTGGGATAAGCTCTGCTCCGGCCAAGGTCTGAGGGGCAGCACTGCAGATCAGATACTCCATTTCTTCTGTGCACAAAGTATTGATAAAACCCCTCAGGGGCTTTGAACAATACTAGCCAAACTCACCAAAGTTCAACTGATACATCAAAACATTGGTGTATTTATCCCAAGGAGAATCACTCCTGCCAGGAAAAGCAGGTTGGGGATGTGCAGGGTCTTCTCTTCCCAGAGCCAAATGGAGCTGGGTTTGAAACTGTCCTCTCCAGCAGTTGGGCAGGGAGAGTCTGGGTAAGGCGCTCGGCTCTCCAGGTCCCAGTTCCCTCTTGGTGACATGGGACTGACATCAGTTGAGCTGCCACGTGCGCTGATGATGAGGCTTATAGACAATCACACGGAGAGTGCCCGGCCCCAAACCTGGCTCATGGCTGTGCTCATACAATGGCCGCTGAAAGACAGCTGGAGTGAGGGGTGCCTGACTATCACCATACCCAGGATTGTGGAGATGCCCCATTCCCGCTACAGAGAGAGAGCTAAGAAGGCAGCCTCAGCATAGACGACACCTGCCTCCAAACCCTGAAATTGTGGTTTTCCTCTTACTAGATGCCAGGTTGCTACTCCAGCCTCCATCAGGGCTTCTCAAAGTCTGCAAACTACCCAGGAGTTAGCTGAAGTCAGTTTGGGGCAGTGTCTGTCTGTTTTGCTTTACAGAACTGGATACCTCTAGGAGGGGTATCCTACCTCCAGTTCTCTCCAAGGTCCACACCACCCCCTATTGTGTCATACCAGGACACATTTCCTTACTTCAAAACTGGCTGCTTGAGACTTCCCTGGTGATTCACTTGTTAGGACTCCAAGCTTCTGCTTCAGGGGGCACAGGTTTGATCACTGGTCAGGGAACAAGCCAAGAGGCACAGCCAAAAAAAAAAAAAACAATTACCTGCTTGAGTTTGCAACACCACCCTCCCACTCAGACTATCAGGTGAAAGAACACATCCATGTAGGCACCGATCGTCCTTAGCATCAATCACATATTCCTCAGGGTATATCGTGGTAACCTTGGTGAGAAGTTAAAATTCCCCAGATGTCTGCATCAGTGAACACATTTACCAACCATCTCTCAGACTGAGGTGATTTTTCTTCATAAAGTTAACTTCATCCTTTGGTATTTGTTACTTGCTCCTGACCCTTTCCCCTATCGTGCCCCTATCTTCCTCCCAGCCCACAGTGCCAGAAGAAACATGGGGACATGACATCGTAGATTTGACCACCGTACTGCTGGGTCTTGATTCCACACTGGGCGCCACGGTAAGAGCTGCTGATCCAGCACTCAAAATGCAGTGGTAGGAGAAGGAGCTTGCTCAGTGCAGCAGGACGGACTGGCAGGTTCACTGAACAAGAGAAGATATACTGGCTTCTCGTAGCTGCTATAACAAATTATCACAGGCAATGATTTGCAACATCGGAAGTTGATTGTCTCACAGCTCCGAAGGTCAGAAGCTCTCAACAAATGTACTGACAGTGCCCCGTGATCTGGGCCATGGATGAAAATCACTCCTCGCCTCTTCTACCTCCTGGCGGCTGTTGGCATTCTTTGGTTTATAAAGATATCATTGCAATCTCTGTCTCTGGATCCACATCGCCTTGTCCTCTGTGTGTCTCTCAAATCCCCTTCTACTTCTCTTATAAGGACACATATGACTGTATTTAGGGCCCACCCAGATAATCCAGGATAAACTCTTCGTATTAAGATCCCAACTCAGTCATATCTTCTGTCATATTAGGTAACATCACAGGCTCTGGGGTTAGGAAGTGAATGCATCTTGGGGATGGGTGGAGAGGGGGCTTTGTGCAGCCTACCACAGAAGATAGCATTGCAACTGGCCCTTTGAAGGTGAAGAGGAGTGTACCCCAACAGCAAAGGGTGAGGGGCACATTCAGAGATGTAGAGACAGGAGAGTCCCGAGTACCCCTGGGAGCCCAGAGGCTGGTGTGTTAGAGGGTCTCAGTGGAGGAGCCTGAGGCTCTGGTGGCAGGTCAGGAGCAAGATGTGAAGAGCTCATGCGGTGTCTGAGCTGTTGCTGCATCCTACAGGTAGTGAAGAATCATTCGACAGTTTACATAGCTCCAGTTCTGGACGTTTGTTCCTAAAAGGTAACATTGCCCTCATTATGAGAGCATCTCCCTTGCCGCAGGCTATGGTCCCAGCACTGGTGCTGTGGAGAGGAGGTGAGGAGGCCCGCTATGCTCCCAGATGTGGGGGGAGCACGGTGGGGTCTGCAGAATGCTAACCTCCCGCCCACACCCACTAAGGGGCTCACTTTCTAGGCAGGAGCTTTCTCTCTTCTGAAGGCCAGACTATTAGCCCTGTGACTATAGTTTGGTACTCCTAATATCCTCCTTTCATTTGTATTTTTATTAAAGTACAGTTGATTTACAGTATTGCATTGGTTTCAGGTGTACAGCATAGTGATTCCATATTTTTGCAGATAATAGTCCATTACAGGTTATCACAAGGTAATGGGTATAATTCCACGTGCTTCATAGTATAGCCTTGTTGGTTATCTGTTTTACATGTAAAAGTTTGTATCTCCTAACCGTGTACCCCTAATTATCACACTCCTCTTCCCTCTCCCCTTTTGTAACCACAAGTCTGTTTTCTATATCTGAGTATCTGCGAGTCTGTTTCTGTTTGCGTATGTATTCACTTGCATTAGGCTTCCCTGATGGTTCAGACAGTGAAGAATCTCCCTGCAGTGCAGGAGATCGGGTTTGATCCCTGGCTCGGGAAGATTCCCTGGAGAAGGGAATGGCAACCCACTCCAATATTCTTGCCTGGAGAATTCCATGGACAGAGGAGCCTGGTGGGCTACAGTCCACGGGGCTGCAAAGAGTCGGACATGACTGAGCAACTAACACTCACTTGTATTATTTTTTAGATTTGACATCTAAGTGACTAATACTTCTTTTTAAAGTAAAGATATTTTGCCGGGCTCCCCCGAGTAGTGATGAGGGCTATTGCAGGAGATCCCAAGAAGAATGAGCTTGCAGAGGGCATGAAGAGAACGTTTACATACAAAGACTATGAGCTCCGGTGGACCAGCCTGCCAGGGTTGGGTTGGCTGTTTCTGTCTGTCTGTGGGAAGCCTAGGGCCCTCCATCCTTTTGCCTTTCACAGACACTCTCTCACAAAGTTTGCTTTTGCCTCACGAAGAGCAAAAGGCTAACGCTGTGTACAAGCATCCATTGTGTATTCATTTCTTGTTCCTGACACATGGCCCTCTTATACCACTGCTGTTTCTCCTGCCTTATGCTTCTGGAAGAAACCAATGGAGATGTCACCACTATTTTACAAATATATCTGCATTTGATAGATAGGAAAGGAAAAGCTCAGAGAGGCTGAGTGACTTGCCCAGATTCTCATGACTGCGATCTTAGAGCTGGAATGGACATTTAGGACTGTTTTCCCAACTCCAGGCAGAGTGTGAGCTGCTTTCTTCAAGACAAGGAGTACATGTTATCATCTACATATTCCCAGGTACCTGACACACAGTCAGATCTCAGGAAACACCCAACGAAGGACTGGCCAACCTAGGATTTCTCTTGGTCTCCTGACCCCCAAGACTATGCTCTTTCCCACACACAAAACTGCTTACCAAGACCCTGCTCACAGCCAGCTGTCACTTGCTCTTATATTTCTAGTTACCATCTCACATCTTTTCTGCTCCCAAAGTCCCCTCCCCCAGACCCTCATAGAGACTTTAGCCACCAGGCTATCTGAGGACTGTCTCTGAGGAGCTCCCTGAGTCATTCCATTCAGCTCTGACCTGCCCTCCCTCACTTCAGTGATACAGATGTAACATGAACGTGCTGGGAGCAAAAGCTCAGGCTTTGAAGCCAGCAAGTCCCTCAGCTCTGCCTGAATTTAANAAAAAAAAAAGGAAATAAAATTCTCTCTAAACAAATAAATGACCTATGGAGAAGGCATAATGTTTCTGAAACTTTGACTTATGTCCGTAGTTCAGTCTCAAAAAAAATGTTACCATGAATGCAGATTAAACAAAGTCCAAAAGCATGTGAAAGGGAAAGAAAATAAGTACCTTTTAAAAAATAATTGTATTTAGCTGCTATTTTACATTATGGCTTCCCTGGTGGCTCAGATGGTAAAGAATCTGCCTGCAATGCAAGAGACCTGAGTTCAATCCATGGGTCAGGAAAATCCCCTGGAGAAGGGAATGGCAACCACTCCAATATTCTTGCCTGGGGAATATCATGGACAGAGGAGCCTGGCAGGCTAAGTCCATGGGTTCACAAAGAGTCAGACACAACTGAGTGACTTTCACTTTGATATTACATTCTAGGGGAACAGCAAAATTCACCTCTGGGGTAAATGGAGATTTTGTTTGAGGAGAGAGGAAAAAAAAAGACCAGCCTTTGGGATTGTGAGCTAGTCTCTATGGGGACGGTTTGACAATGAGAATTTTTAATACTTTGTTTGGAGTAATAAAATTACAGTGATTTGGACCTGTGGAACTCAGAAAAAAGATGAAGGAGAAGGAAATCTGAGCAAAATGGCAGCAGACAGTACCTGAGAAGAAAATTTAGTGATAAATTCCCTGTGTTGAAAACTACCGTAGAACTTTTGGATACTTCTATTTTCTGTCCTGTGCATACAGTACAGTAGTTCCTCTTGTAGTTCCTAGACCTTCAGTAAGTCTTTTATGAACAACCACTTGTGCAGAATGGTGCTTGGGGAATAAATGAGGAGGGGGCAGAGGTGACAACTAGGATGAAGTGGGGCAAAGAGGAGATGGCAGCCACTAAAACGCAGAAATTTATAAATGATCAAGAATTCCTTCTTAACCTTGGGGTGACCTTGGAGAATCATAACCTCTGTATTAAAGGGCCAAGTAAACCTAGAGGCCTGGGACACTTGAGGTCATTCGACGCTACACATGAAAGGTTAAAGCCTTATCCCCAAGCAACAGGAACGACCCCCGGATTGTGCAGGATCTGCCTGGATGGGCTGGGGTGCTCTTTAAGGACTTGAATACAGAGAATTCATAGAGAAAATTGGAGACTGATATAAAGAACCATTCATCTCACTGAAGAAACTGCATATTTAGAAACAAGAACAACAGCAAAACAGAACTCTGTAACCTGTTCACATGTGGGTCTGTGCATTCTTAGTAACTGTCACCATGGTAGCAAGGCAGTTTGACAGGGTGCTTTCTTAGCACAGTATATACAAAGGAGAGAGATAACAGCTCATCATGTACTGTCTTATACCTTCCTTATTTATTTGTGTTGATCCTGTACCTCTGACACTTCTCGTCCTGATAACATCAAACAGTGCTAAGAATATATTAGGCCCTAAAACACATATACTGATTGACTGAATTGAATAAATTATATTTCTGCTGTTTTTCCTTTCTAAGCTATAGAGAGTCACCCAGCAGAAATTTGATTTTAAAAATGACTCCTGGGAATTCCCTGGACTCTGCACTTTCACTGCCGAGTGGGTGGGTTCAGCCCCTGATCGGGGAATNCTCACCTTGGAGGCATGATTTTTTCAAAGAATTTCAGTAGATTTAATGATTGTTACTGCTGTTTAGATGCTAAATCATGTCCAACTTTTCGCAACCCCATGGAGCGAAGCCTGCCAGGCTCCTCTGTCCATGGCATTTTCCAGGCAAGAATACTGGAGCGGGTTGACATTTCCTTCTCCAGGTGATATTCCTCACTCAGGGATTGAACCTGCATCTTCTGCATTGGCAGGCAGATTCTCTACCACTGAGACACCAGGGAAGCCCATATTTAATGATGAAAGTAATATAAATACAGTAATAAAAAATTTCAATCAGAGAACAATAGTTATTACTAACATACATGCTAGTCAAAGCTATTGCTTTTCCAGGAGTCATGTATGGATGTGAGAGTTGGACTATAAAGAAGACTGAGAATAGAAAAATTGATGCTTTAGAATTGAGGTGCTGGAGAAGACTCTTGAGAGTTCCTTGGATGGCAAGGAGATCAAACCACTCAGTCCTGAAGGAAATAAATCCTGAATATTCATTGGAAGGACTGATGCTGAAGCTGAAGCTCAACTACTTTGGCCACATGATGCGNAATTGATGCTTTAGAATTGAGGTGCTGGAGAAGACTCTTGAGAGTTCCTTGGATGGCAAAGAGATCAAACCACTCAGTCCTGAAGGAAATAAATCCTGAATATTCATTGGAAGGACTGATGCTGAAGCTGAAGCTCAACTACTTTGGCCACATGATGCGAAGAGCTGACTCAATGGAAAAGTCCCTAACGCTAGGAAAGATTGAAGGTAAAAGGAGAAGTGGGTGGCAGAGGATAAGATGGTCAGATAGCATCACTAACTCAATGAACATGAATGTGAGCAAACTCTGGGAGACAGTGAAAGACTGGAAGTCTGGCATGCCGCAGTCCATGAGGTCACAAAGAGTCAGACATGACTGAGAGACTGAACAATTATACACATGCTATTGTATCTTATTATCACTGTACCATTTCAATGTTTCTTTCCCGGCATGGAGAGAACTACACTTTTCATTTTAATAGAACACATGTTTTCTATTCAGAAGCCTCACATAAATTTTTCCCTCCTAAGACAGCCTATGTAATCTCAGTTTTAGTGTATTTTCCATAATCAATATTTATCCTATTGTGTTTTCAATACAGTGGAACCACACCTTGGTCATCTAGCCAATAAGACAAGACCCTTTTAACTCAAAACACTGCTTTCCTGAAAAAATGAGTAATCTCTAACATTCATTTTATCTCATGCAGATGCCAGATCTTAGCAAGCCTTTCTTGTTTTTCAGGATAATTTCTGAGTTATCTCTGTGCTGAACTGGCCTCGTGGGCATGTATTATGGCTCAAGCTTAGATGATTCCTACACTCGGTTTAAGGTTCTGCTCTTGCCATCATGAAATTCTTAATAATATTTGAATAAAGGAATTGTATTTTTATTTTACACCAGGCTCTATCCCTATGCAAATATTGATACTTAATGCAAAGCAAAGATACAGGCCCAAATTTTACATTGTGCTCATTATTCATCGAAAATAGNTGAAATTCTTAATAATATTTGAATAAAGGAATTGTATTTTTATTTTACACCAGGCTCTATCCCTATGCAAATATTGATACTTAATGCAAAGCAAAGATACAGGCCCAAATTTTACATTGTGCTCATTATTCATCAAAAATAGATATAGTCTTGTCTGTGTTTAATTTAATATTGAGGCAGAGAAGATATAAAGAATGCAAAGCTTAAGTGCTTGATGAATTTTTACACACACACACAAAACTACCAGTTATTTCAAGATAATGAAGATTTTCAACCCATTGTATGACTACCTCATACTTCTTCCTAGTTAATATCTGCCCATATCAAGGGTAATCACCATTCTGACATATAACCAAAAATTAGTTTTGCTTGCTTTTGAACATCATATTAATGGAATCACACATAAAGTTGTTTAATGTGCTTGGGATTTATTGTTTGACCTTTGCATTTTTCAATCTCATAACCTATTGAGTTAATAAATAA
The DNA here is from genome assembly GCA_006410875.1 of Neotragus pygmaeus. Lineage (NCBI taxonomy): Eukaryota > Metazoa > Chordata > Mammalia > Artiodactyla > Bovidae > Neotragus > Neotragus pygmaeus. Next base: position 1,129,588 of record SJYV01051165.1, read on the forward strand.
CTCCATTTTTACATATATTTTCCCATATTGTGATTTAGAGAATTTACAAACAGACCAAGGTCTCAGAGTTAGTAAATGACATTGAATCTAGTTCTAATACTAGTTTAGTTTCTGTTGATATGCAACCTATCTGTGTTTGTTGAACTTACATATGAAAGAGCAGTCATGGAACAGAAGTCATAGAAAGATTCAATAGAACATTGACCCAAATGTCTGGTATATACTAATTGTTTAATAAATATTCCATAAATATATATTGAACTGTGAGTATCCTATCAGTTAGAAACAAAAAACCTACATAGCAAACTATATTTTTCTAAACATTTTTATTAAAGTTATTTATTATTTATTGTTCCAAGAATAGCTTTGGATTCAGTTAGAATCATCATCCCAGGAGCACAAATATGCTTGCGTTTCACTAGTAAGAAAACATAGTTATAAATATATTGCTTCAAATATTAGAGTGAGAAATCACAATTTCAACAACTTCATTTAAAAAGTCAAGATACTCTTGTAAAACATTTTTAAAAGAAGTATTAAAAATGATATATGGAGCTCTACAGAGACCTCTCTCTCCTATATATGTATGCATAAATATGTGTGTGTGTGTGTGTGTGCACGCGCGCGTGCGCTCATATGTGTATGGCTACCCACTCTAGTACTCCTGCCTGGAGAATCACATGGACAGAGGAGCTTGGCGGGCTACAGTCCACAGGGTCACAAAGAGTCCATAAGGTCACAAAGAGTCCATAAGGTCGCAAAGAGTCATCCATGACTAAAGCAACTTAGCACAAATACTTGCATGCTTCCCTGGTGGCTCACAGGTTAAGAATCTGCCTGCAGTGTGGGAAACCCAGGTTCGATCCCTGGGTTGGGAAGATTCCCTGGAGCAAGAAATGGCAACCCATTCCAGTATTCTTGCCTGGAGAATTCCATGAATAGAGGAGCCTGGCAGGCTACAGTCCATGGGGCTGCAGAGTCAGATAGAACTGAGTGATTAACGTATATCATCATCAAAATAGTATTTTATTTTACTTTTCATATACACCCATATATATATATATACTTATATATATATACTTTTTTATTTTCTCCAGAAAATCCAAGTAAGCATGGGAAAATCGTTCAGTCGTGTTGTGTTTGACTCTTTGCGACCCCATGAATGGTAGACCTCCAGGCTCCTCTGTCCATGGGATTTCCCTGGCAAGAATACTGGAGTGGGTTGCCGTTTCCTTCTCCAGGGGATCCTTCTGACTGAGGGATCAAACCTGCATCTCTTGCATTGCAGAAAGATTCTTTACCATCTGAGCCACCAGGAAAGTGGGCAAGTAAGCATATTAAGGTCAAAACACTGCATAAAAGAGACATTTAGCATTCCAAGAGTAAAATTTTCCAATAATATTGTCTTTACTTTTCAAACTAACTTCAGGTTGGCAAGTTTCTTCAGCCCCCCTCAGAGTCCCACTCATGTAGTTAACAGAAGGAATTAATCACCGAGGGCTTTAACCAGAAGAGCTACTTCTATTATGAACACTCCTTTCTATTCACAACTGATGAGAACATAGAGCTCAAACTTAATCAGAAAAAATTCTCAAAATTGCTAATTAGTAGAGAAATATTAATTAAAACCTCAGTGAGGCATCAATTCACTCCAGTCAGAATGGCCACCAACAAAAAGTGTAAGTAATAAATGTTAGAGAGGGTATGGAGATAAGGGAACACTCTTGAACTGGAAAGAGGGCTGCTGGAAATGTAAATTGATATATAAAATCAATAAATTGATACAGCCACTATGGAGAACAGTATGGAGGTTCCTTAAAAAAAAAAAACTAAAAATATAGCTAACATATGATCCAGCAACCCCACTCCTGGGCATATATCCAAAGGAAACTATCATTAGAAAGGTTGCATGCACCCCAGTCTTCATTGCAGCACTATTTACAATAGCCAGGACATGGAAACAACCTAAATGCTCACTGATAGATGAACACATAGAGAAGAGGTCATACATTTATACAGTGAAATGTGACTCACCCATCAGAATAATGAAATAATGCCATTTGCAGCAACATGGAGGGAATTAGGGATTACCTTACTAAGGTAAATTAGACAAAGCAAGTAAGATCTTATTTACAAAACAACCATCGACCCACAGACATAGAAAACAAACTTGTGGTTACCAAATGGAAAGACGTGAGGGGGAATAAATTAGGAGGATGGGATTAACATATATACACTACTATACATAAAATAAACAACAAGGACCTACTGTATAGCATGGGGGACTATATTCAATGTTTATAATAATTCATAAGGGAAAATGAAAATATTCTGAAAAATACATATATACATATGCATATATATATAGTACATAAAAGTACATATATACATATATATATTGAAAACACATATATTACATGTATTATATATAAATATAATACAATTACATATTATAATTACAAATATAATATACATAAAAGTACAGATATACATATATATATATTGAATATATATCTATGGGCTTCCCAGGTGGCCCAAGTTGTAAAGAACTCACTTGCCAATGCAGGAGACATAAGAGATGCAGGTTGACTTGGGTACCTGACTTGGAAAGAGCCCCTGGAGAAGGAAATGGGAGCCCACTCCAGTATTTTTGCCTGGAGAATCCCACAGACAGAGGAGCCTAGTGGGCTATAGTCCATGGGGTCACAAAGAGTCAGACATGACTGAAGCAACTTAGCAAGTGTGTAATCCTATATATATATATATATATATATATATATGAATTGAATCACTTTACTATGCACTCAAAACTATCATGGCATTGTGAGTCAAAAAAAAAAAAAAAGAATACAGGCAAGTGGAATTGCAGAATAATATTTGGGGATATATGAATGCTTATTTATTCAAGGTAACCATATTGAGGGCTTTCTCACTGTTTCAGATATGATGTTTAGCACTTTATAAACATTTTAAAAAAATTAATCTTCACAACACATCTATGTGCCCACTTTACAAAAGAGGAAACTGCATCAAAAAGTGGTTAAGCAACTTGTCCAAGATCACTAGTGAGAGAAGGGCTCATACACAATATGTTAGATCTTTCTCATTCCAAATCTGGGTTTTTCCACATACTCGTCTCTTATAAACTTCTGTTACATAACATCATTTTACTAGAGAATGTACTTTGAGGATTTATTGGAGATTGCAGATGCTGATGCAACAGTATCCAATATGAGGTCGCACAATCCTTTGTGCAACCCTCTGTCCTAGCAATTATCTGTTATTGACCAAGTGCTTTTAAATTGAGGCGCTAATGCAGTATAAAGCTAACTCAAATCTTTTAATTATTGTAGAACAGAGGTTGACAGGCTTTGAAAACCTTCATGTTAAAAGGACAAGTGAAGGATAATGAAAGAGAAAAATATGAAAATAAGAACTAAAACATGATTAAAAGTCAGGAAAGATTCAGAAGTGGCATCTACAGGACTCCTAAGTGCTCACAAATTTTCATTAATTATACAGTTGCCCAATATTGTGAATTGTGAGCAGCTACTGCTCATTTATTATAGTCTTTTTAAAAAGAGGAACTGCTTTTTGCTGCTGCTGAGTCGCTTCAGTCGTGTCTGACCCTGTGCGACCCCGTAGACAGCAGCCCACTAGGCTCCTCTGTCCCTGGGATTCTCCAGGCAAGAATACTGGAGTGGGTTGCCATTTCCTTCTCCAATGCGTGAAAGTGAAAAGTGAAAGTGAAGTTGCTCGGTAGTGCCTGACTCTTAGCGACCCCATGGACTGGAGCCTATCAGGCTCTTCCATCTATAGGATTTTCCAGGCAAGAGTACTGGAGTGGGGTGCCATTGCCTTCTCCAGCTGCTTTTTAGTTGCATTAAGAAATTAAGCAAATTAGTTTTCTCAAAACAGAAATATCTACTCTGTTAGACATTCAGCGGACATTGCCTCCCAATTAATCTTGACCTTTCTGAGGTCAATAGTCCCCACTTCATCCTAGGTTCATTTCTATGTTGTAACTTCTATTAATACTTCCTCGTTACCCTGAACACTGGTAAAATAACTACCTTTATAAAATGCCTACTGTGTGGGTGAAGTATCTCAATGTATGTTGTTGCTGTTGTGGTTAAGTCGCTCAGTTGTGTCTGACTCTTGCAACCCCAAGGACTGTGACACACCAGGCTCCTCTGTCCTCCACCATCTCCTGAAGTTTGCACAAATTCACATCCATTGAGTCAGTGATGTTATCTAACCATCTCATCCTCTGCCACCCTCTTCTTTTGCCTTCAGTCTTTCCCAGCATCAGGATATTTTCCAATGAGTTGGCTCTTTGCATCAGATGGCCAAAGTATTGGAGCTTCAGTTTCAGCATCAGTCCTTCCAATGAATAGATATGGTTAGTTTCCTTTAGGGTTGACCAGTTTGACCTTCTTGCTGTCCAAGGGACTCTCAAGAGTCTTCTCCAGCACCACAATTCGATAGCATCAATTCTTTGGCACTCAGTCATCGATATATGACTATTGGAAAAACTAGCTTTGACTATACACACCTTTGTCATCTAAGTGATGTCTCTGTTTTTTAATATGTTGTCTAGATTTGTCATAGCTTTCCTTCCAAGGAGAAGGCATCTTTTTATTTCATGGCTGCAGTCACTGTTCACAGTAATTTTGGAGCCCAAGAAAAGAAAATCTCACTGCTTGCACTTTACCCCTTCTATTTGCCATGAAGTGATGGGACCAAATGCTATGATCTGAGTTTTTTTCAGGGTTGAATTTCAAGCCAGCTTGTTCATTCTCCTCTTTCACTCTCATCAAGAGGCTCTTTGGTTCCTTTTTGCTTTCTGCCATTAGAGTAATATTATCTGTGTATGTGAGGTTATTGATATTTTCCCAGGCAATCCTGATTTCAGCTTGTGATTCATCCAGTCTGGTATTTCGAATGATGTTTTCTGCATAGAAGTTGGATAAGCAGTCTTGTACTTCTTTCCCAATTTTGAACCATTCAAATGTTCCATGTCTGGTTCTAACAACTGCTTCTTGACCTGCATACAGGTTTCTCAGGAGACAGGCAAGGTGGGCTGGTCCTCCCATCTCTTTAGGAATTTTCCAGTTTGTTGTGATCCACACATTCAAAAGCTTTACCATAATCAAGGAAGCAGAAATAGACATTTCTGGAACTTCCTTTGCCTTCTCTACGATGCAACAAACGGCAATTTGATCTCTGGTTCCTCTGACTCTTAGGAATTCAACTTGTACATCTGGAAGTTCTTGGTTCACATATTGTCGAAATCTAGTTTGAAGGATTTTGAGTATTATCTTGCTAGCATGTGGAATAAACACAACTGTAGGGTACTTGGAGCCTTCTTTGGCATTGCCTTTCTTTGGGATTGGAATGAAAACTGACCTTTTCCAGTCCTGTGGCCACTGCTGAGTTTTCCAAATTTGCTGACATATTGAGTGCAGCACTTTCACAGCATCATCTTTTAGGATTTTAAATAGCTCAGCTGGAATTACATCACCTCCATTAGCTTTGTTTGTAGTAATGCTTGTAAAGCCCACATGACTTCATACTCCAGAATCTCTGGCTCTAGGTGAGTGACCACACCATCATGGTTATCCGATTCATTATATTCTGTTATAGTTATTCTTGCCACCTCTTCTTAATCTCCCCTGCTTCTCTTAGGCCCTTACCGTTTCTGTTCTTTATCATGCCCAGCCTTGCATGAAATGTTCCTTGATATCTCCAGTTTTCCTGAAGAGTCTCTCGTCTTTCCCACTGTGTTGTTTTCCTCCATTTCTTTGCATTGTTCACTTAAGAAGGCTTTCTTATCTCTCCTTGCTATTCTCTGGAACTCTGCATTCAGTTGGGTGTATCACTCCCTTTCTCCCTTGCCTTTTGTGCATGTTGCTCACATCTATACCTTTCCACTATAATTCTGCAAGGCAGGTAAGAATTTAAGCCTTATTTTAGAGGCATGATTTTAGAGAGGTTCAGTTATTTGTATCAGTTCCCAAATCTAAGACGTGTCAGGTCAGGGTCAGGTCAGGGTCTTATTCAACCGCTGCTCTTCCCACTGGTTTACATTGCTTCTTCTATCATATCCGTTCATGCTCCAGGGTTTTAATAAATTTCTATGCATTTGCTGATAAATATAGTGAGCCAAGTAACTGCCCTGCTTGTTGCTTCACTAAACAGAAAACAAAAGGGCAACAACTAAAGAAGCTGCTGGGCCCACTCTTTACCTTTGTGAACCATGACAAGAAGGCACACTGAAGCTCTCGGAGGATGATCTATATTCTGTTCTCACTGCTTTCTCAATTCTGCACAATAAGGAGCCTTGTGTGCATAGGTAGGGACACCCCAGGATGTATGTGCAAGCTTACTCCATACCCCGCACAAACAATACTTGGCTATTCTTCCAGGCTAGAATTACACATACTTGTGTGCAGTCCACCATTCAGAAGTCAGACTTGGGAAAGTGGTTACTGCAGGCCCTGAAAGCTGACTTGAGCCACTTGGATAAGAGATTCTGGGACCCTGGGTACTTAGAATGTGGAATAAAAGGGCAGAGCATGGAGTACAAGTGCTCAGGTCTCCTTAGCCCTATGTGTAGGGGCCTGGCTGGAATAGATTCATAATAAACCTCTCAAAATCCTATTACCCATGAGTCCAGAAAGTGGGTTTTGACTGGATTGTTGGCAGGAAAGAGGAGCATTGCCCTAAGTGGGATCATTCCAGGAATCGAAGAAAGAGCTATAATCATCATTTTTATTTTTCTCTTTGGAGTTGCTAATTATTCACCATCTATAAGACAACTTCAGCTTACTCTACTGTGATTCCAACTGAGAACAGCCAAGTTGCAATGCCTCATTAAGAATGTTATGATTTTTTTTCTGCCTGGGTAAACACACTTCTCCAGCTTGCTGAACCTGAGTACCAGCCCGAGAGCTCCTGCCTCTGCAAGGCAGACTGCTGCCCTGCCACACCCCTTCTGGCTCTCACTCTGTGGGGAGCAGGCCCTACTTCTACAGGGAAGAAAGGTAAGTAATCATGCCTCCTTCTAAGAACCTTATGTCAGATAGTCTATCCATGAATCAACCTCATATATCTTCCCTCTGAATTTCCTAAAGAATTTTTCTGTATTTTAATAATGCAAGTGAGATGAAGATAGTAGGAGATGAAAAATGGTGTACTAATATAAATTTTCTTAGATAGATCTCAGTTTTTGGTAGGAAAAATCATCCAAAGTTCAATTTCCTGCAATATCTGGTTCTCTTTTTCCTATTCTTCACCCTGGATAGAGGGAGATGTTATTTTTCTCATGAATTAAGTCAAAGGGAAACTTGCTTTGTGCTCATCCTTGAGTTAGTTTCCTTTGCAGAGTTCAGTTATTCTAATTCTCAGAATGGTCCAGTTGCTGTTTAATAAGGGGAGACCATAGGAATCCTTTTGACTCTATCACCACTCACTTGGTTGGGATACATTTCATTTTTCCCATTTTTTAAGGTATCTCCATTTTTAACTCCATTTTCTTCGTGGTCCACTGGAAGGAAAAAAAGAAGTGAATTGAATCTGAGGACCTGGATTTTCTTTCAACTTAATCATTCTCTTGATGCAAGATGTCCTTGGGCCTCTTTGAGCCTTTGTTTCTCTCTATAAAATATGACAACATGATGCTTATTCTTACAATAAATATTTAATGATCAAAAAGCTCTGTCTTTTGTAACTTAGAGGAGCTTTGTAGGTAATTCTCTGTCTGGTGGTTAGGACTTGGTGCTTTCATTATCATGGTCTGGGTTCAATTTCTGCATCTCTGGTCAAGGAACTAAAATCCTACAAGCCATGTAGCACAGCCCAAAAAGAGCTCTGTAAATTGTAAAGGGCTTGCAGAATGGGGCAGTGGAAGTAATGGGATATTAATTAGGTCAAGCAGACCCAGCCTTAAGACCAAGCTGTGCTAAAGATTGATTTTGGATTCCCAATATGTAAAATGATTAGACAATTTTTACTTTCTTTAGAGGTCCATTAAATTAAAATGTCAGGTATTTAAAAACAATCTAAGTTCAACTCCAAGCCAGGAAATGAAAACTGATCTCTTTAGATTTTAAAATTTAAGATATAATAATTTATATGTAAATAGAGGGAAAGATTGAAGGGAGAGGATGTTTTATTTAAAATAAGCTACATTCTCAGGAAGGAAATGTAGCTTATCATTTAGGAGATTGTTAATCATTTAATTCATTTGCTCAATAAATACTTACCGAGCATCTACTAGGAGCATAGATATACTCCCACATGGAATTGGGGGATACAAATATGAGTAAGTTAGTGATTCTTTATCTATTACTGACTTACCATTCAGTAATGGAGACAGGCTCAAGAACAACCACAGTAAGTGGGATTTTTAGTAGTATTATCTATTTTAAAAGTGATTGCCTATTTTAAAAGTGATGTATTTAATATGACATCTATTCTTAAAAGTTCCACTGGAATATAAGAGAAAAAAGAATATATTTACTCCAAGAAAGAGTGGATTGTTGGAAGTTTCAATGAGAGGCTAATGACCATCTGTCAAGGATGCAAAAGAGAATATTACTGTGTTGGTTAACTACTAAATTGAGCTTCATTTTTTCACAATTTTCTGAGTCTAATTTGACATATCTTGTACGTCTTAGCACAAGTCCATGTGATTCTTTTCTGAGGACATGTCCTAAGTTTGAGCATGAATGACTCTCTGCTACATGTATATAGAGTATTTTATCAGTGTCTATCTTTTTGCTCTTTTACACACATTAATACAGAAAGCCCTGAGGCAGACCCAGAGAACAAGATAGAGCATTTACTTCAGGGAGCTTCTGGTCTGGTTGATGAAGTAAATACCAATATATGAATTGTCCAACTGCCAAATGCTTTTCATGCATCACCCCATTTAACTTTCACAATTTGGTAAAGCAGTTCCATGTTTAGACCCATCTCTCATATAAGGAGCCCAAGGCTTAAGAGGCTAAGTAGCTTCTATTAGGAGTGTAGCAAGTAAGCGGTTCCTCTGGGAGGCAGGACTGTAGTTAACAAATACTTAAACAACACTTACCATGTGTTTCACAAATAGTAACTCCTTTGCTCCATCTTCCTAACTGCTATATGAATAGTTACTAGCGTCATTCCCTTTTTACCGAAGGAAAGATACAGAGGCCCAGTGACTTGTCTGAAGGCATGCTTTTAGTAAACTGTACATAGCTGTGTTTGAAGCCAGGCAGTCTGCTTCCCAAACCTGGGTCATGACCAGTCCCTGAGCTGCTTCTCAAGGCCAGCTAGATCTGACATCAGAGTCCTTCCAGTTACCGCTGCACTGAATGGCCTCTTCCTCAGTGTGCTCTCTTCCGAGGACAAATAGCTGTAATACAACTTCCCTGACACCAAGAGCCGATAATTCAACTGTTTATATATACATTTTGCCCTTTTGTGCTCACCCAACTTTCTTAAAGCACCAATACACCCTTCTTTCCACTGTCAACATACACTTTGCCATTCTTTCCCTGTGTCTTTAATTAAATGTTAACGTGCATTTGCCCTTTTCCATTGTATTAACGATAACCTTTGCTTCCTGTGGCATCTAGATAAGCTTCACTCAGGAACAGGAACCACACAGGTCATTGTGATAAAAAGTATAGGAGCACTGATCCATTCCACTAACATATTTTAAAACAGCAGTTTGAATGTTTGTTTTGCAGTTACTTCTTTTACATAATGTCAGGATAATAAATTATTTCAGAATACTGTGATTATGAAAAGATTTGAGTTCAAATCAGTCAGACTAAGTAGTTGTGACCCTTGCCAAGAGTCAAACAGAGTGTGCTGAGAACTGGTTTGTTTGTTTNTCTTCATGTGTATGGAATAATTGTACTCTGTGACATTTCAGAGAAAAAAGCTGCTTAAAGAGTAACTTACATTGGATACAAATGTCACTAGACATTTATAAAGACATTGATTTAATTTTCAAAATAAGCTTCTAATGTATGTTTGTTTACAGATGAGGAAACAGCTCAGATGGGTTAAATACTTGTCTAGGTCAGAGCATAAATAGTAGACTTAGCCTGATCCTAGATGCTCTCCAAATACTGTCCTCTTCTCCTCCACTGGGCATTGAAGATCTCTTCCACCCAGGACTGATAAAAGTAAGAGTCCACTTCTGGTTGGCATCTACCTCCACGATAAAGACTTAGATGTTTCCTTTATCCGTGTAGACAAAGGATAGAGGATGCTGACTCATTAGACAACCCAGGCAGTATACCCATTCCATAAGTTTTCCCAACATGATGTCTTGCTATTTTACCATGTATTCAGTCTTTTCTGTGGTTACTCTGCCTCCTTCCTTCCATCTTCTCAGACAAGGGAGCAAATGGGAAGATGAAAAACAAACTATAAAGGCTGAGTTTGAAAGAAGCTACACCACAAAAACAGAAGAAAGTCATAGTCTCCAAGTTCCTATTATGTCTTTGCGTCTAGGTTATCTGTTAATAAGACTTCCTGAGGTATATATTGTTATCATCATTTCTTTAACAGAATAAATTTGCATGCAGTCAGTCTAGGTAGCTTATCTTAGAAGCTAGTTTGGTTCCAAAGTCTGTTTCCACAATTCCCCATTTTCCTTCTACAGCAGAGGAAAATAGAGGACGTGGCATAACGCAAGCTCCTCACGTCACTGGGGCTGTACACAGTCCCACGGGAAGGAAAACTGGTTCATGGTGAAAAGATTTATTCTTTTTATGTGTGACGCAAAGATACATGTATAGTATATAAACAAATATGCAACATATCAGGGGTATTAAAATTTAATCAATGGTGATTAGGAAATCAAAAAGGCTACTTAGGAGGACAATATTATATTTACACTGGTTTTGGTTCTTGTCACAGTCAGCACCAGGTCAAAATCATTTCTCAGTTGCTTCATCCATGGATCTGAATGTATCATCATATATTATCCTAGAATACATGGAACAGAGTAGGTGTACTTTTCCACCTCTGGACTGGAGTGCTGAAATGACATCCAGTGCAACAAAAGTCCAGAAGAATCGGCAAGATCAAACTACCATGATTCTAAACAATCAGAGAATCAGAGGGAGATGTGAGAGCAAATCACGTGAGAGCAAATCTTTACTGTGCTCACCGCTCCACAAAAAGTTTCCTACCATCATCTTCTGGAATCCTGCCCTCTATCCATCTTCCAGGAATCAGTCCTAGCACCACTCCTCCAAGAAATCTTTGCTTTATCCAGGTTATATCTTCTTTTTCCTCAGGAACAATCTAATGTTCCTGTNGTTTCCTACCATCATCTTCTGGAATCCTGCCCTCTATCCATCTTCCAGGAATCAGTCCTAGCACCACTCTTCCAAGAAATCTTTGCTTTATCCAGGTTACATCTTCTTTTTCCTCAGGAACAATCTAATGTTCCTGTACAAGGTACCTTACAATCCAGATGCTGCATTTACAAAGATTCAGATTTGAATCCAGACCCTGTAACTTGTGACTGGGTACAACTGACTTATCCTCTTTGTGTGTCTCAGTTTTTCCATCTGTAAAATGAGAATACTGATGTGTACCCACCTTACAGACAGGAGAAGAAAATATTTGAAATATTTAGCACTGTGCCAGGCTGGCAAATCTAAATTCTTAGATTTGTGATATTACAAAGTATGTGCCCAATAAAAATCATGAATCACAGTTCTGATGTCATCTCCTACAAAAGTCCCAGCTGTACCCTTCCTCTTCTCATCTAGCTCTGTCCCTGGTTCATGCTTTTTTCGTTGTGCTATTTATACAAAGATTTTTGATAAATTTCTGTTAAACGATGAGTATAGATAATATCTACAAGTTCAATTACTTGTATCGTATGAACATAGCCCATTTTCCCACCTATATATGCAGAGAGATACAGCACTGTATCCACATATCTGGAAGCTAAGACATAAATCCTTACCATTGTAGACAAATTTATCTTTTATTCATTTAAACTTGAATGCCCTGCCACATTTTGATATGAAATCTACCTTAAAAATTAAAATCCTATGTCAGGCTCTGTTTTCCACAGTCTACACTTCTTGCTTTTTTTCATGCTGTTTTCTCATTTGTTATCAGCCTTTCTCACACACTGAGACTGTGCTCTTGGGACAGTCAAGCAGGAGGTGATACATTTACATAGTCTTTCCAGTGCTCCAGGGCTAATTTTTAGCAAATGTCCTGGGCAGACTTTTTGAAAAGATTGATAGTGATTATCTTGTAACCTTGTATTATGAGTCCCAGGAGCACCAGCATCCAAATATCAGTGAGAATAATATGCACTGATAGCCATTCAGTGTATGCTGGTGGCCCTTATCTACAGAAGTGTAATACTGCTTAATCTTATAAGCACATATTGACAGCCAATTTATCTAATTACTCACATTCACAAATTAACTGAAGTGATAACAGAATGTATTATCTTCACTTTGACATGATTTTGGAGATCTTCAGGGAGACCTCTTTGATCATTTCAAGGATGAGCTTGAAACAAAGGAGCTTCTTGGAGTTGTTTAAAAGGATCTGATTTATAAAAGCCTGGCTTACAAAGCACCTTCATTCCCTTGGTGTATTTTTTTTCAATTAAGGTACGTGCTTCAATTAGCAAGTGGGGCTCTTTGTTGTCATGAAAAATGTGAGCTTTTTTTATGGCTAAGTTCAATAGATGATGCTATCATCTACATTTCTTTGAGATTTAACTAAAAGACACATTCATTGATGCAACCTAATGAGTGTTCTTTTCTTAGTAACACTTTCTTCTTTATCTTTTGAAATTCGGTGCATGCATCAATTCATCAGAAAGCCTCTCTGGGCTCCTTACATCTGTAGGGGGCTCCTTACATCTGTAGGGGGCTCCTTACATCTGTTGGGCGGGGAGGGGATGCTCCTCCTCTGCTCACCTGGACTCCACACACAGGCTGGTTATTACAAGTCACCATAATCTTCCATCTCCTCAGTTCTTGGAGGACCAAGGCCTAATGCTTGGCACATTTCTGCAGGCAAGGTGCTGTGTCAGAGACTAGGGGCAGAAGATGAACAAGAGGGGAGTCTCTCCTTGAGGGGATTCCATTTAGTAGGAAATGCAGAAAAGTAAAGCAACAATTATAACTCAAGGGTTAAAGTCTATGACCAGGGTATCTCCAAAGTCTAGTGAGGAATACAGACTAGTGAGAAATCACTTCACAGTGGTGAAGAATTCACAAAGATCAATTATCCATACTAGCTGTTTGTAAGTGATATTGTAAGAGATAACCCCAGGTATAATTTTGATATGCAGTTATTAATTCACAATAAAAATAATATTACATCAGCCACAAATGCAGCTAATGGATTTATATTGCAATGTGTCCTTGCTGTTTATATGGCCATTTGTTATCACTGGATGTAGCAGCAATTTAATTTGACTCAATACTTTCTAAGCACTGCATATTTGTAACAGAGTGTGCTAACTTCTGTGAAGAATATGAAGTAGAGTAAATCTGTCTTCCTGGAGAGAGTGAAGAGGAGAAATTTATTCTGCCTCTAGACCCTGCCTACAAGCCAGGCACTGGTATTAGGTGCTCTTTCTATGCCAGAGTATTAAACTTTCATCAACAACACAGAAGAAAAGTATTATTGTTCCCATTTTAGAGACTAGAAAACTGAGGTCCAGAGAGGTTGAGTAATTTGCTCCATGTCACACAGCTGATAATCAGTGTTCAAGTCCTTTTACCCTATGCCTTGCTTTTTTTCCTGTCTATGATACATTGTTTCCAAAACTAACCAATTCAAGAAGATAAAGTCCATTTTTAATATCCCTATTTAATATCCTAGGATCAAGAACAAACAAGAAAAATGATATTTAAAAGGGGAATCAATTAAAGACTTCCTGGAGAAGGTTCCAAGGACTCTTCATAATTTCTGACATAATGAAGTGAGATGCAGACTATCTAACCAAAGAATAGATAATATCTATCTTTCTGGCAAACCTCATACAGAAATACAGATAGTAATAANTTTTTTATGGCTAAGTTCAATAGATGATGCTATCATCTACATTTCTTTGAGATTTAACTAAAAGACACATTCATTGATGCAACCTAATGAGTGTTCTTTTCTTAGTAACACTTTCTTCTTTATCTTTTGAAATTCGGTGCATGCATCAATTCATCAGAAAGCCTCTCTGGGCTCCTTACATCTGTAGGGGGCTCCTTACATCTGTAGGGGGCTCCTTACATCTGTTGGGCGGGGAGGGGATGCTCCTCCTCTGCTCACCTGGACTCCACACACAGGCTGGTTATTACAAGTCACCATAATCTTCCATCTCCTCAGTTCTTGGAGGACCAAGGCCTAATGCTTGGCACATTTCTGCAGGCAAGGTGCTGTGTCAGAGACTAGGGGCAGAAGATGAACAAGAGGGGAGTCTCTCCTTGAGGGGATTCCATTTAGTAGGAAATGCAGAAAAGTAAAGCAACAATTATAACTCAAGGGTTAAAGTCTATGACCAGGGTATCTCCAAAGTCTAGTGAGGAATACAGACTAGTGAGAAATCACTTCACAGTGGTGAAGAATTCACAAAGATCAATTATCCATACTAGCTGTTTGTAAGTGATATTGTAAGAGATAACCCCAGGTATAATTTTGATATGCAGTTATTAATTCACAATAAAAATAATATTACATCAGCCACAAATGCAGCTAATGGATTTATATTGCAATGTGTCCTTGCTGTTTATATGGCCATTTGTTATCACTGGATGTAGCAGCAATTTAATTTGACTCAATACTTTCTAAGCACTGCATATTTGTAACAGAGTGTGCTAACTTCTGTGAAGAATATGAAGTAGAGTAAATCTGTCTTCCTGGAGAGAGTGAAGAGGAGAAATTTATTCTGCCTCTAGACCCTGCCTACAAGCCAGGCACTGGTATTAGGTGCTCTTTCTATGCCAGAGTATTAAACTTTCATCAACAACACAGAAGAAAAGTATTATTGTTCCCATTTTAGAGACTAGAAAACTGAGGTCCAGAGAGGTTGAGTAATTTGCTCCATGTCACACAGCTGATAATCAGTGTTCAAGTCCTTTTACCCTATGCCTTGCTTTTTTTCCTGTCTATGATACATTGTTTCCAAAACTAACCAATTCAAGAAGATAAAGTCCATTTTTAATATCCCTATTTAATATCCTAGGATCAAGAACAAACAAGAAAAATGATATTTAAAAGGGGAATCAATTAAAGACTTCCTGGAGAAGGTTCCAAGGACTCTTCATAATTTCTGACATAATGAAGTGAGATGCAGACTATCTAACCAAAGAATAGATAATATCTATCTTTCTGGCAAACCTCATACAGAAATACAGATAGTAATAACTATTTTGAATACCTGTTATGAATTTTAATGATAATATTAATGATCAACATTCACTGAGGGATTTCTACACATCAGGCACCCCAAGAAGATACATTACCTTATATACTCCTCACTGCAACCTATGAAGTGGGTTTATTGTATCTTATTCAATATCCCAGAAAAGTGAGGTGTAGAATTTAAATGACTTCTCCAAGTCTCTCAGCTAAATAGGTTGCAGAGCTGACATTCAAAACTCACACTCTTAGTATTGTGTTGCATGATCTGCCATTCATAATTGGAAAGTGCTTAACCCAGTTTCAGAACCACAATAAATGCTCAATAATAATTATACAGGCTGCTATCACTTATCAGTCAGCTTATTTCCAAAGACACAAAGTGAGACTACCAAGAACGANTCACACTCTTAGTATTGTGTTGCATGATCTGCCATTCATAATTGGAAAGTGCTTAACCCAGTTTCAGAACCACAATAAATGCTCAATAATAATTATACAGGCTGCTATCACTTATCAGCCAGCTTATTTCCAAAGACACAAAGTGAGACTACCAAGAACGACTTTAGGGAAGTCTTCATGGTGCTTAGTGTTGTGGTGGTCGGAGGTGTGTATGCACAGGAAAGTTGTGAGCACTAAGTGTGCACATATCAAGGTCAGAAGTCTCACATTGACTTAAGAAATGATCATTAAACAATAAAGCTTTTGTAGCAGACCAATAATCTAATTACAACCCAACTTTTAAAATGCACATTTAAAATTCATGTTTTGTAATGAGAGATCATTGATCTAGACTTGGTAAATGATTGACTTGGAAATTTGTGTCCCTGAGCCTAGCCCTTCAGAGGAGAAGGTAGGATTACTAAATAATAAAGATTGTGGAATGATCCAGAATTGCATAATACAAAAACATTTACTGTTTACTCAATGTACCTAAAGTAGCTTCTGGCTACTACAATTTTGTGTAGATTGATTGTGTGATGGTGGAATTTTCAGTAAGTGAAATTATGTATGCCATGTACAGTCAGCTTAATCTTGATTACCTATATCCTTCACTCCATGACAATGGGAAATTTGTTCAACTGGTTTGCTGCTGTCTTCCTAGGTTTCAGAGTAACGCGCAGCACGTAGAACGCACTCGATGCATGTTGCTCATATGAATGAATGCATTAATGAAGAAAAGTGTCTGTTTTTATATCCATATTGAAAAACTTGTTCTTTAATAGGGCATTGATACTTCTAGGAAAATGAGGAAATTTGTGGATTATTTGCTTAGAGAAAGGCACACACCGCAATGTCTCATTCACAGATGTCCTGAGGGCCATGGATTAGACTCCATAGAATCTGGGATTAAAATCTGTGTACTCTGTCAATGTTTTCCTCACTGCAAATTTAGGGTTTTTGCTATATTTTTTATAATTTATTTTTAAATATCTCAATAAAATATCTCATATATATGTGTGAAAGCTAACTCTGATTTATACTCTAGGGAGGTTAATGTTTGAAGTACCCAAATCAANTTTAGGGTTTTTGCTATATTTTTTATAATTTATTTTTAAATATCTCAATAAAATATCTCATATATATGTGTGAAAGCTAACTCTGATTTATACTCTAGGGAGGTTAATGTTTGAAGTACCCAAATCAAGAGTTCAAATTCCAGAGATGGCCATTGCATATGTTGACAGTGTTTTTAGGAATCCTGTCCTGGAAGCATTTATTTTTCGCTGACATGGTAAACTGGTTTCAAACATTGTAGTTGGACTGACACCAGCAAATGCTGCTGAATGTGGAGCAATGGGAATTTTCATTCACTGCTGGTAGGAACGCAAAAGGGCACAACCACTTTGCAAAATTGTCCAGTAGTTTCTTGCAAAATTAAACTTACTCTTTCCGTATGTCAGCAATCATGTTCCTTGGTATTTACCTAAAAGGACTGAAAATTTTATCTATATATGAAAACCTGCACCCAGATGTTTATAGCTGCTTTATTCATAATTGTCAGAACTTGGAAGCAACTAAGATGTCCTTCAGTACACGCGTGGATAAACCTACAATGGTATATCCATCCAATGGAGTGTTATTCAGTGATGAAAAGAAGTGAGTGAAAAAGAAGTAAAGCCATGAAAAGGAAAAACTTTGGGGGAAAAACTTTGGTTTTAAAATTAGAACACTGGTGACTTTCAAGAAAAATCAAAACAGAATGGTGAAGTGGAAATTTTTGGAATAAGTAATGATAAAAACTTACTGAATGCTTGTTTTATGTAAAATGTTATGCAATAAGCTCAAAAGGTTTTGTTGGAAAAAACACAATATTGGACAAACTTTCTGAGTTTCAACAATGTTTGAGTTGGAGATTCTTTCAACTGCCTAAGAAGATATTATGACAAAATACTGTCCAAGAATGATGAGGCTAAAACAAGTTATTAATTATTTATCTGGTTTTTAATTAATTCATTCACTTCTTACTGTCCAGTATATTCATTCTTCTTTTGGTAAAACAGCAAGAAGTTCTCCCTTTAAATAAGTACTCTTCCCCAATTTTCACTATCAGCTAGTAGATGACACCACCATCAACTCTAGGTATGGGTCCAAATTAAGTTAGGACAATTGATATAATGTTCCAGAGACAATAACTGATTTATGAAGCAGGGTATGGCTCACCTCAAGTCAATGAAAATAAGGTTCAGGAATTCTGTTCGCCTTCTAGGGAATTGTGTTCTTTTTTGCAGATGACAGTAATAGGTGAGGCCCTAACTAAGCCCTCTTGCTGCTCCTTGAGACTAAACCTAGAATAACCAAGAAGGCAAACTGGTTATAGAATAAATCAGACTGGAAGGCATAGAAAAGAAGGAAATCAGGACTCAGGGGCGATAACATCTTAATTGATAGATTAAGCCTCACCTGAAGCTTTACTTTTAGATAGTTTCTAATTAGAAGTATTTCTAAATGAGTTAATATATTCCCATTACTATTTTTACTGGAATCATGTGAATTTTATAAACTTGCCTTTCAAAAAAGTCCTAACGGAGAAGTCTCTAGTAGCCTGTAAAAAGAAAAGGCAGAGATGAAAGTTCATGAATGCAGAGAATGGGCTAAATCTAGAAAGACTGAAACCGGAAACAAAGGCTCTTCAGAGGTACTTTATTTAGCTAGAGCTTGGGCTCTTAAATAATTAATTCTTTATTCCTCTGTGCTCTAGAAGCTGGTTTCTTAGACTCCAGTTGACACTGATGTCATCCAGCCCTCTATTCGAACTCATTGTTCAAATGTGTCTTTTTTTTCTACTAGATTTGTAAAAGGAAAACTTTCCAGCCCTTGCTGAATGCTTGTCACATAGTAAATACTTAATAGATAGCATTATGTTGACTTTTTGAGCAGGGAGGGGTGTGGTGAGAGCATTATTTGGCAGATTACTTTGGCAGCAGTGGGTTGAAAAGACTGGGATGGGTTAAGGAGGAACAGAGAGGGAGCCCAATTAGGTATGCATTTCAGTATGCCAGGGGAGAATGCATAAGGGCTCCGAGCAATAAATCATCAAAATGTTAAGATCTAAGTCTAGACAGCCATATGAATAAAATGGACAAAACCACACAGCAAATGTTCAGTATTTTTTTATCCTGTTCTCTTTTATTCATATAAAGTTCCTAAAACCGTTGCCCATGGTAACATTCAGTGGAGAACTGACCGGCATTTGGAGGCATCTATCAGATCAAACATTGATGAAAGAGCCTGTTTCCTTTTTCTACCGAGTCAATTGTTCTAAATATAGACTAGACATGTTTCTCAGAGCAATAGCAGTGGCTAGAACTGGATTCCAGTAAGACAGTGTCATTCCCATACACGAAATATAAGCAAGCTTGAAATTAACGAGTATAATCTGAAAAGGCTAAATATTTAGAACATTCCAAGTATTTTTCAATTTTTGTATTTTAGAGTGTTGGCTTTCCACTTTCTGACATAGTAGCATGATGCTGAGTAATAAGAGGAATTTGTAATCTAAGGAAGTATTGGTTGTAGAGAAAACTTTAATGCATTTGAATGAGAGACACTGTCTTCTAGAACAAACTTCAGGAAGAGGTCTGGCATCCATTTCACAGCCGATTGAGGGAATTTTCTACAGATTCAATCTTAAAGGGCAACACACACACCGCTCCTTTCATAAAACACTGTTTCTTTCATTTTTGTAATTTAAAGTAATAGTTCATCATTTAGAAAATTAAGAGAAGAGACAGAAAGAATGATGGCACTGCCCCATGATTTAATCTCTTATCAGAACCACTATCAATACCCTTTTAAAATCATGCCAAGCATCCTGCATCCTGCATCGAACATAGACCGGCACCTCGTTTCTTGGGAGGGGGATTCAGGATTGGGAGCTTGTATACACCTGTGGTGGATTCATGTCGATGCATGGCAAAACCAATACAGTATTGTAAAGTAGAATAAAGTAAAAATTTAAAAAAAATCATGCCAAGTATTGGATGAACACACTATGCTTTTTATCATCATTCGGGTTTTTGCTTAAATGNCTGTGGTGGATTCATGTCGATGCATGGCAAAACCAATACAGTATTGTAAAGTAGAATAAAGTAAAAATTTAAAAAAAATCATGCCAAGTATTGGATGAACACACTATGCTTTTTATCATCATTCGGGTTTTTGCTTAAATGCTACTTCCTTAGAGAAGTCCTCCTTGACCTCTAATTTGTAATTTTCTTCTCTCTGTCTCTTCTGTTGGTTTCCATAGTGCACTGTTCTTTGCTTTGTGATTAGGTATATGTCAGTACCAGTACTGCACATGAGGTTAGGATCATAGATGTTTTGTTCAGTATCATATGCCCAACATGAGGCAAATTCTTGGCATATAGCACACACTCAGATAAAATATGCGTTGAAATGTTTTCAGGCACTATGGTTCAGTAGCTTACAGCAGTATCTTCTGCAGCCACACTTAGGCATGGACCCTGCTGTGGAAGGCAGAATACTTTATGTCACTTTACACAGTGAAAGGAAGTTTACTAAATTAGTTATCATGAGATGGGATAATTATCCTGGATTATTCAGTGTGCCCAGTGGAAGCAACAGCAGCAGGAGGTGACGTGACGACAGAAACCCAAAGAGAGAGAGATTGGAGGGTGCTGTGCTACTACTGGCTTTGAGCAAGCCAAGGATTGTAGCTGGTATCTAAAATCTAGAAAGGACAAGGAAGTATTTTCTTCCTGGAGCCTCCATAAGGAAACATCCCTGCCAGATGTCTAAGACATCTTAGATGTCTGATCTCCTCAACTATATATAAGATATATTGCTTTGTGTGTGCCTGCTAAGTTGCTTCAGTTGTGTCTGACTCTTTGCAACCCTATGGACTGTAGCCTGCCAGGCTCCTCTGTTCATGGGGATTCTCCAGGCAAGAACAGTGGAATGGGTTGCCATGCCCTCCTCCAAGGGAACTTCCTGACCCAGGGATCAAACCTGTGTCTTTTATATCTCCTGNGACTCTTTGCAACCCTATGGACTGTAGCCTGCCAGGCTCCTCTGTTCATGGGGATTCTCCAGGCAAGAACAGTGGAATGGGTTGCCATGCCCTCCTCCAAGGGAACTTCCTGACCCAGGGATCAAACCTGTGTCTTTTATATCTCCTGCATTGGCAGAGGGGTTCTTTACCACCAGCGCCACCTTAAGTCACTCTTTTTATGGTCATTTGATCCACCAGCTGTGGGAAACCAATCTGCCCACTCTGCTGGGAAAAGAAAGTCTCAGACAAGTTAATCATCGTCTCTAGACCTCACTTTCCTAGTCTGTAAAATGGAAAACAAAGCAGTATCTGCCTCACAGAATAGTTTAATTCTGTAGATACATACAGAACATGGAGAGCAGTACTTGGCATGTCCTATGGCTTCACCAAATATTAACTGTTGTTAAAGTACAAATGACCAAGCAAATGCAATGATTATTATTGATCCCTTTCTTATTTTTCCATTTGCAAATACAATCTATTGGTGATACATTTCCCAGAATTATTTAGTTGACCAAAATCAGGTATGAATATGTCCTTTCTTTTTATAACAATTTTGAGTTTTGCTGTTGGGTTAGCTTACTTGCTAGGAGAAGGGACAGTCCCTAGTCATCTTTATTCTCTGGTTTACATTTAGGTGCCTGTTAGGTTATCTATATCTCCCCCCACCTCTCTCTTTCTTTCTCTCTCTCTCAGACTTGCCTTTCAGTTGCCTTGTCCTCAGTTTTAAAGATCTCCCTAGGCCTATAAAGTCATGCCTTAGTAATTGGTCTTGTCTTAGTTTGTACTGCCAAAATAAAATACCATAGACTGGATGGATTCATCAATATGAATTAATTTCTGATAGTTCTGGAGGTGAGGAAATCCAAGACCAAAGTGCAGAAAGTTTGGGTGTCTTTTGGAAAGCCTGCTTCTTGTGGAGACTCACCTTTTCCCTGTGGCTCGGATGACTTGCTTGTTGTGCTTGCAGAAGATAGAGGGAGAGGTGTCATGTCTTCTCTTCTTTTATAAGGACATTTACCCCACCATGGGGATCCTACCCTGACAATCTAATACGAACCGAATTACCTCCCCAAAGCACCACCTCCAACTACCATTATAGTGGGCGCCAGGGCTTCAACATATGTATTTGGGGGACACAAGCAACATTCAGCATATAGCAGCTTTTTTGGTTCTGGAGAAGCTCCAGAGAGCATCGATGCTCTGACCACTGTATCCTCTTCAGGTTACTAGGTTCTCACAGTAGTATCCCAGTTTTTACTTGTATTTGGGTTCTAACTGCCAGCCCAGCATAATACAGTCATAACAGGGAAGATCTTT
>SJYV01051165.1:1152215-1207052 GCA_006410875.1 Neotragus pygmaeus
TCTGACACTGTTTCTTCTGTTTCCCCATCTATTTCCCATGAAGTGATCGGACTGGATGCCATGATCTTCATTTTCTGAATGTTGAGCTTTAAGCCAACTTTTTCACTCTCCTCTTTCACTTTCATCAAGAGGTTTGTTAGCTCCTCTTCACTTTCTGCCACAGGGTGGTGTCATCTGCATATCTGAGGTGATTGATATTTCTCCCGGCAATCTTGATTCCAGCTTGGAATTCTTCCAGTCCAGCGTTTCTCATGATGTACTCCGCACAGAAGTTAAATAAGCATGGTGACAATCTACGGCCTTGACGTACTCCTCTACCTATCTGGAACCAGTCTGTTTTTCCATGTCCAGTTCTAACTATTGTTTCCTGACCTGCATACAGATTTCTCAAGAGACAGGTCAGGAGATCTGGTATTCCCATCTCTCTCAGAATTTTCCACAGTTTATTGTGATCCACACAGTCAAAGGCTTTGGCATAGTCAACAAAGCAGAAATAGATGTTTTGCTGGAACTCTCTTGCTTTTCCCATGATCCAGATGTTGGCAACTTAATCTCTGGTTCCTCTGCCCTTTCTAAAACCAGGTTGAACATCTCGAAGTTCACAGTTCATGTATTGCTGAAGCCTGGCTTGCACAATTTTGATCACTCCTTTACTAGCGTGTGAGATGAGTGCAATTGTGTGGTATTTTGAGCATTCTTTGGCATTGCCTCTATTTGAGATTGGAATGAAAAATGACCTTTTCCAGTCCTGTGGCCACTGCTGAGTCTTCCAACTTTTCTAGCATACTGAGTGCAGCACTTTCGCAGCATCATCTTTCACCAAGGGGTAAAAAGGATAAGGGATAAATTGGGAAATTGAGACTGACATACACACACTATTATATATATAACAGATAACTAATAAGAAGCTACAGTATAACACAGGAAACTCTACTCAGTAGTTTGTAATGACCTGTATGGGAAAATAACCTAAATAGTGGACATATGTATAACTGATTCACTTTGCTGTATTTTGGTAGAAACTAACACAACATTGTGAATCCATTATACTCCAGCAAATGTTAATTAAAATATGTAAATTTAGAACATAAATTAAAACAAAAAAAAAACAATAATAATCTTTTAAAACAGAAAACACCAGGTTCAGATGAGTTAACTGGTGAATTCTACTAAATTTTTCAGAAAAAAAAAATTATACAAATTTCTAAAATTTCTTTCAGAGAATATAAGCAGTGGTACTACTTCTTAACTCATTAACAAGAGTCTCACTATTCTAATATCTAAACAGGAAAAACATTTTACAAGGAAAGAAAGTAAGTGAAAGTCGCTCAGTCATGTCCGACACTTTGCAGTCCATGGAATTCTCTAGGCCAGAATACTGAGTGGGTAGCCTTTCCCTTCTCCAGGAGATCTTCCCAACCCAGGGACTGAACCCAGGTCTCCTGCATTGCTGGCGGATTCTTTACCAGCTGAACCACGAGGGAAGAATACTACAGATCAATATCTCTCATAAATTTACACAAAGAAATCTTCAGCAAAATGTTAGCAAATCAAATCCACAAAAGTAGAAGTATACTGCATGATTAAGTGCAATTTATCCCAGGTATGGAAGGCTGGTTCAACATTCAAGACTCAATAGATGAAATCCATCACATCAACAGAGAAAAAAAATATTTTTAATTTAAATTTATTTATTTTAATTGGAGGCTAATTACTTTAAAATATTGTATTGGATTTGNGGGACAGTTCTAATTTATAACTATTGATCCAGAATATTTTTTTTTAAGTTTCAGTTTAATGGCTGCGAGGCATTTGGAACCTTAGCTCCCTGACCTGGAATCAAACCCACACCCCCTGCACTAGAAGGTGAAGTCTTAACCACTGAACTGCCAGGAAGTTCCTCTTACCAGAATAATTCATAACAATGCCCCCTTTTCACTCTTGAAAGTGTCCATGCTCACTCTGACTGGGCCTTTTGATGAGTCAATATCTCTGAGGATTTATTCCTCATCTATAAAACGCAATGACAGTATCCCCCCTCATAGGCTGCTGGATAGACCATGTAACATGACTGATGATCATAGCATACACTACATACTCCCGCTGGGTTAGTTTCTTTCCTTTTCAATAATGACTGAGCACCTTGTAAAACCAAGGCAAGAAACACAATCAGACCAGGGCCCACTGATTAATTAGGTTTGCTGCTGCTGCTGCTGCTGCTAAGTCGCTTCAGTCGTGTCCGACTCTATGCGACCCCATAGACGGCAGCCCACCTGGCTCCCCCGTCCCTGGGATTCTCCAGGCAAGAACACTGGAGTGGGTTGCCATTTCCTTCTCCAATGCGTGAAAGTGAAAAGGGAAAGTGAAGTTGCTCAGTCGTGTCCGACTCTTAACAACTCCATGGACTGCAGCCCACGAGGCTCCTCCATCCATGGGATTTTCCAGGCAAGAGTACGAAGAAGGTATTTAAAAGTAGCATTTTGCTGGAGATGGAGACACAGGCTTAGTTAACTTGCTAATTGCCTAATGATAGGAAGGACAATCAAAGTAAAAAAAATCAGAAACAGAAAAGATCTTATTCATCATCAAGTCTAATCTCCCCTCTTACATACTGAAAACTCCTTGCAGGACTATCTGTTAATTAGTAATGTCAGTGGTTAACATTTGTAGATTTCATACCGTGTCTAGAACATCATGTCAGCCACCTTACAATTGTTACCTTGAATGATCTTTATAAGAACTCTAGGAGGTAGGTACTATGAACACTTCACTGTGAAGGTGAGATTTGCATATTTATGTAGTCAAAATCCAGGCTCTTGCCTTCTAATGTACTTTTGGTGGCCTTGTGGACTTTTGGTGAAACAATTAAAAACCTAAAATTTGCATCTGGGAAGCAGAGAGCTCAAAATTTCAAAAATTTCTAAATAATTTACAGGTGTTTCTTCATTGTAAAGGTAGCTTTATTTCATGAACTTTATTCTGCAAATGTTAACTCCTATTTGTTAGCGGTTTTGTCCTTAAACCTCATGGAATGCTACAGTATCTTGAAACACAGTGAGGTCCTCCACAGTTCCTGGGGAGTAGCAAAAATCACACAGAAATTTTTTACAGCCATCAACTGATTTCAATGTTTGGGAGTTTTGTTGTTGTTTTAACCAGTGGTAAAGTCATGATGTGATAACTGAATAGTTGACAGAGAAGCACTGAAGCATACTAGAAATTGTTCAGGGTCTTGCAGATAGGAAAACTTCATTCTGATTGATCTGAGATAACTCATTATGTAAGCTTGAACTTGTTATTTTATTACTTTGTGACTTATTTACCTTTCTACAAAATAGAAGCTGGCTAGACTGTCACTAACATCCTTTCAAGTTTGACCAGGCTCTCTAGTCAGACCAGATTCTCTGAAATACGGCCTACATTCCATGCAAACCGTCACTTTGGCAACACAGCCTGGTGCTTAGAAAGAGCTCAGGGCATTCAGGATTCGATTTTGTATTTTGCAGATGGAAACTAATTCAAATTCTGTAGGTAGATCAAGTGTAACAATGGAAGCATGCACAGACACCTGTGGCAGACCCTGAGCCCAGAATGACTTCAGTCTGCCCCACAGCACCACACATGTTGCTGTACGATGAGTAATCATCTGTCTTCAGGAGAGTCATCACTGAAAGCAGAGTTTTGTTGGGTCAAGGATACTAGGCTGCTTATTTTGGGATGGATCATGTTCAGGACCTTGGAAACTGGAGCACTTTTCCCGTTCTGCACTAATAGATGTTTAACTTGATCCAGAACAGAAGCAACAGTCTCAGAAGGAAAGTGTATTCATCAGTCGGATCTCTGTGCCCTGCGATTCTGAGGACAGTTTCAGTCTCTCTTCTCTGTTCCTATCTTTGGCCCATTCTTTTCCAAGGGTTTCTTCTCCAAAATCTGAAGCACACACAACTGGTCGAGCTTTCCTGGCTCTTTTCACTGCTCTTTTTCCTTTTGTGGCATCTTATGAGAACTGTCTCTTGCTTACTTCAATTTATGTATTTGAATTTATCACTACTTATGTTTTGATAAAATTAAAAGACACTTGCTCCTTGGAAGGAAAGCTATGACAAACCTAGACAGCGTATTGAAAAGCAGAGACGTCACTTTGCTGGCAAAGGTCCATATAGTTGAAGCTATGGTTTTTCCAGTAGTCATGTATGGATGTGTGAGCTGGATTATAAAGAATGTCTATCACTGAATAACTGATGCTTTCAAACTGTGACAAATACACTTGAGAGTCCCTTGGACTGCAGGGAGATCAAAGCAGTCATAATCCTAAAGGAAATCAACCCTGAATATTCGTTGGAAAGACTGATACTGAAGCTGAAGGTCCAATACTTTGACCACCTGATCTGAAGAGCTGACTCATTGGAAAAGACTCTGAGGCTGGAAGGAGAAGGGGGCCACAGAGGATGAGATGGTTGGAGAGCATCACTAATGCAGTGAACATGAGTCTGAGCAAACTCTGGGAGATAGTGAAGGACAGGGAAACCTGGGATGCTGCAGTTGGGATCACAAAGAGTCAGGTACAACTTAGCAATGAACAACAACAACTGTCTCTGTCTATTTGTGTCTCCTAAGTTTCATTTCTATAACTTCTGCCCCACACAATCAACCTGGACCTGCTCTGTCAACAGGAAAAAACGATTAACTAGTTATCAAGATCAATTCCATTCTATTTATTGATGACATGCATTGTGCTTTCACTCGTGTTTGAAAACCGAGGTTTACAAAGGATGCAAACACACTGCTTCTTCTTTGAACTGGCAAGCTACTGGAGAAATGGACAGATAAACTATGCTTTATTTCAGTGAAACTGACTGGTTTTACAGAACAAGAGCTTCTCAAACAGCCTATGGCAGAGGATCAGTTTTTGTTTTGTTTTCCCCAGTCCATAGTATACAGATACAATATTAAAATACAATACAGTAGTTATGGATATTGTGACAATATCAGATTGCCACCAGTTTCTAAAAGTTTGTGCTCAATTTCTGTGTTTTATCCTTGCAAATGGGCAGCTAATAGTTTACAAAATAGCATTTTCCTACAGACTACAGTTTGTGTAGCATTTAGTTAGAAAAGCTGAAAGAAAATACTGTTGGAATACAGATAAGTGTGCAGTTCATCCTGGCTAGGGCATGGGAACAGTCTCACAGAATCACTGGGATCCACTTTCTCGTTCTCTTCTTCCTCCATCTTTGCTTTTTAAA
The DNA here is from genome assembly GCA_006410875.1 of Neotragus pygmaeus. NCBI lineage: Eukaryota > Metazoa > Chordata > Mammalia > Artiodactyla > Bovidae > Neotragus > Neotragus pygmaeus. The sequence continues at coordinate 1,157,462 of SJYV01051165.1, forward strand.
GGCCAATGAGTACATTCGTCTTTACAAGTCCAGTTTCCCTGTACTTTTTTCTAGATCTGGTAACCTCTACCTTTCAAATCACTCTTCTGCTCTTCATTTATAACAATTTCCCCCTGCCCCTTATCCCGAAGCATCCTATTCCTCAGCAGTGTGCCATCTTTACACTCTACATTGACTCCCTCATGTGCTTCCTCTGTACCTGTCTACAGATTTGGGCAGTTAGGGTTCACCACACAAAAGCAGACAGAGCTCTGAACACACCCTTCTTCCCTTACTCTCCTGTAACATCTCTCTGTACTGTCACTTAAGGCCTCTGTGATCTAGCTCTCATCTAATTTCCAGTTGTTTTCATCACAACTATCTAATTATGTTTGCAACCCTGCATCACAGCTGAATTATTTACTGGTTTTCAATGGCTCCTAGATGTATACATCTTCATGCCATCAATCATATTTTCTTTTCCCTTCTGCCTTAAAGTTCTCCTACCTTTCATGATTCCCCAGTAGCCCCACCTGCCCCACCAGACCACCTCCACAAGAAAGAGCTATCCCTCAATGCTCAGCTTGATTCCCACACCTATCCTGAAATCTCCAGAGGTTGTACTACAGTTAGTTAGAATAAAGGCCCAATTTTCTAATTTTCTGATGTATTCCATTTTGCTTTCTTTCTGGTATGAGAGACTGCCTCCTCAAAATATGGCGATATGCAGGCACATCACCCATCATCCATGCAAGTTTGCCAAGGGCAGAATTGATACCTTGATCACTCTCAGATAGGGACCTACAACTGTGCCTTGGTTTGTCCCTGTGTCAACTATTTACTTATTCATTTGTCTACATGGAATTTTCTGAACCATCTCAGCCTTCCATGAATGCAGTGTATCGGGAGAAAGCAGATACATTAACAGGTAATTACCATGTTATTTGGTAGATGCAAAGAGAGTGTTTTGCAATGAGCAATATAATAGATGGAGAGTGGATGTCCAGCTCAGGATAAAGATAAGAACGGTGTCTGGGGAATCGTTCTTTAGGAAGTATCATGTGAGATGAGAAAAAAAAAAGCCCAAAGGAGGCATGCAGGAAGGGGCCCAGAGGGAAGTATCCAGTCTGAAAGGACAGCCTGGACAAAGGTTCTAAGGCAGGAAACAGGTATATGATGTGCACAGGAGGTAAAAACAAGCAATTCTAAAGAGAATGAAGCTTAAGAGGGGTGGCTACTCAGGAAGCGAGCACATAAAATTTACAAGTGTAAAGAAGCAAAAGGCTTCTTGCAAACAAAATTGTTTTATAAGCCAACATAAACACTAACAATATTAAAAAGTAAATGATGAATGATCTATAATGCTAATATTCAAAAGACAGATTTCATGTACTGATACTTTGTACCTCCCTGGGTCACGAAGATCCCCTGAAGGAGGGTATGGCAATCCACTCCAGTATTTTTGCCTGGAGAATCCCATGGACAGAGGAGCCTGGTGGGCTACAGTCCTGTGGGTCACAAAGAGTCAGACACGACTGAAACAACTTAGCATGCACACATGCACTTTACACCTATCTGATTGTGTTTCCCTTTTGATTCTGCTACTTGACACAGTTCCAAGAGTGGAACTGTGGCTTCTTCTCTTGGGCAGCTGAGGCCTACTTGTCGTGCATGGTTAAGAATCATTTAACCAACCATTATTTCAAATAAACAGTCTAGCAACTGTACCAGAGCGAATTAAGTCCCACCAAAATTCATGCCCACCTGGACCTTGGAATGTGATCCTATTTGGAAACAGGATCTTTTCAGATGAAATCAGCTAAGATGAGCTCATACTGGCGCTTCCATGGTGGCTCAGTGGTAAGGAATTGGCCTGCCAATGCAGGAGATGAAAGTTCGATCCCTGGGTCGGGAAGATCCCCTGGAGAGGGAAATAGCAAACGACTCCAGTATTCTTCCCTGGGAAATTCCATAAATAGTGGAGTCTGGCAGGTTACCTGTCCATAGGGTCACAAAAGAGTCAGACATGACTTAGTGCTTGAGCATGCTTGCATTTACACACGAGCTCATGCTGGATTGGAATTGACCCCAAATCCATCTGGTGTCCTTACAAGGACACCAGAGATGGCAGGCAGAGAAGGAAGAGATGAACACAGAGAGAAAGAGAAGATAGCCATGTGAAGATGGAAGCAGAACTGGGGTGATGCAGCCACAAGCAAAGAAATGCCAAGGATTTCCAACAACTACCAGAAGATAGGAAGCAATGGGAGAACTCTACCTAGAGTGTTCAGAGAAATTATGAGCCTGATGACCCCCTGATTTCAGACTTGTAGCTTACAGAACTCTGAAACAGCAGATTTTTATTGTTTTAGACCACCCAGTTTGTGGTCATTTATTGCAGGAGCCCTAGGAAACTTATATAACAATCTAAATAGATGAGACCTACACACTCTTTCTTAGTTTGTCCTAATCTTCTCAGAAATGTCTTCTCCCTTACTGTCCTAGACAATTTCATTTCCACACAGTGTTACACTGAATTTCACAAACTGATGTACGACCAGATTCTCTTAAAGGTCTATAAATTTATTTTTGCTCTTTTAATGCACGAAAATTTGCTAAATGAATTTCATTTAATTTTAAATAAATTTGAACTTCCTCATATTTTCCATGTACAAAACTTTTAAGTTCCTTGTATAGTTGTATCTTTCTCATATAAAGTCACTCCAGGTTCAAAGCATATTTGTTAAATGTTTCCCAAAGTACTATTTCCTGAGGCATATTGTTTACCTAATTCAGAAATGCTACTTATGTAGGAAAAACATCCAAGTCTGTGAATAGGTATGATGTGCATTTTACTAGTGTATAAGCTTTGATAAAGATGAAGCCTCTAGGATTCCAGCACGCCTTGGAAGGGTACCTCAACAATACTGAGTTGGCTTTTTGGTAAAAAACAGACTATTATTACTCCTCTTTCTGATAATGACAGGCAGCCACTGAGTTCTACTTAAAGGGCTAACCATGTGTATTTACAGGAAGATTTGCAATGATTATACTTCCCCTTAGATGTCTCTGCCCAGACTTGAGAATGCCACTTGAGCATTCATTTTGTTTGACAAAGATGGGAAGCCATTTGTCAGGAGGTGAGAGAAAGGGTGGCATGGCACTTGAAGCTGCAATAACATCAATAATTTGTAGGATCGCAAGTCTATTTATCTCTAATGTCCAAACCTTGTGCACAGATGCCTGACTTTCCCAATTGTGGTCAATGTCAAGACACAGATAAGCGTATGCACTCAATCAAAGGAAGGAAGGAAGCTGCTGATAGACAAGGGCACACATAAAGAATATGAACAGGTTAATGATGTTTTCCTCAATGAGGGGAAATTACCAGTTCTTTACCCCAATGCTTGCATTTGACAAGGGGACCTTGATTCACCGCTGCTGATAAATTGCTTGGTAGCATGAATACCTCTGTGCTCAGACCCTGTCGTCTGTTGGAGATACAGTTTTTGTTCTTTCTCCTGGTAAGCTAAGGTACAAACTCCCCAGCAACTTCAGTGGTGTAACACATCAGTGTCACTCTCTGAGGACAGTATTGTGTGCACAGAAGAGCAATGAGATATACTTGTTGAATTACAAATTTGGACTTACGCATATAATGCTTTAAGACTCATTTTAACCTGTTTATAAAACAGCTATGTATCCGTGGCTATATTATAGATAAATAAGGAAGAATTTAATAAAAAAGAATTGGGTAACAAGACTCGGTTATAACAACTGGCTACTGGGTGTATGTCTAACAGGCAATGTATATATAAACTTAAAAATTATTTCCTATATATCATTCAATAGTTTTTATGTCATTTATTTGAATTAAAGATATTTTATTCATTAAATTATTATTGAGAACTTACTATGTCTTAGGCACAGCTGAAGATTTGGGGTTTAATTCGTTGTGGAAAGAATAGTAGAAGAATATTACTAGTTCATTCATTCATTTATATATTCACTCATCCATACATTCACTCATGAACATTCTCAAGAGTGCACATCCTCTGCAAAGCATTGTGTTAAGAGTTATTACTTATCTTCATGGAAACTCCCCATTCTAGTGCAGAAGGTGAATAAAAAAATAATTGCTTAAAATGCAATGTGTGTTATATATATACACTTATATAAATGTATGATATATTGTATATACTTATATATATATAATACATGTTGCATATATTATATGTGTTGCATATATATATGTATATATGAATACATGAGGATTGGTGATAGAGATAATGAGGTGGTCACTTAGCTTAGGAGGAATGATGTAGGGATGAGTGAAAGCAGCAGGTGAGGCGGAGAGCTTACTGAGGAGGAAGCACTTAATCTGGAATCTGAAAATTGATTAGATTTTTGTTAGAACATCTGAGAGAAAAGGCATTCTGGTGAGGGGTGAGGGGATGTGAGAAGTGAAAGAGGAAAAGGAAACAGAGAATTGTGGTATGTTATCACTGATAGGAAGGTATGAGCCTGACAGGTGTGGAAAACAGAAACAGAGAGAGAGAGAGAAGAGCCAAATAAATTGAAGACTAAAAATGTTCCTTGTGTTTGGGACTTAAAAAGTCACTGGTGACATGATAAAAGCTATTTCTGTGAAATGAGGGCAATGATGCTGGATTATAATTAGTTGTAAGTCTGCCCCAGGAGACCAGGAGTTAGCTCACGATGCCTGAACACAGATGGTGCCTAGTAAATATTTCCTGACTATTGAATGGATGCATTCATAATATTTTAATGTAAATATAAGAAAGGAAAGAGTACAAGGCTTCGGGAAAGAGGGTCATGNTGTAAGACTGCCCCAGGAGACCAGGAGTTAGCTCACGATGCCTGAACACAGATGGTGCCTAGTAAATATTTCCTGACTATTGAATGGATGCATTCATAATATTTTAATGTAAATATAAGAAAGGAAAGAGTACAAGGCTTCGGGAAAGAGGGACATGATTTGGGGGAGAATCAAAAGTATATTTATAGACTCATTGACAGGGAAGAAGCAGAGACTCAAGATTCAGAAGAGAGAGAGATGAATACCAGAGAACAAAGCCCAGTGGAAGAAGGGGAGACAGAAGGAATCAGACCCAATGGAGAGGGTAAGCCTTGAAGAGAAAGAACAAATTTCCTCTTAGGTCAGTCAGTTCATCAAGAAACCTGTATGGGGTACTTCTATGTTGTGGGGACTAAAGTTTCACAGATGTATCCAGAATCACCTTACCTTTTGTCAACATTGTTCCATCTAATCTGTTAACCTTCAACATTTTTTATTATGATCCACAGAAAGAAATAGATCTTATGCTATGACTCCCGAAACACTCATACACACAAACATAGATAACTTATACAAAAGTTTCACAAAACTTATTCCTAGCATTTGTTTATATTATGTGTCATGCCCCGAGATAGATTGCATTTTATTCCATTTTATTTTAAATTTTCTGATTAAGACTACAATATCTATTTCACTGCTGTAAGAATTCTTAACTTTTTTTGTACTCTGGACATTTTTGATAGTCTGGTCAAGCCTGTGGACAACTCAGAAGCATTTTATTATTATTATTATATAAAACAAAACATATGTGGTTACAAAGAAAATCAGTTCTATTTCAATGCAGTTATCAAAGCATTAAAATGACATTAACAATGGGTCTAATTACTATAATTTCAAAGTAGTGAAGAACACAGAGAGTATTTGAGATATCTACAATTATGTGATATGAAAATATTTCAAAGTCTGCTGCTGCTGCTGCTAAGCCACTTCAGTCGTGTCCGACCCTGTGACCCCATAGATGGCATTGGTTATGAAGTCACAAAAACTACAACTAATAATGTGACTTTGTTGTTTCCACTTACAACTAAACAAAATGCTAAATTTCTCTTAGGGTTAATGAAAATGCAGATGAAATGTCCTTTGTATCTAGTTTCATAGACCCCCTGAATGTTCTGGCCCACCTACCCCAGGGTAAGATCTTTGGGCTAATAGTAGTTTGAGGCCTGGCTCCTGGTTCTCTGCATCACTTCCTACACGCTTATCCTCACTCTCTGTTCTTGGTCATATCAGTCTCCTCACCTTTTGTTAGGCTCGTGGGGCATGCTTTGGCCTCAGGGCCTTTCATTTGCCGTGGCCTCCTCTGGGCTTCCCAGGTGGCTCAGTGGTTAAAAAAAAAAAAAAAACAAAAAAACCACCTGCCCATTCAAGAGACACAAGAGACACAGGTTTGATTTCTGGGTAGGGAAGATGTCCTAGAGTAAGAAATGACAACCTACTCTAGTATTCTTGCCTGGCAAATTACACTGGCAGAGAGCCTGGCGGGCTACAGCCCATGGGGTCACAAACAGTCAGACGCTGCTGAGCATGCATACGTAACTGAGCGTGCTCACATACATGCCTCTATCTATAATGTTCTGCCTAGTGCTCTCCATCTCAGGTCTCTGATCATATGACACCTCCTCAGAGATCTCACCCTGACTGAAGGCCCTAGAATAGTGCCCTTACCCCATCAATTCTATATTCCTTTACCCTGTTTCATTTTTTCTTTACAGTATTCATTTATTTAGCAGTATATCATAGAACTATTTGGTTAGTGACACCTCTCTGTAAGTTCTCTGATGCAAGGATTTCTATTTTTTTTAATGTTTTTGTGTTGTAAAATTCACATAATATGAAGCATACTATTTTGACCATATTTAACTGTACAGTTCACTGGCATCAAGTATACTCACACTGCTGTGCAACTTTCACCATCAGCAGGAATTTCTTTGGTTTAACCACATCAGAGTGTTTGCCATGTAGCAAGTGCTCAGTTAATACTTGTAGAAAAAAATCATCTCAATAGACTGATAGGTGCTTAAATATCAGGCATATCCAACATGCGTGGGGCTCCAAGAGGAGAGAAGGCTCGTAGCGGGAAGTGTTGTCTGGTTACAGTAAATGTCGTCAAAGACTGGAGGAAAGGAGAAAATCAAGCACTTGGAGAGATGTTTAGGTTTCTATCTAGATAGTCGTCTGAAATCATGTTTATTGAAAATAAATGACTTTTTTGGTCATACATTAATGGCCTTGACTCTCAAGACTTTTTTTTTTTTTTTGAATTTTCTCTTTACTCTCTAAGCTCTGCATTAATTAAGGATTTGAGTAAGAAGCAACTCAAAGTAGGCTTATAGAAATAACACAGATGGCAAGGTAAATATCACGCAAGTGTTTGGAAAGATGAGTTCCATTAACAACGAATGGGGAAGGTAAGATTGGCACAGCATTTGTATTGATATAACCATGTTACTTTTCATAAGGAAGATTAATTTTTTATTAAATATAGTACAATGATTTACATCCATCAAGAGGGTAATGTGACATTTGTCTTAGCCTGCCACTCATTGATTTTACTGACTTTTTCCTTATTCAAATGTTTTTTCTCCTCATGGAAATTTTTATATTAACCAGGCTTGAGATAGGCATGATTTTATGATGATTGAAAGAGTATTTCAAGATAAAATGTCAGCAAGTCTTATTTGAAAATGCCAGATCCAGTAAGTTATACTATCTGATACTGAAATCAGAAATTGACTTTTTTTTTTGGCCTTGCTGTGCAGCATCCTGGATCTTCGTTCCGTTCCCTGACTAGGGATCAAACCTGTGCCCCCTGCTGTGGAAGTGCAGAGGTATTTTTGTTTGTTTTTGGCTGCATCACCCAACTTGTGGAATCTATTCCTGGTGGTCCAGCAGTTAAGATTCTGTGCTTCGGTTGCAGAGGGCACAAGTGCATCCCTGGTTGGGGAACTAAGATCCCACCTTCCACCTTCCAGGCTGCTGCACAGCTTGGCCAAAAAATTAAATAAATAAAATGTAATATAAAAAGAAACAGAGTCTTAAACACTGGGCCACTATGGAAGTCCAACATACTTTTAATTAGCTTCCAGTTTAGTAAACAAATATTTGATAAATGTCATTTAGTTTGCCCTTTAAGATAAGCCTTAAGTTGGTGCAAATTCCCCTCTCCATTACGTCCCTTTATCCTTTAAGAGCATCCTATAAAGCTATAAAGAAAATGTACATATGTGGTGAAATTACCTGATGTCATAAGCAAAACAAAAAATAATTAGTAAATAATTTACTATATACTAAAAATAAGAACATTCAAAGGGTCAGAAAATTTCTTTCACTCATTTATCCTGCCAATATTGAGTTCAAAATAATGCTATCTGCTGGGCTTGGTGCTGAACATATAAAGGGAACAAGTTAGACAAGTTTATGTTCTTGGCAGTGACAATGAATAAGAAAATAATGACAAGTTCACAAAATCAGTGACTTCAGCTACTTACAAGTGTTATGAAGACAAGATAGATAACAGGATTTGGTACACATAGATTTTTCAAGTCCCTTAGAGTAAAGGCAATGCACGGGGCCAGGAGGGCTGAGAGAAGCTACTCCACGTTCAAGGTCAGGAGAGGTGGCCGTGAGGAGATATCCCTCGTCCAAGGTAAGGAGCAGTGGCTGCACTTTGCTGGAGCACCCATGAAGAGATACCCCACGTTCAATGTAAGAGAAACCCAAGTAAGACGGTAGGTATTGCGAGAGGGTATCAGAGGGCAGACACACTGAAACTAGCCAATCCGATCACATGGACCACAGCCTTGTCTATCTCAGTGAAACTAAGCCACGCCATGTGGGGCCACCCAAGACGGATGGGTCATGGTGGAGAGGTCTGACAGAATGTGGTCCACTGGAGAAGGGAATGGCAAACCAGTTATCTTGCCTTGAGAACCCCATGAACAGTATGAAAAGGCAAAATGATAGGATACTGAAAGGGGAATTCCCCAGGTGGGTAGGTGCCCAATATGCTACTGTAGATCAGTGGAGAAATAACTCCAGAAAGAATGAAAGGATGGAGCCAAAGCAAAAACAGTACCCAGTTGTGGATGTGACTGGTGATAGAAGCAAGCTCCAATGCTGTAAAGAGCAATATTGCATAGGAATCTGGAATGTCAGGTCCATGAATCAAGGCAAATAAGAAGTGATCAAATAGGAGATGGCAAGAGTGAACGTCAACATTGTAGGAATCAGCGAACTAAAATGGACTGGAATGGGTGAATTTAATTCAGATGACCATTATATCTACTACTGTGGGCAGGAATCCCTTGGAAGAAATGGCGTAGCCATCATGGTCAACAAATGAGTCCAAAATGCAGTACTTGGATGCAATCTCAAAAATGACAGAATGATCTCTGTTCATTTCCAAGGCAAACCATTCAACATCACAGTAATCCAAGCCTATGCACCAACCAGTAATGCAGAAGAAGCTGAAGTTGAACTGTTCTATGAAGACCTACAAGACCTTTTAGAACGAACACCCAAAAAAGATGTCCTTTTCATTATAGGGGACTGGAATGCAAAAGTAGGAAGTCAAGAAACACCTGGAGTAACAGGCAAATTTGGCCTTGGAATATGGAATGAAGCAGGGCAAAGGCTAATAGAATTTTGCCAAGAGAATGCACTGGTCACAGCAAACACCCTCTTCCAACAACACAAGAGAAGACTCTACACANAGGGCGGCCTGGCGTGCTGCAATTCACAGGGTCGCAAAGAGTCGGACACAGCTGAGCGACTGAATTGAACTGAACCGGTGTGTTATGATCTGTTAGAAAAAGCCTCCTGGCTTCCATGTAAGTCAATAAGGTACTGGTTAATTACAGTGGAGAATAGTGTATCTCAAAGGGAAGAACGGAGGGAGGGAAAGGGAAGTGAGTGAATGAAAAATCACTTCCAAGTGGTTGCCACTTCCAAACTACCTTCCCCATTATTCCTCACAGTGCAAGAATGCCACTTTATAGATAGCCATCCCTTGGAACATTACTGAGACCCTTTTCCCTTAAAAATGTACATTTGCTTTAATGTAGCAATTTTTCTTATTAAAGTCTACCCAAAGGATAGAGCAAGAGATGCAATCAAATATTTATTCAGGGGATGTTCAATTCATTGTTATTTATAGTATTAAATAATTGAAAGTAAGAATCTAAATAGGTCAAAATAAGGAACCAGTTAGACAAGTTACTGCATATACTTACATATTTATGTGTGTGAAATCCTCCAGAGCTATTACAAATGATATTCCAGAATATTTAATGAGAGTAGATGTGCATAAGAGCAGTTTACATACAGCATACGTAGTGCAATCCACATCATATGTGTGTTCACAGAAAAATTACTTAGCATATGTATCACCAAAGGTTAATAGCAGTGCATGCATGGATACTTAGTTGCTCAGTTGTGTCTAACTCTTTGTGACCCCATGGACTGTAGCCCACCAGGGTCCTTTGTCCATGGGATTTCCAGGCAAGAATACTGTAGTGGGTTGCCATTTCCTCCTCCAGAGGATTTTCCCGACCCTGGGATGGAACCCAGTTCTTCTACATTGCAGGAGGATTCTTTACTGTCTGAGCCATCAGGGAAGGAGTAATTTTTCAAAAATTGAATTATGCTTTCCCAAAGATTTTTCAAAATTTTCTAAAACCAACATGGGTTAGCTTTTATAATCTGGAAAACATGTTACTTTGTCAAAGCCTTTCCTTCTGAGTGGTGAACACCTCTTGAAGAGGCCACAGTTTCATCCTCTGACACTTTCAGGATGTTAGAGTCAAGTCAGAGGTTACAGCTAGGTCTATAGGTAAAAAGGGTACAGGCCAAAGGCAGAGCAAAGAATGGAGCTTACAGCAAACTTTGGTCTTTGCAGACAAATGATCCAGATGTTGTGTGAGGGTCTGTGTTAAGAAATAATGAATCACAGCAGCCTTGGAAACCAGCCAATGGGGCTTTTATTATACAGTGAGGAAACTCACTGTGCCGCACGTGTCACTCTCTGAGAAGGTCTGAGGCTTTCTGTGTGTTCTGCATTGTTTTGGTTTAAGTTCCACAGTAGGCCTTGAGGTACCAACTAGAGCTGCAGGTACTGAGCTCTAGGTTTCCTACCATGGATACAATACAAGATGTGGTTCTGTGCATCAAGCCACTAAAACTGCAATGCATCAACTGGTATCATGGGCAGGGTGTAGGCTAGCTCCCCTACAATCTCTTATGGTTGTTGGAAGGGACAGAGAAATGTGAAGTGCTCTTCTCAATCTATATCATACATCACAAATACAAACAACTAAGATCACAACCCTGGGTAAGGAAAAATTTTTGCGATTTGTAAATATTTCATTTAGGTGAGAACTTGAGCCAATATTATACTGTTTTTGAGACTCTGTGATGTTATCTATAAAATGAGAATAATAGTCACTGCCTCACAGATTGGTACAAGGATTGAATGTGTCTATAAAGGTTAAAGCGTCTGCCTCCAATGCGGGAGACCCGGGTTTGATCCCTGGGTTGGGAAGATCTCTTGGAGAAGGGAATGGCAACCCACTCCAGTATTTTTGCCTGGAGAATCCCATGGATGGAGAAGCCTGGTAGGCTACAGTCCACGGGGTCGCAAAGAGTCGGACACGACTGAGCGACTTCACTCACTCATGTATATAAAANTGGAGAAGGGAATGGCAACCCACTCCAGTATTTTTGCCTGGAGAATCCCATGGATGGAGAAGCCTGGTAGGCTACAGTCCACGGGGTCGCAAAGAGTCGGACACGACTGAGCGACTTCACTCACTCATGTATATAAAACACTAAGCAGAGTGTCTAGTAGATGTTAGTGCTTATGGTTAGTCATTATTATTAGTAGTAGTATTACTGTTATCAGGCTTCCTTGAAGGCTCAGCGGTAAAATTCCACCAGCAGTAAGGAGACATGGTGATGAAGGTTCAATCCCTGGGTTGGGAAGATCTCCTGGAGGAGGAAATGGCAACCCACTCTGGTATACTTGCCTGAAAAATCTCACAGACAGAGGAGCCTGGTAGGCAACAATCTAAAGGATAGCCAAGAGTCAGGCATGACTGACTAAGCACAGCACACATTACTGTTATCAACATCAATATTACAGCCTTTACTCTGCATTTGTCACTGTTCTCAGGGTGATTCAGAGAACTGTATTTAATGCCTCAGTGTATTTATTCTCTGAACAAAAATAACTACTTCATAACAGAGAGCACTCTTTATAAGATAGTTTTACTAATTTATAGTGACAATCCAAAGTACAGTGATGATTTTAAAAATAGAGATCCCTTAGTCATGTCAGGACCTGTAGAATAGCTTTCCATATGGACCAAACAGATATTTTTACAGAACAAAATCTGTAAAAACAGAGACAGAAACAATGAAAGAAATTTGTATTTGTGTGGAAATGTCTTTAATTACAATTACTAAGCAAAAGGTATTATACATTAAAGCTGCAAACAAATCTGTGAAGAGTGTAGGTTGGCACCCCATAATGGGGTCTGTCCTAACACATCACAGAGTGGTCAGAACCTGCAAGTCTCAGGGTAAGAGTGGGCCATGGAAGTCATCAGCAAGCTTATAAGAGCTGTGTATGGAATCATTGCAAGAACTAGAAACACTCCACCTGTAATTATTAGCCTTAAATATTTTCTGCAATATGAGAAAGAACACACAAGCAAAAACAATGAACCCCCTTACTTATTCTAGTCCTTCAGTAACTGGTTTAATAAACCTGTCCATTATTTTGTTATTGTCTGAACGTGGAATCACTGCTGATTACAAAACCAAAATCAGAACACTGTTCTTTAGAGTGCTTATTGTGTGAATTGCTAGAGGCCTTATTGGTTGGAGAATATCAGTGGGCAGTTTATTGGAGAGAATTACATATGCCAGGCCCCACAGGCAAGAAGTGTAACTTTTCCTGCAAGATCACTAAATTCATTGAGTTAGGGAGAGCTTTAGCAAATTGTAGTAAACATGGATGAATTGTTACTGAGGCAACCATTTGCTGAAATGGCTTTCCAGAAAAGGGAAAAACACTACTGGCCCATTTAGTTAGCTTAATTATTTTAATAAACAGTTCATTTTAATTTTCATTCACTTTCTTTAATTATGGAAGATTAACAAATGCTGGTGAATAGTTTCCCTCTATACCACTTTCCACCAAAACCAGGCTGTGGATAGCTAAAGATCAAAGTCATTCCTAAAATAGCTTCCTCATCAATTGTTCAGTAATTTGAATACTTAATGTTTGCTTTTTGAATAGACAAATGTTTACTAGCCATAATGCTACACCGCAATGACAGATATCCTATGTTTATACCAGTAGAAAAATATAATTTTGGAAAAAGCCATTTCCAATTGGCTATGGATCTGTTCTATTTATACTATTGAATATAAACACACAAATCCCACAGAGAGGAAAATGTCTTTCCAGTTGAATTCTCTATCAAACTGAGACATAGAATGCTAATTCTGCACCAGTGTTGATGAGTTCTAATTCTAAAAATATTCCTTTTAATGCATCGCCAAATACTTAAGTTTGAGGTTAGTTGAAACTATTAGAATATTTTTCAAATTTTAGAATAAATGCTTTATTAAAATGCACATTTAAATGAGACACATCTCTGAGACCTAATTCCTTAAGTTGCTAAGTCCTCAATAACAATAATTAAAGCTTCCATCTCATTACTAATAAAATGACAAATTGAATATTGTTTATGCAGTACTAAAATTAAGATTTATTTTTGAAAAATCTTGAATATTACGGAATCAAAAGTCAACACAGATTGATACTTTACTTAAATCTATTTCATATATTTCATTTATTTCCAAAATAAAGAGAAAATAGACAAAGTAACAAATTCCTTTCTATCCTGTATGAATAACATTCTAGAGCACTGTTATGTGTGGGGTGAATATCTGGTTGCAAATCTTACATTTATGGCTTACAAGCTATTTGACCTATGACTGCTTTATTTAACTCAGCTTCCTTTCTTTATTAAATGTGGCCATGAATACTACCTTATTAGTTTTCTAGCAGTTACAAAGAGAAGACAAATGTCTTTCCCCTGCCTTTTCTAGGGAATGAGGGTTGGTCTCCACTGACTGCCCTGACTACATCACATCTCTTTATTGTACATATCTTATAGAACTGGAAAGAATTATATTTGCTCTTTTGATTCTATTCATTTATTACTTGGATAAGCAGATAGGTATCCCAAATTAAAGAAGTTCCAAATGTGATTTCTATGAATGTAGTATTTTCATAGCTTTCATCTACTTTGTTGTATTATTTTTGCTCATTTCTGTGTATTCCATGTTTTTGCTATAACTTTCACATAGTAGGTGCTTAATAAACACTTGTTGAGCAAACAAACATAAAATTCCTATAGAATATGTATGATAAGGTTTTGAGTGAGGAATACTATTTAAAACTAATAACCAGCGTCAGAGGAGAAAAACTAGAATATGTCAGGCTTGGAACCAGAAATTCAAGAAGAATAAGTTCTGTGTGCTAAGTGGCTTCAGTCGTGTCCAACTCTTTGTGATCCTGTGGATTGTAGCTCACCAGACTCTTCTGCCCATAGGATTCTACATGCCCTCCTCCAGGAGATCTTTCTGACCTGGGGATCAAACTTGCATTTCTTATGTCTCCTGCATTGGCAGGTGGGTTGTTTACCACTAGCGCCATCTGGGAAGCCCAAGAAGAATAACTAAGGCCACACAAAGAATAATAGCAAGTGAAGTAACAATGTGGCAGATACTTGCCTCAGGTGGCGACTATCCATGACTCCCACCTGCTGAAGTTCATGTCTTCATGTAATCCTCTCCCCTGAGTTTAGGCAGGGCACTTTTTTTTTTTTTATTCTACCAAAGAATATGGCAAAAGTGATGCAATGCACATGATTCCACTACATAAGACTGCAATGTCTGTGTTGCTAGAGTATGTCTCTCTTGCTCTCACTGGCTTCAAAGAAGCCAGCTGCCATGAATTCTATAGTTACAAGGAACTGAATGTTTCCAACAACCATAGGCACAGTGAAACAGATTCTTCCCTCATCAGATCTCCAGATGAGAACACTTCCTAGCCAACATCTTGATTCCTACCTTGTGAGAACCTAAGCATAGGACCCCTCAAACTGTGCCCAGACTCCTGACCCACAAAAGCTGTGTCATAATAAGTGTGCATTGCTTTAAGTCAGAAAGTTTGTGTTACTTCATTATATAGCAATAGAAAACTAATAAGGTTAAGATATAGAAGCAAAGAAGAAACAAAACTAAAGTTTCAAAGATGAGTAGGTACAGAAAACAACATTCGTGTCAGATTTTTCTTAAGCCATAAAGTATTCATGAAGTGATCTCTTCATAAGATCAGCTCCAACTTGTCTTTCAAAGGGGCCAGACCTAGGGGCCATAGGTAACACTAACACAACAGCAACTGCAATCTTCTTGTGACTCACATAACACAATTCTGTTTCGGAGTCACAGCTTTCTACTCACTGCCCCAAACAAATTTATTAATATATATGTTTGATCACAAGAGGTGAACAAAGATTAGTGCAAATCCTTCATCACTAATGACAAAAGTTATAATACATATAACATCACTTTGAGATCTAAAAATAATACAAAGCTTGGATGTCATAAGCAAGTAGGAGTATTTTCTCTACTCATATTGTGAATTATTACATAAAATTAGCAAAAGGGATACAAGGATAGAGGTTTTTCAAATATCTTGAGAAGTTTTCTTAATGAAGAGGAAGGGTGTTTACATATGGCAGAAATCTCATACCAAATGGAGGTATCATTTAAAGTGGAAGGATTGATTCTAGCTTAGGGAGTTACAGCTCTGTGAGACACGATGCCTAATTCTATTGCAATGAGACAGACTGGGAATTTTGATTCTTCCAGTCTATATGTGGGTCATAGTCACCCTTGCAGGTATCTGTCAACCAGAGCTGCAGACTTAGAGCAACAGCTCAGGGGGCCCCTACTGTAGACACAGGTGGCAGGAATTTGTAGCCCTGACTTCCTGGAAGTTCTCAGTCTTCAAACATTCTAGTGTCCTCTCTCCCAGAAGGTCCAGATGGCAGGCTGCTTGGCAGCTTTGATCTTAGCTTCCACCATCTTGGTCCAAAGTGGAAGAAATGAATACCCCTTCCTCCAAATACTTCCAAGCTGAAGCGAATTCTGTTAACTAGAGTTTAGTTTTGGAGCATTTGTCATCTGAGGCATCCTGTAAAATTCTTACAAGAGCTAAATCAAAATGTGTGAAGATATAATACCTAAAATTATTAGAGTTGCATCATCAGTTTAGGCCACATGGTTGCCATGAGTTGTCTTCTGTTGATACTATTTTTGCCTTTCTTCCTTCACTCAAGTGGCAGGCAACTTTGATGCACCTGTGCATGCTAAGTCACTTCAGTCATGTCCAACTTTTTGTGACACCATGGACTGTAGCCCGCCAGGCTCCTCTGTCCATGGGGTTCTCCAGGCAAGAATATTGAAGTAGGCTGCTATTTCCTGCTCCAGGGGATCTTCCCAAACCTGCGATCAAACCCGCATCTCTTCTCTCTCCTGCACTGGCAGGCAGGTTCCTTACCAGTGCACCACCTGGGAAGCCCAACTCCTCGTCGGGTATGGTTAGCCTTTGGGAAACTAGGAGGGATAAGAGTATTACATACCCTTTATTCTCATGAAATAAGAATGCAGAGTTCAGAGACTGACTGCAACAGATCCATTGGTTCCAAAATAAATTATTGTAAAAGTTGAAAAAATTAAAAGAAAAGAAAATTACTTCTTCAGGGAAAAGGGAATGTAAAACTAGAACTAATATTTTATAAGCACTAATTGCTTAATTCTGTTATTAAGTGAAACACAGATCCACAATTATTACCATTTAAAATGCAATTATGAAAATATAATAAGTTCCCGTTTCTTTTTTATCTTTTATCTAGTCTTCTCCACATTATTTATTAATTAGTTCTTACAGTAATCCCAAGAGATAAGGGTAATATTACTAACATCCCAGTAGCACAGACTTCAGTAGCTTACCCCAAATCAGTAAAATTGAGCTTAAAATAGAGACAAAATGAACAAGGGCGATTAGGTATTTCATTGGATCCAAGAACTGAAGAATTGGAAGATGCCTAATCCAACTTTACATTATATATAAAGTGAGACCTGAGGGGATGAATGACTTGCTATAATAAGGTCTCACAATTATCACCAACAGGTCCAATTTCTAAACCACCTGCACTTTATTTCCCATTCCTTCACTTAGCCATTCCATATCAATTATGCCCTAACTGTGCAGAACTATGTACTGGGTAAAATCTGTAATTCTGTGAGCCAGAACTGTGGCTCACTGGGAATCTTTGGTCTATTAGGGGGTGTACTAAAGGGTTAAAGAGGCTGAAACAGAAGTGAAGGGACCTACAGGCACTATAGGAGGTTTGGTATAATTCTGGTATTCTCTAGAAATCAGTTCCAACATGCATGGAGAGCAAAGGTATGGGCCAAACAACATTTACAGCAGGACTCAGTGGTAAAGAATCAGTCTGCCAATGCAGGAGACACATGTTCGATCCCTGGGTTAGGCAGATCTCCTGGAGAAGGGAATATCAACCCACTCTAGTATTCTCGCCTGGAATATTCCATGGACAGAGGATCCTGGTGGGTTACAGTCCATGGGCTGGCAGAGTCAGACACAACTGAGAGACTAAACTGGCACCATGCACACATGAACTCTAAGGGGGTTCAATACACAAATGTCTGCAAGGGCTGAGAATTTCCACCAAAAGGGTGAGTCCAGCATGGTATGGGTATACATGCAACACTGAGTGGTGAGGGCTGTGATCTCTGGAGGTTGGGTCCTACTTAAAGGGGCAGCCGTACTCAGACCTGCTTCCATATTCCTTGTGTTTATGTGGGCCCAGTGCTGCTAGATTCACTCATTCTTTTTTTTTTTCCCCCCTCAAAGACATCACAGCATAGATTTTGTGAAATTTCCTGAAGCTCCTAACTTGGCTGCTGGCCTCACAGGAGCAGAGCTAGAATAAATTGTCCAGCCAATTAGCAAACATATAACATATGAAGAACATCTTTAAAATGATTTGTGCTTTAATTCACTCCTTTCCCCTCAAGATCTTTGTATAGTCTTGTTAACATAGTTTTTTTTCTGAATATCTGGTTGTTCACTAGTGATGGTCTACACTGCTCAAATCCTTGGAAACTGAGGAATTTCCAAATGCTGCATTTTTTTTTTAACCAGCCAAATGCCATGGGTTGGTAAATGTGAACTTATGTTCCCTTTTGTAGCAGTGCTTGAGTATCTAATATACCTTCTGGGATTAATCTATCCTTATTACAGGTGTTAAAAGAGCCTATTTCTACAAATGGGATGTTCAGCAGTTCTTAATGCCATGTACCATTTTAACAGACTTAATGCAGGTCAGACACAGTTGCAAGAGGTTTATACAGAGTATCCCACTTATCCAAATAAGCACTCTATGGTATGGGTACTATTACTGTTGAAATTCATCTGCAAAACTGAAGCTCAAACAGGTTAAACAACTTTCAAAGTCACACATCCATTCCATAGTTCAGTGTCATTAGAACCTGGATAATAATAATCTTAAAGTCAATTCTTTCGCTATTTTATCTCCCTATGGTGCCAACACAAGAGATCAACTAGTGAAAAACTTAGTAAGTACTCAATACTTTCTCTATGGAACAGTGAACAATCTAAAGCACACATTTTCTTTTGAGTTTAGATTGCAAAATCATATTTTCTTTTGAGTCTAGAGTAGAAATGTTTAGATTTTCTGATACTCTGTATGCAGAGGTTAACACAAAAGAAGGAAAGAGGCTGAGTTTTCAGCCTGTTTTCAGCCTCTTTACAGGCACCATAAATTTCTTGGGATAATTACTATTATAATGGGTATCCCACCATTATGGTTATATATATATATGTATGTATATATGTATATGTGTGTGTATATATATGTGAGTTATATTGTGTTAGTCATTTAGTAGTGTCTGACTCTTTGCAACCCCAGGGGCTGCAGCCCATCAGGCTCTTCTGTCCATGGGATTCTCCAGGCAAGAATACTGGAGTGGGTTGCCATTCCCTTCTCTAGGAGATCTTCTCAACCCAGGGAAAGAACTCAAGTGTCTTGCATTGCAGATGGGTTCTTTTCCATCTGAGCCACCAGTAAGACCAGTATATAAAGTAAGACCATATATATATATATATATATATATATATATATCTGTCTCTTATACACATCTCCTCAAGATCTTTGTATAGTCTTGTTAACATAGTTTTTTTTCTGAATATCTGGTTGTTCACTAGTGATGGTCTACACTGCTCAAATCCTTGGAAAATGCAGCATTNAGATGTATAGAATGGACTTTTGGACTCTGAGGGAGAGGGAGAGGGTGGGATGATTTGGGAGAATGGTATTGAAACATGTATACTATCATGTAAGAAATGAAGTGCCAGTCTATGTTCGATACAGGATACAGGATGCTTGGAGCGGGTGCACGGGGATGATCCAGAGAGAGGATATGGGGTGGGAGGTGGGAGGGGGTTTCAGGATTGGGAGCTTGTATACACCTGTGGCAGATTCATGTCAATGTATGGCAAAACCAATACCGTATTGTAAAGTAAAATAAAGTAAAAATAAAAAAATAGCATGCTTTAATTATTGTCTTCTCACTCTTTGTCCTCTTGTTATATACTTTACTTCTAAATATGCCAGAACCTCACACTACAATGTCATTAGCTTTACTTTAAAAGATTAATAGTCTTTAAAACATGTATTTTTGTGTATGTGGGTTCTAATGTCCTTTATATTTACTGACATGTTTTGTCTTCCTTCCCAAAGAACTGGTTCTCTATCTGGTATTGTTTTTATTCAGCTAAAATAATTTTTTGCATTTCTTATAGTAGAGGTCTCTCTCTATGCCACAATTTCCTTCACTTTTGTCTGTTTGAAAATATCTTTATTTTGCCTATTTAATTTAACAATGTCTGTATTTATTATTGGAGGACCCCAGTATTGCTCTTAAGTCTCTTTATCTATTTTGGGTAGTCCCCAAGAAATGTCTCCATAAACTCACAAAACTGACACTAGCCAATTTTCTTATCTCCTGCTTCAATGCTGAGATCTGAAACTCTCAAAAAATTTGCCAAGGCATTAATTTTCCCAAGTTCCCAGAAAAAGGCCTTCAGCTACAGCCAAGGTTGTTGCCTCCTGTGTTTGCTTTTTCTGAGTCTCTTGTGCCAGCCCTAAGAATCTGCTCTGATGCCAGAACCTTGTGTGCATGCTCAGTCCTTCAGTCATATCTGACTTTTTGTGACTCCGTGGACTTTAACCTGCAAGTATCCTCTGTCCATGGAATTCTCCAGGCAAGAATACTGGAGTGGGTTGCCTTTTCCTACTCCAGAGGATCTTCCTGACCCAGGGATCAAACCCATGTCTCCTGCATACATATTTTTCCTCTTTTTTGATTTCCTTCCCATTTAGGTCACCACAGAACACTGAGTAGAGTTCCCTGTGCTATTCAGTAAGCTCTTGTTAGTTATCTATTTTATATGTAGTAGTGTATATATGTTAATCCCAGTCTTACAATTTGTCCCACCCTATTTCACTCTTCTTAACTTTTAGGAAATAATTTCACTAGACCTAGAAGTCTAGATTGATTTCTTTTCTCCTTTCCTTAAAGATGTCATTCCATTGTTTTCTCTTCTCCATTGTTGAGAAGCTATAATTTCTATTCTTGTTCCCCTAGATGTAATGTGTCTTATTTCTTCCGGCAGCTTTTAAGATTTTCTCTTTATGTTTGTTTTTCAGCAGTTTGGTTACAATGCTCTAAAGGTGCCTTTATTATTATATCTTTGTATTTATCTTTCTTTGGGTTTGCTGAGCCTATTGAATTATGGGTTGATGTCTTTCATACATTTTAGAAAGTTCTAGGCCATTCAAATAATTCTCTAGGAACTCAAATTACATGTTTATTTGGACATTATATATATCCCAGGTATGTGTGTGTTTGCTAATATATACTTTAGTGAAAACAGAATTCAAAAGGGAACTATTTTCAATTTCACCAATTCCTTCTGCTGTGTCAGGTCTGCTAATAAACTCATTGAAATGAATCTTCATCTCTGTATATTTTTTATGTCTAGCATTTACACTTGGATATGAAATTGTCCATCTGTTCAAACATGTTCACATTTTCTGTGTTATCATTTTATATATGTATTGTTACATAAAAATGCCTGATCATTCCAGCACCAATGCTATTATTTACTAGGTCTGGTTCTATTTACTGTTTTTTGTTTAAGGGAAGAGTCATTTTTCCATGTGCCTTGTAACTTGATTTTGACTGAATTCAGACATGATAAATGATCAATGAATAGCAGAGTCCGAGGAAATCAATAGACAATGGTAGGCCTTTTTTTTTTTCTTTTCCTGACAGACCATTAGGGAGACTGTTTGATATGATCCAGTCTGCCCTTGATTCAGGTCTGAAAGTTTTGCTGCTGGAGTTAGATTTGGTTCACCATATGCTTCACGTTAATGAGAACCTTTCCTGTAGCAGGGCTTGGAATATGAGTGCTTGAGGGTATGTCATCAGCACCTTGCCTTGTGCTCATTGCCGCGTCTGGGGGTTTCTCTCAACAGCCCTGTTCTGCGCCTGGATTCTAGCCGGCACTGTGCACTTATGTTCAGGGCAAGGTGTCCTCCTCAGCTCACCAGCTCCTCCCCTGGCAGGGAGAAGGATGGACTCTGGTAAGGTAAGGTCCTTTAGTGTCTGTGGAGTTTCTCTCCCCTCTCCTTGGACTCCAGCAGGCTTCACCCAGCTGCACGTGGGGAAGCTTTCCTCACCTCTCCAGTTTCTCCCCCAGGAGTAGGCAGTTACTCCTCAAAATCAGCACCAGGATCTTAGAGCTGAGGGAGTTCCCTCAGTTCCCTTGCACAGACTTCTGCAGTCTCCACACACCTGTGCACTGGGCGTCTGTCAGCAAGCTTACCAACCTAGTCTGTCCTGTACACACTCTGTGAAGGCTTGTGGAAAGAGTTGGTGGGGAGGGGCAGACCCCTCTGTGTCTGAGCTCCTGAGGCTTTAAACACTTTTAAAACTGCACTAAATACATGCACCTCAGTATTCATAGCCGCACTATTTACCATAGTCAAGATACAGAAGCAATCTAAATGTCCACTGACAGATGAATGACTAAAGAAGATGTGGCACATCTGTATGTTTTCTTTGGAGAAATGTCTGTTTAGATCTTCTTCCCATTTTTGATTTTTTTCTTTTTATATTGAGCTGTATGAGAAGTTTGTATAGTTTGGAGATTAATCCCTTGTTGGTTACTTCATTTGCAAATATTTTCTCCAATTCTCTGGGTTGTCTTTTGGTTTTGTTTATGACTTCCTTTGCTATGCAAAAGCTTTAAGTTTAGATGTTTAACAAAGATGCTCATTTGTTTATTTTTTACCAAAAAACACATGAAAAGATGCTCAACATTACTAATTATTACAGAAATGCCAATTAAAACCACAAGGAGATATTCCCTCATATTACATATACATATCTTATATTATGAGATATTACACCAGTCAGGATGGTCATCATCTAAAAGTCTATGAAAACAATAAGTGCTGGAGAATATGGAGAAAAGTGAACACTCCTATACAGTTGGTGGTAATGTAAATTGGTACAGCCACTTTCTTTCTCATGAAAGTTCCTTAAAAACTAAAAATAGAGCTACCATATGATCTAACAATCAGATTTCTGGGTATATATCCAGAGAAAACCATAATTCAGAAAGATACATGCTCCCCAATGTTCATTGCAGAACTATTTACAATAGCCAGGAAATGGAAGCAACCTAATTGTGTATTGGCAGATAAATGGATAAAAAAGATGTGATAACATACATACCAGCCATATTACTCAGCCATAAAGAGAATGAAATAATGCCATTTGCAGTGACATGGATGTACCTTGAGATTGTCATAGTGAATGAACTATGTCAGACAGAGAAATACAATTATCAATGATGTAGCTTACATGTGGAATCTTAAAAATGGTACACATGAACCGATTTACAAAATATAAATAGAGTCACAGTTGAAGAAAACAAACTTATGGTTATCAAAGAGGAAAGGTGGGGTGGGGGCAGGTAAATTGGGAGACTGGGATTGACATATACACACTACTGTATATAAAATACATAACTTATAAGGGATTACTAGATAGCACAGTGGAGAAGGCAATGGCACCCCACTCCAGTACTCTTGCCTGGAAAATCCCATGGATGGAGGAGNAAGACCAGTATATAAAGTAAGACCATATATATATATATATATATATATATATATATATATATATAGAGAGAGAGAGAGAGAGAGAGAGAGAGAGAGAAAGACATATATATATATATATATATATATATGTATATGTATACACACACACATAAAGCCAATCTGCACAGTAAAAAAGCAACAGGGAAAAAAAGCCCATCGTTTGAAATAGAAGCACAGTTCCTTTCACTACCAATTAGTGATGGTGTTGGAGATGCATTGGGTTGGAGCAGAGTAAAGTTAATGGCGTGTGAGTGCTGAGACTTCCCTTCCAACCCTGCAGCCAGCCTGTTTCAAATACTTGCTCCATACCTTGTCAACTTTGTGAACTTTGGCAAATAATAACCTGTTATGAGCCTTATTTCTTGGCCTTGTAATGTCAGGTGAAAAGATTAAATGAAATGCTTATTAAGTTCCTAGTAGAGTGTGAGAGTCGGACACGACTGAGGGACTTTACTTTCATTTTTCACTTTTCACTTTCATGCATTGAAGAAGGAAATGGCAACCCACTCCAGTGTTCTTGCCTGGAGAATCCCAGGGACGTGGGAGCCTGGTGGGCTGCCGTCTATGGGGTTGCACAGAGTCGGACATGACTGAAGCGACTTAGCAGTAGCAGCAGAATGTTTAAAACATAGTAGATAACCATAAATACCACTTTTCCCCTTTACTGTTTGTTTTCCCATATTGTTTTTCTTCCTTGTTTAAGAGACAGGGGCTGGGGAAAATTCTCTTAGAGTTAACTAATCACATTGTGCCCAAGGATGGATCTAATTGATGAGAATAATGATGAATGTTTCCTAGTATTAGATATTGTGCCAAGTCCTATAATGGACTTGCATTAATTTGTCTAATAAATTGTAGCATTTGAACATGAACTTGTTTCTATGCTAAGTAGCCCAAACATGGGCACAGTCATAAAAAACAACAGTAGCTGGCTACTTAACCTCAGTCAAAATGACTAGAAGCACCACAAACTCTTTTTTAAAAAAGAATACACATTTATTTATTATCTCACCATTTCCATGGGTCAGAAGTTCAGACATAGCTAGGTTCTTTTCTCAGGGTCTCACAAAACAGCAATCAAAGTACTGGCTGGGGTTGTGATCTCATCTGTGGCTCTGAGTTGTCTTCCAAGCTCACTGGTTGTTGATGGGATTGAGGTTCTTGCAACTATAGAGCTCGTGGCGGCTTGCTTCTCCAACACCATTAGGAAAAGGTCTCTGAACTCAGGGAAGTCTATGTTCTTTTTAAAAAGTCTCAACTAATTAGGTCAGGATCACCTTGAATAATTTCCCTTTTAAAGAATTCAATGTCAAACTGACTACATCTTGATCAATGTGGAAAATCCCTTCACTTGTGCCATAGAACATAACCTGATCATGAGAAAGGCATCCATAATGATTACAGAATTCATCCACATCTGTGGGAAAGGAGATTACATAAGATTTATGGTAGGACCCTGTAGTAGACAGAATTCTACCACAAATTCCTGATTTTGTGTCCTCATTTTTGACAGTGAAACATGAAATAATACAGGATTCCTTCTCAGATGATAGTTATTTTCCCCTTTGCTTCAATATTGCACCCCTAAATATTTTTTCTTTAATATAGTATTCATGAAATAATGTTTAATTTAATATATGTTAGCATATTAATATAATAGGATTATATGAAAATGTTCATTTAGAATATGCACACGTTTTTATTTAAATATGAATGCTCTTTAACTTCATGATGCTCCAAAATGTAGCAACATTTTGGGAATGACAAAACTGAATATGCCAGTAGCATGAATTATGTTAAGGCTTGTGCAATATTTTTCTATGAAATGATTTTTTTCTTCAAAGTATTCAGTAAGCTCATAGTCAGCAGTTTAATTATTCTTTGTAAGCATAATAGCTTCCTGAGAACCAAGAGCACTATCTTGTGACAAAGCTGGTTTCCATATATTTTTTTAATAAGGAAGGGTTCAGAGTGGTGATTTCTTGATATCCCTGAAGGCTTTTTAGGAGTGATCTCATCCAAGCAATACATTTTCTAAAGATATAAAGGGAGCAGTAAACTGTTCAGAAAGGCTGAAGCATCTCATTTCTTTCTTAACATTTCCGTTTTCTAGGGGTTGTTCTCTGCAAGACCACAGGTAGTCATAAAAGCATCCAGATAACCTCCTGCTCTAAATCCCAGGCCTGTTAAGAAATATTCATATCTGCACAAAATTGCTGAAGATAATAAAAATAATGAAAATAAATTCTACAGACTTGGAAAGTCCCATGAAAATTCCTCCCTATAGTTTTAGCACTGTCTTTGCATATTCAGCTTTGAAACTTCCATCTGCAGTAATGCTGAGTGTTCTGCTTGAGTGAATACCTAATCCTTCCAATAAGTTACAGTCACTAAAAAGTGTCTGTCCCATGAAGCAGAAACTGACTATTTTGCTGAATTTTACTGCTGGTTATCAGGAGCAGTGTGCAGGACAAAACAATTTCATCCTGACCTCTCTACTGTATCAAATATATACAAATAGATCTGTTCCTTATGATTTTTAAAAGTTAGATCTTTACACTGATTAGAGACTGGAAAGAGACCTTTATGATTTTGGCTGATAATTCTATAGGATGGAGATTTTAATCTGTAATTCAGAATCAATTATTTGGTTTTATTTTTATTTTATTTTATTTTTTTTTAATTTATTTATTTTTAAATTTAACTTTACAATACTCTATTGGGTTTGCCATACATCGACACGAATCCACCACAGGTGCACACAAGCTCCCAATCCCGAGTCCCCCTCCCCGCTCCCACCCCACAACGTCTCTCTAGATCATCCCCGTACACCANTATTTTGCTGAATTTTACTGCTGGTTATCAGGAGCAGTGTGCAGGACAAAACAATTTCATCCTGACCTCTCTACTGTATCAAATATATACAAATAGATCTGTTCCTTATGATTTTTAAAAGTTAGATCTTTACACTGATTAGAGACGGAAAGAGACCTTTATGATTTTGGCTGATAATTCTATAGGATGGAGATTTTAATCTGTAATTCAGAATTAATTATTTGGTTTTAAAAAGAAAAAAAATATATTCAGGAAACACCTAGGAGATTCTGATCTAGTAGCTACTTTGTGCTGGGACTTAAAAGGCTTTGTTTCTGTGTTTAATATCCTCAGGAAAAAAAGAAGCAATATATCTAGCATATGTTAAAGTATATGACTATATTGAATATTTAATATGCATCTTAAATATATATTTTAGTCACATTATATCTATATGTTATGAATATATACATATTTCAAAAGATACAAATATAAACTCTAGCTACACTTTATCCTAGAAATTCTTTATCAACAAATGTTTTGACACATTCTCTGTTTTGACACATAGAATTGCTTCATGTTCAAGACTGTTCAGTACTTACAGCTTTTTCTTTTTTTTTTAATTATTGAATAACTAGAAATAACTTAAATGTCTACACTAGGAAAGTGAAGGTGAAAGCGTTAGTCACTCAGTAGTGTTCAACTCTGCAACCCCATGGACTGTAGCCCACCAGGCTCCTCTGTCCATGGGATTTTCCAGGCAAGAATACTGGAGTGAGTTGTGATGCCCTCCTCCAGGGTATCTTTCCAACCCAGGGATCAAACCTGGGTCTCCAGCATTGCAGACAGTTCTGAGCCATCATCTGAGACACCAGGGAAGACCTAACAACACTAGGGGATTTGATTGAATAAATTATTAATATTATATAGCCATATAATGGAATACCATGTAATAGAAACAAATGTTAGATTTACACAGTTGAAACTGACTAATGATAAATTATCCAAGATATACTGTTAGAATATGGTGTATTTGTAGTATAATCCTGAAAATTTAGCAAAATTGTATAGAGAAGAGGGTGTTTACTTTTCATAAGTTCTTCTCTCTAAGCTAAAAACCTCTACACGCAAAATTGTTTTCATTTTGTATTTGCATGTATTAATTTTATAATTTAAATGATAAATTAAAAATACACACAATAATTCTGATGTTCTGATATTTGTCCTGTATTAAGAACACTCTGGTCCTCATATGATATTGATGTCCTAGAATAAGTTTTAATGACTAGAGTGCTGAACAATCAAATCAATATCACTATTTAAAATTTTGCTCTGTGGGAAAAGTATTTATTTTGTACTGAAAAATAATCACACCTCAGTTATCCTTTAAATAGACTACATACATGATGTTGCTTTATAATACCCTTTCTGTGACAGTGAAATGAAATATGATAAAGTATACCAATATATATGCTCAGGAGTGCAATCAGTGGGCCACATGTTAATATTATTTTTAGTTTTTAAGGAACCTCCCTACTATTCTCCATAGTGGTTACAACAATATATCCAGAGAAAACTATAATTAGAAAAGATGCACTCACCCCAATGTTCATAGCAGCACTCTTTACAATTGCCAAGACATGGAAACAACATATGTGTGTGTGTGAGCGTGTGTGTATATAATATTACTCAGCCCAAAAGAAGAATGAAACAATGTCATTTTCAGCAACATGGATGGATATAAAGATTATTATATTAAATGAAGTAAGTCAGAGAAAGACAAATGCCATATGATATCACTTATATGTAGAATCTAACAAAATGACACAAATGTACTTATTCACAAAACAGAAATAGGCTCACAAACAGAAAACAAACTTATGGTTATGAAAGGAGAAGGGGGAAGGAATAAATTAGGAGGTTAGGATTAACATATATATGCTATTAAATAAAAATAGATAACAAAGAGAGACCTATTCTACAGCACAGGCAACTATACTCAATATCTTGAAATAGTTTCTAACAGAAAAGAATTTGAAAAAGAAAAAAAAGTATATATATATGTAATCATTTTGCTGTACACCTAAAAGCAGCACATCATTGTAAACCAACTATACTTCAATTTAAAAAAAGGAAAAATAAAGCCAGAGGAAGAGGTGTCCAGGGCATTAAAAGAAAAAAAAAGTGTAGTATGTCACACGACTGCTTAAAGATAATACCTGACGGAGATCTGACAACATAATGATGATAATGCAACTGTATTATTTTCAACAAACAATAATAATAATAAATAAATGTGATAATGATATCACAACCCTGATAGAAGACTCAATTCAGTTGACAGTACTAAATTGAAAATATCCATCTTCTACATTGGCAGATTTTTTTTCTTTTAGTACTATTATATGTTAACCTTGTTTGTGGCTCAGATGGTAAAGCGTCTGTCTACAATGCGGGAGACCCAGGTTCGAGCCCTGGGTTGGGAAGATCTCCTGGAGAAGNTTTCAACAAACAATAATAATAATAAATAAATGTGATAATGATATCACAACCCTGATAGAAGACTCAATTCAGTTGACAGTACTAAATTGAAAATATCCATCTTCTACATTGGCAGATTTTTTTTCTTTTAGTACTATTATATGTTAACCTTGTTTGTGGCTCAGATGGTAAAGCGTCTGTCTACAATGCGGGAGACCCAGGTTCGAGCCCTGGGTTGGGAAGATCTCCTGGAGAAGGAAATGGCAATCCACTCCAGTACTATTGCCTGGAAAATCCCATGGACAGAGGAGCCTGGTAGGCTACAGTCTGTGGGGTTGCAAAGAGTCAGACACGACTGAGCGACTTCACTTTGTGATGAAAGGCAGGGAGGTGACAGGGCCAATTGTGAGGACTCTGGAAGCTAGGAGCCTTGAGTTTCATCCCAGAAGACGGAAGGACAAACTTAACCACACTATTTAACCTCTCTGCATTTCAACGTTCCTATCCTCTGTGAGGTGAGAATAACACTTGCCATCCACCCCATAAATGGGTTGAAAGGACTGTGAGGGAGTTCATGGAAAGCATTTTGAACTTCTCAGAAGTAAGCTTTTACAGAAGTACAAAGCCTCACATCAAAGGACTCATTCTTACCTTTCTGAGGCAATAGGGAGCAGTTCCTGGAAAGGATAATATATAGGCCTGACACTGAGTGCTCTTTTTCATTAAAATAATTGCCATGGCAATTTCTTTTCTTTCTTACAGGGACATTGTTCACGTGCAGCCTTGACAAAACCCGACGTCTCTTCTCAGATCACTGTGAGGGGTCTCTGAAGCTCTTTTTTGGCTCATTCAGCTGCGTCATTCAGCCGACAGGTATAAAACATGCTACCTTCTATCTCTTTCTTTAAGCATTGCTAGAAAGCAGTCTTCTGGGGGAAAAAAAGTAGAATACATTCCAGGAGGTTAGTTATGCCTCCACCTGCTGTGGCCACATTTGAGGCAGGACAGAGTTAATAGACTCATACTGATGGTTCGACAGACTTGTTCTAGAATCACAGCTCTTTCTCCAGCTATCCATCCTGCATTCTTCAGTACCATTTGTGCACTGAGCCCAATAGAAAAATGTTACATCGGTCCTAGAAAAGGACTTTGCCTGCTAAATAGTGATGAAATTACATAGCAATTTAAATCTTTCTTCAAATCAACACCTTGTACAGTTTACAGTACTGTACTGGCCCCACATTAAACTTACCTGGATGATTTTAACAAGATGAGTTAAATTAGAATCTCGAAGGCTGCTGCTGAAGCCTCTGCAGAGAGATGTTTTAAGACAGGTGAATATACACTGGAAGTGTAAATGAATGTAAATGAATGGATGGATGAATAAATTGTTTTCCAGGTATTTCCTGAGGAAGAACCCTGATCTAGAGAGTCCAACATGGCTAGGATACTAGTACCACCGTAACTGTGAAGTGCTGGCTCTGCTCTGTGCCACTCCATCAGTGACCACTGCATGTCTCAAGGCTCTTCTCAGAGTGACTCCCGGATGGCTTATAAGAGTATCAGCTAGAGGGATGGCTTGTTAAAAATTCATATCCTGAGGCCCAACCGCTGAACTGCAGAGTTAGAGCCTTATAGGGGATAAATAGGGCAGGTTTAGGCATTTAAAATCATTTTCTCAAGTGATTGATCCTTACATATTAAATTTTAAAATAAGAACTAAAACTCTGTCTGGACCTTTCCTTTTCTATCTTTTTTTGAGCTTTCTCGGGACCCAGATCCTCTGCTAAGTGTTTAGGGCACATTACCTCTTTTTATCTTAAAAATGATAGCAATTATTACTCAGAGAAGAGGAAATTGAGGCGAAAAGGAGAGAAATGACTTGCTCAAAATTTCATGCTTAGACACAGGTAAAAGCAGTAACCAAACTGTTTATTTTTTTTCTCAAAAACTCAGTAACACTTTCATCCTTGACACTTAAACGTTATTCCCTCCAGTCATCAGGTCCTGGCCTCTCCTTACCCCATTGCTCTACCTTTTAACATAGTCTCTGATATGCCAGACACTCATATCACACTCATTAGAGGATCATCTTTACTTGTTTCTGGACTCGTCAACAAATGAGCCACTATTTTCAATGGTTCTTTTCTGAAGGTTCTAGGCCTTCTGACGACCCTTCAACTTTGCTCATCACATCTCACTGAAATCAGGTCAGTCTTGTTGGATGAGCTCCTCTACTTCTGCCCTGTTGGCTACATTACCTTCTCCTGCCTGCATCTCTCCATCTTTCCCACAACTATAGAGGGAGAGACAGCCTTTGCTGGGACCCCCACCTCTTCCCACTTCCTGAGCTCGCTCCTGCCCAAACTCAGCCCCACCCTGGACTCCCCCTCTCCACTGGCTCTAATTTCACCCTTGTTTAAATTCCATCATTTTCAAGTAATAAAAGTGTGGGTTTGAAAAGAGTTCTCTTTCTGTTTTCCCAAACAATCTCTCCTACACTTCTCCTATGTTTTCTCAGTACCACTTTTCTTCTTAACTCCACTCTTCCCTTGATGTGGCTCTCTTCAAAGTTATCAAAATCCATCTTCAGGCCAAATCCATTTGTCAATGTTCAGTTCCCTACTCAGCATCTGCTC
Organism: Neotragus pygmaeus; assembly: GCA_006410875.1. Taxonomy (NCBI): domain Eukaryota; kingdom Metazoa; phylum Chordata; class Mammalia; order Artiodactyla; family Bovidae; genus Neotragus; species Neotragus pygmaeus. The sequence continues at coordinate 1,188,673 of SJYV01051165.1, forward strand.
GCCTGACATTTAATCTTTTTTAATTCTCCCTACCCTCAGCCTCTGGGATAATCAGTCTTTTGTTGTTTTACTTTGATTTTTCTTGTTCTTTGCCTCTACTTAAACAAGTCTCTTAAACTTTTTTTGAACTTCAGAATCTTTACCTCTAAAACAGAAAAAAAAAAAAATATTGGACTCAATCTGTCATACAGAGGCACAAGAAAGTGAAATGTCTATTTTATTTATTGACTTATTCAATAAACTTTTATTAAGCATCTACTATATGTATATGACTAAACACTGGAGTGTAAAGATGAAATTGGCATGGCCACTAATTTTAAGGAATACCAAAGTGAAGAACTTGAGAATTAATCACAGTGCTTCATTTATTCATTCACTTATTTATTCAATTAATTTTAACTGAGTATCTATGATATATCAAGCAGTTATCTAGGCACTAGAGACATAACAATAACACGTCTGAATAAGCACTGCCCTTGTGAAGCTTGATGGAATCACCCATACAGCTAGCTAGCTAGCTAGTATCAGTGAGAAGTAACAGATGAAGGGAAAAATGAGTAATAAATAATTGTGGCAGTGAAGTGTGCTAGAACCATGATCAGAAACTGCTTCTTTGTGGAGGTAACATTTGGTCTGAGACCTAAATGATGAAAGGAGAATCAGATATTTAGAAAGAACACAAGGAGATGGCACTGCAAGTACAAAGGGCCTGAAATGTGAATGAACTTAGGGTGCCAGAGGGGCATAAAGAAGGCCAGGAGACTTTATGAAGGTGAAGAGAGTTTGGAGAGGTCTTATATGTCATGTTAATTAAAGCATCTAATTTTAACACTACATGCCAAAGAAAGTCACCAAGAGGTTTTGGGTAGGAGAATGCCATAATCTAATAAATATTTTAAAGAATCATGTGAAAACTGTGAGAATTATTGATTGGGCTTGGGAACAGTGGAAGCTGGAGAAGTAGTTATGAGTTCATCTCAGTAGATCAGGCAAGAGGTTAGCTGAGATGGTATAGGTAGTGGCAATGATGATGGTGTGACATGCTCATATTTTGGTTATAGTACATGCTTTATACTAATATTTATTTACTTGGTGTTTAATATTTTACCTGCCAGAATTTTAGTTCTTTGAGCACACAGATGTTGTTTCAGGCATTGTTCTACCCTCCAGCCTCTGGAACATTTCTTGACATACAGAAGGTGCTAAAAAAAAGTAATCATTTGTTGAATAAATGAGTAAATAGTTTGGGTGAGTGTGCTGAGATAAACCCATCAAAGTTTTCACTTTGAGCACTTGGGCTAAGAGTATGTTCTCAACCAAGGACTGGGAGAAAAAAGAGGTTTATGGGTAGAAAGTAAGAGTTCCATTTTAGGAGCTCAGGGCTAGGATTTTTTTTTTTTTTAATTCATTCAAGTTTTATCTCCCCATTTGGTTTACAACTCAGCAAGAGCAGGTGTTCCCTTCAATTCTCCAAGGGTGCTCTCTGGAACTAGCAGTATCGACTTAACCTAGACTTGTTAGAAATGCCAATTCTTGGATCCCAGACCAACTGAATCAGAAGCTCTACAGGGAGTTCAGTGATTTGTATTTTAACAAAGCTTCCTCCAGATTCCGATGCACCCAGGTTTGAGAAATTCTGGTCTAAAACAGTTAGGTATATATAGTCCCCAGGAAGAGTTAAACAGCAAATGGATAGTTTGAGGTAACTGTTCAAATTAGCACACTTCAGATTTTTTTTTTTCTTGACTCTTGTCAAATCTCCTTTTACCAGTCAGCCTTCCTTAGCTGCTTTAATTAGTTTGTCCACAGAATCCAGTGTTTTCCTATTTTAAAAAATTACATAGCAATAGTAACAATAAAGCTTCCCAGAAATAATTCTAGTGTTTCAAAACACTCTCATTGAGCATTTAATTTTAGCTTCAGAGAAGCTACGGAACAGCAGAGATGAGAGTTCATATCACATATGGACATACTTAGCCAAAGTTCTGTTACATGATTTATTGATGATCACACAATGAGGTTAGGCAGATCTGAGACTGTATTCTTTGGTAAATATGAGAATAAGCCTCAATTTCAAGTTTTCCTCATAATATTCTGGTACTATCTATGTCATAGAAGCTCAATAAATATTCATTGGCTAAATGAATAATTCCTGAAATATTCTGTATGTTGCAAGAAAATGCAGACAAACCTTAGCAAGACAAAATCAAGCAGGAGAGAATGACAGAAACAGAGAGACCAAGCCAGATACACGCACATGCGCGCACACACACACACGTACACATACACACATAAGAATAATATATAACCATGTTTCCTTTAATTGGAAACTCACTAAGCATCTGGCAACTCATTCACATCTGGCAACATTATCCAGATCCACTATCCAACAACATGGGAATTTTGGAGGAGATATAAATTATAATTTGACATTGACTATTATTTTCTTCCTTATCTCTTTAAGACTATAGTTGATATTAACATGGTATAATTTTTGATGCTCTTTTCTTCTCATACTGTCAGTTAATTGTGCATTTGGAAGTGTTTCATTATTCCTGTATTTTGACCTCTGTTTTGAATTACCCAAGCAATGCAAAAAGCTGGCAACATCTCCATCTCACTGAGATTGTTTCTTGCCAACATCACCCATCTCTCTTTATTTTAAATCTAAAACATATTCCTTCTCTCACTAGAACGCTTTCAGTCTATCAGACAGATGATGATAATGAAACTTTCCTATATTTGCATAAAGATGTAGAATTTTGAATGTGCTTTCAAAATAGGTTGTCTGACTTAGCCTAGTTTAGAACACTCTAGACACAATTGTTTGGTTTTTATCCTAACAGATATTTTAAACCTAAGAAGGAGCATTATTGCATTCATAGTTACATTCATTCAGTATATCCATTTAGTAACTTACTGAAATTAGTGATGCTGATAATGATACCACTGGTAACAGCAAGCATTTTTTGAGTGTCTACTGTGTACCAACCATGTGGCTATGTTTTAACATGGCTGGTAACATTTACTCACTCCATGAGCAGTACTGCTGTCCCCGCTTTACAGGTAGTCAAATACAGCTCAGAGTATAAGTGACCTCTCAAATCACACTCATAATTAGGAGTTTGAGATTTGAGCCCAGAAATTTCAGACTCTGAAGCTTGTGGTATTATTCCACTCCCATCCCCTTCACACAATTACCACCACACCCTGAAGCCTGTATTCAAAGGTAATGGTTCAGGTAACGACAAAACCCATTTAGTTCACATAGTCAAATGCAATGGGTCTATCTGAATTAAATCGATGGTTTGCGGAGCCATGAGGGCATAAATACATCTGGTTGAAAAGTGAAAAATTCCTTCAATTTCCTGGTTCCGAAGTTAGTCACAACCATGCCACACTTCCATAAAGTATGTTGACAATCTCAAATTTTCACACCATTTAATCATATCTCTAATTTTCACCACTGCTCTCTTCCCCCACATCGTTTTCTGTCTTTCGCTACTGGTTTTGATGTTGGAACTCTTGTTTCAGAAAACATGTGTTCGGCTCCTATTACACATCAAGCCCATTTTAAGCATGAGAAATACAGAGACGAATGAAAGCAGTCCTTTCCCTAAAGTTTCTTACAGTCAGGTGGGAAAGGGAGCATGTAAATAAATAAGGCATTTGTTCTTTTTATATTTTGTTCTCAGCTCTTTGCAACTTGTCTTAGCTGTCATCCTGGGTGTCAGTTGCCGTGGTTCTTTCTGGAAAAAAAAAAAAGTCTCCTGCTTCTACTTCTAGTTAAGGGAATATCATCCTGATGATCAGACATTTGGTGGAGTGCTTAAAGAAAGACAAACCTGTGTGTGTGCATGCGCAAGTGTGTAAACTATGTAGAACTGCTTCTTTCCTACTGGATCTCAGTATAAGCAGCCAATTTGAAGCTATGAAACAGAAAAAAAAAAAGACCCATGGTGATTATGTATAATTTAAATCAAGAAGATAAGATGGCCATGAATTTAGTGCTGAGATTTTGACCTTGCCTTCAATAAGGGTTAGCCTGTGTGGATCCCATTCCCGTTTAAGGAGTCTCTTGTTTTAAGAAGCTGTGCCTAACTGTGCTTTCTTAGAAGGTCTATTTGAAATATTCTGGGGTTTCAAAGTATTGCTTAATTATAACAAAAAGCCTTTATCTTAAAACTATGAAATCAAGATTACATTTTTATTTTTTTAGGACAGTTTGGAGAGGCAAGGCCTTCTCTAAAGGACCACATATAGCTATCGATAAAGTAGATGGTGCAGATTGCTTTATGCTATAATACATTGATTTAGGCCAGACATTTTAGTTATCACTAGTTTAACATTTAATACTTTTGAACAGCATGTACAATATTCAGTTTCTGAGAAAAGGCAAACTGTTAGATGTAAGGACTGAAATGAACTTCAGAATCTTCTAGCTGTCACATGCTCTTCTGAATGCCCATGGTAAATTGAGCTTATTTACAAGGATATATTATTTTNAAGTGAAAAGTCTGAGGTTTGGGGCCTTCAGAGTAGACACCAAATCCCAGAAGGCCATGACTTATTCCAACAGCTACTCAGCTCTAGCTGGCCTTGATGCCTAAAATGCCACTGCCACTTTCTGCTCTCAGCAGAGCAAGTACTTTAGCATAGGATTGTCTGACCCCAAAATTACAGCCCATTTCCTGCCAAAGATAAGGGGTATTAAAGATAGGGAACTTCTTTGCTTTCTATGCCCTAAGTAAAATGGTAAAGACTCAGAGCCTAGAGAGGAAGAGTATGAGTGGAGGGGAGTTTTGGAAGAGCTGTTGTAAAGTTGAACCACTTCACCAAATAAAGTTTGGTCTTGTTATCCAAGGAGATAATCTGGAAGAGTTGAAAAGCCCAGGGAATGATGTAGGAGTAGCATTGAATTATTTAATGTATTCAACTACTTCTGTGTATCCAACATGTACATATAGCTAGTATGCACTTCATATGAGAAAGACACACCAAAATAGGAACCAAAAAGAGTCCTTCCAACACCAGTGTGGGAATAGAGATGGTTAGCATTGTGGTTGAGAATGTAATGTAGAAGTTAATGCTTATGCTTAGGAGGCTTACTGTCAGACTTAAATGTGGCTTTATATCTCATTTACTAGCTGTGTTTTTTAATCTCTCTGTGCCTGAGTTTCTTCATGTATAAACTGAGGATAAAAATGCTATACCTACCTTAGCATTTTCCTGAAGATTCAATGAATTAGTATTTCTAGATTTCTTTGAACAATGCCTGACACACAGTGAGCACCACTGAAGTTTGTTCAATAAAGAGATAAGAGCTAGAATAAAACAGATACAAGCTATTACAAGCATACAGAAGGGAATTCTTAACTCATCTTGTAGTGAAGCTACAAGGACCAGAAAAGGATCACAGAGATGTAAGATGTGAGGTAAGTCTTAAGCAATGATTTGGAATTCACCAATGAAAGAAATGAATGAAGGCAAGAGAAAGGGGGCAGACAGGCAGAGGAACAGCCCAGACCAAGTCTGGGAGATGAGAAGCTGCCTGTTATATACCTGATATATACCTGAGTGTGTTTGAACAGGTAATAAGAAAAAAGGAGTGGTGAGATATAATAATATTAAGAGGAATCAAGCCATCAAAATCCTTATAGGATAAAAAGGGAGTTCTGACATTTCATTCATGAAGTATTTTTAGAGAACACTAAGCAAAAATTTCATGATGAGATTTTATAGTCTACCAGATCACTCTGACCACAGTGTGTAGGATGGATTTTATTGAGTGGAGTCGGGAACATGGAAAACACTTACTGACCTGCAGGAGTGAGCCAGGCAAGAGTGCAAGAGCTGAAAATAATAAATTATTAAGGGAAAGGTGATTTCTGGGAAATGATAGCAAAAGACAAACCAATCTTGCTTGTGATGGTCAAGTTTGTAGTAGTTTTTTTTGAGTATAGACATTGACCTCTGAGGCAAAGAGACAGAAGCACAATGTAAAATAATCTCCACAGTGAGAAATCAATGCTCCAAAGTAAAAGCCAACAGTCTTCACCCATTTGACAGGTGGAAGGGCAGTTAAGCACATGCCATTTGCTTCTGACTTTTGAACACTTGGATTAAGCCATCAACTTTTATGCTGCCTGTAACATGGAAGAAACCATTATATATTTTAAAGGGCTGAGGAACTGTATAAAGTGTCTATAAGTAAGTATTGGTGAATTACTTCAGTAACAATGTAATGGGAATTTCGTGACCACTCGGTCATTTCCACTATCCTGGCAAATTACATATATTATCTCAGTCCTCTCAATAATTCAGTAAGAAAGGTATTATGAGTACCATTTCACAGATGAGAAATAGAGGTTTAAAGAGACTTAAATATTTGTTTAAAGTCATAGGAATATCAAGTGGCAGGTTAGAGAATTCACATTTTCAAAGGTTAAGGAGTTCATACTGATTACATTTGTGGGGTTAGCTTCTGTCATGTATGTATTGAACTTAGGCATCCTTTTTAGGGAAATAAACATACAACTTCATAATGCATGCTGCAAACAAAAAAGACTGCTTTTCCTATTTCAGTCTCTTTTTATATACATTATTCCTTTGTTTTCAAATAATATTTTTTTCAGTTAAGNTATGTATTGAACTTAGGCATCCTTTTTAGGGAAATAAACATACAACTTCATAATGCATGCTGCAAACAAAAAAGACTGCTTTTCCTATTTCAGTCTCTTTTTATATACATTATTCCTTTGTTTTCAAATAATATTTTTTTCAGTTAAGGCTCAGCATCTGACTTACACTCACAAATTAGTTATGCCAAACAAGCAAAAAACTGAAAAAAAAAAAAATTGAGAGTAACCCAGACTGACCATCTGATAACAGTTCCTTGTTAACAGAAAGAGACATAATACAGTTATGACAAGTTGAATGATCTGGAGTCAATCAGGATGGAACTCAAATCTGAGCTCTGTCTGAGGCATCAGGGAATCCCTATCATTCACTACCGGTGAGATATTAAGCAAGGCACATAGTCTCTCTAAGGCTCAGTTTCCTTATCTGTAAAATGGGGATGATAGCTATTGTAACACAGGTTATGAGATTAAAAGAGGTAATATAGGCAAAGTACCTAGTTCAGCTAGATAGTACAGATCAGATAACACAGTGATGATGAAAATAATGAATATTGGCTCAAGTTTGGTTATTTTTTCCCAAATATAACAAACTCAGAAATTTTGTATTATTGGATTTGTCTAGGTAGAATAATATTCATAATGGCAGTTTCTCATTGTTTTGTGTATGTGTGCGTGTACTTTTAATTGAATCTGTTTTTCATTGAAGAGTGCATTAAGCTGCCTTTTAACTCTCTCATGAGGATAATGTCATGCCCTATCTTTGGCTAATCTCAGGCTCTGAATGGAAAAGGTGAATGTTTAAAATCTCTACTAGAGTTATTTTTATACCATGTATCCTGTGTACAACACAACAGTCCTGCAACTAAATTTCACAACACATTTTAAAAGGTCACTTTTAATGAGTTGGGCTTTTCATGTATCAATCTTTCTACATTTACATTTTCTGAAACTTCAGCTGCAGAGTTTTCTTAAACTAACTGAATAAATATTCAAGTCTCAGTGTGTATTTTGAAATGACTATTTGCATAATAATGTTTTTAGATGAAAACAGAGTCTCTGGCTGCACATAAACAGGTTTTACTGATCTTTTAATGGGACCAACTGAAACACAGGGGCCTTTAACATCAAACAGTGCTCTCAATGTTTATGAATGCTTATATAGAGATGCCATTTTCCCTTCTAACCTTTTCTTCCTTTAATACAAATACTACTATGTTTTCTTTCACTAATTAGCCATTAATGTTCCACAAAATTAATTTGGAAGACATAGATCACTTGAAAGAGTCCTAAATTAATGAGCTTGACTTTATCTTGAAGGAGGCAGGGGAGAACAGAAAGTTATAGGCATGTGTTGACTTCTGCTTCCATTAAGAAGAGTGTTTCTTACAATGTCTTTGAGCCTGTGGGCTATTTGAACTAAGGAGCAACTCACTCCCCAATAATTTCTTAACACCAGTTTTATGTCAGGCAGTGTTTTAGGCATCCAGTGGGGATGGGAAAGCGTGAAATGAAGAGAATGCATAAGATATGGTAACACTTGCCTTGAAGGGATTTACAGTGTGGCTGAGGAGTCTGAATAGGAAACAGGTGGTTAAAGTCTGGTTAGGGTTGCATGGGAGGGTAAACAAGAATCACTTTGTCCAGTCTTGAGATTGGTAGTCAGGGAGAGCTTCCTGGAAAAAGTCATGGCTAGAGCTAAGATGTGAAAAATGAGAAAGATAGTCTTAGGGAACGGGAGGAGGAGGTGATGAATCATGTCTACCAAGCAAGAGAAACAGTATCTAGAAATGCTCCTGCTCTGGCAAACAAAAGAAACAATGGCTACAAATGCCTCAGTTCTGCCTCAGTTTTATCTTGATTAGCAATCTACTAGTATTTCAGTCGGAGAAGGCAATGGCACCCCACTCCAGTACTCTTGCCTGGAAAATCCTATGGACGGAGGAGCCTGGTAGGCTGCAGTCCATGGGGTGGCTAAGAGTTGGACACAACTGAGCGACTTCACTTTCACCTTTCACTTTCATGCACTGGAGAAGGAAATGGCAACACACTCCAGTGTTCTTGCCTGGAGCATCCCAGGGACGGGGGAGCCTGTTGGGCTGCCGTCTACAGGGTCGCAGAGTCGGACACGACTGAAGTGACATAGTAGCAGCAGCAGTATTTCACTATGGCTAGAAAGTAGAGTTCACAAGGTGGTGTATCAAAAGGTAAATCAAACAATGAGCAGGGGACTGGCATGCTCTGTTAAAGAGCCTGGCTGTGGTTTTATAGAGAATGGTGGTATAGTCATAAATTGGCTACTGTGAGGAAGGAGGACTAGAAAGCTGCTAAGAAGATGGAGAAACATCTTAGGAGGTGGGCTTAATGATCCAAGTGGAACATGGCTTTCTAGTGATGGAAGATGTATTGGATCCAAAGATAATTCATATAGTTGATAGAAAGGGTTTGGTGATTGACTAGGTATCACAAATTTCACAAAATTCAGTGTATCCATCTATAACTTTTTCACTGACTTCTTCAGTCCATTTTTTTTTTTTATAGGGTGGCTTGGGTGAACATTGCCATGAATCACAATAAACTAAATTAGAAAATTTCAAGAAGGGAAGAGAAAATAGATGGCTCAAAAGTTGGAGGAAGGAAAAGACAGAAGAGGCCTGGAAAGAACTGGGACTAAGGGAGCCAAAGCCCAAATTAGGCACCACCTGCAGCAGCTGCATAACTTTGAGAATTATCCTTGATTTTGCACAGGACCTAAATAGAAATAGTTTGGCAAGATAAACTAAAAATCAAATGCACCTTTGTTCTACCTATTGTTGTTTAGTCGCCAAGTCTTATCTGACTCTTTTGTGACCCCATGGACTGTAGCTGGCCCAGGTTCCTCTGTCAATGGGCTTTCCCAGGCAAGAATACTGGAGTGGGTTGCCAGGTCCTTTTCCCGAGGATCTTCCTGACTCAGGGATCTCCTGAATTGGCAGATGGATTCTTTACCACTGAACCACCAAGGAAACCCATGAGGTCATAAACTACTGCTTGTTTATTTTTTTCAGCAACAATGTCAGGAGGTCATAGCCAGACACTAATGGCTCAGAGTCTATGAGATTCATGGCATAGCATTTCATTCTTGCTTTGAAAAATCAGATGAATCTGAGACATTTGATGAGCTCCCATTCTGCTCTTATCTTTCCAGGTAAAATGGAAACCATCAGATAAGAAAGAATTGCTTTTTATTTCTAAATATTAAGCTTGCCATCTAGACAAAGCAAAAGCTGTTAGTAGTAAGTCAAAAACACTGATTCATATTTTGAGACACAGAATCTCGCAGGATGTGACATTACTTGTGTTCATACACTCTCAACACATGTTATTTATGATTTTCAGTGTGCCAGTGCTTATAAATAGTTCTTGGAAGCAACTATACTAACATCATCTGAAGGACTTTTGGAGCCAAAAGGAGAGACTTGAAGGGAGCTTTTTGTCTTTGATAGGGGTAGAAAGGTTAGAGGCAGGAGGTATAAATGTGTAAGTGGTCTTGGCCTCATGATCACTGCATGATGCTTTTAAGCAGTATCTCTGGAAGCCTAGGATCAATAGTAGAAATAAAATCTTTCCGTAAATAAAGCAGCAGGTTGCTAAAAGACTCACAATTAAAGAAAACAGGACAGAAACTATTGATAAAAACAGGAAAGGAAAAGAATTATCACGTAGTTTGGCAGTAATTTATTGAGAATGAGAAAGCGAACTATTTAGCAATCAAAAATGCTCTTAAGATAGGGTGAGACAAAGAGGGAAAATTCTTAGAAGCACTCACAGAGAGAATTTAGTGTTCATGCTCTTTCTCCACCAGCACTCCATACATTTGCCTTACTTTACTATTCTTACCTAACATCATTACCTAACAGTACAATATGAAGAATGCCTCTTCTTAGTCAAATAACATTACTAAATTACTAGCAATTTATCNACAGAGAGAATTTAGTGTTCATGCTCTTTCTCCACCAGCACTCCATACATTTGCCTTACTTTACTATTCTTACCTAACATCATTACCTAACAGTACAATATGAAGAATGCCTCTTCTTAGTCAAATAACATTACTAAATTACTAGCAATTTATCTTGAGGCAGTTATCATATAGTGGTCAGGCATATAGTCTCAAAAGCAGACTGCTAAACTCCATTGCCAACTAGATACTTTTTGACATTTTTCTTAAGCTTTTTGTGCCTTTGTTTCATCATGTATAATTCAGGATAACAGTAATACTGACTGCATAGGTTGCTGGAAGAGTAATTGTGTTATTACATGAAAAATACTGAGAATAGTATCTGGCATATTATAAATACTATGTTAGATTTGGCTTTTATTATTTATTCATATGTAAAAAGAACACTAAACTGTGATAATAACTAATATTTCTGAGTGCTCTCTGATTCAGATATCTTGCTGAGCATTCTGTATGCAATATACCTCATGGCAACCTATTAGATAGAATTATGAATATTATTATTTTCTGGCCATGCCCTGCAGCTTCCAGGATCTTAGTTTCCCAGCCAGGGATCGAACTTCAGCCCTGGCAGTGAAGGCCCTGAGTCCTAACCACTGTACCACCAGGGAATTCCCTAGATAGAATGATTATTAACCCCAGTTTCCAGATTAAGAAATTCAGCAACAAAACTCAAGCTGGAAGCTCTTTATTACAAGCACAAATTTTGCATGCCCTTTTCCAATAATTTCAAATATTTTCTTCATCTTGAAGAACAATAAAGTAAATGAATTTATTTTTTGAAAAGGGTTATATCAAGGAAAGAAGAATCAAGCCAGGCTCTTCTTGTTTAGTTCAGTTCAACAATTCATATTCCCATAAGCCATGACACTGCCCTCATTGTATTTCACTTTAATGTCACTATTTTACTAAGCAGCTTGTATGTATAAATATTTTATACAGATTCTTCTTTTATACCGTTAGGATGATGAAGCATATATATGCTAATGGAATTCCAAGGTCCTCTGGTTTTTCCTCTAGGGCCAATTATCAATTATCTACAGCACAGTTATTGTAAGATTAAACAAGTATCAATTCTATATTTTCTTAACAGTATCACCATTTTTAGATGAAGCATCTTAGCGGCAATAGCCTTATGAATAACCTGGATAGATAACAATGTCTCATCACATTGTGTCATTGCCAAGGACAACACGGGAAGATTCTAATGGTGCTGCTTTGTTGACAATACAGTTGCCACTATTTTTACTCTTAATTTTTAATGGTAGTACAACAAATGTTGAAAAGAATAATTGAATAAGCACTCTCCTTACTGATCTCACCTTTTCTGAAAAGCACATGATCCCTTCGACTTCATTTCATGTAAGTGTCTGCCTTACTACACCCTAAGTGTTTGTTTAATCACCCCATTTATAGAGCTACTTCTAGAGAAATTCATTTCTATTGTGGATTGATACTAATGGAAAGTATGTTGGCTGGAAGCAACATGATGCAATGGAGAGATTACGTATCTTCAATAGGAAGGAATGCAGCAGTATTCTGTCTTTCCTTCCTCCCTCCCTCCTTTTATTCCTTGCTTTCTGTATTACCCTATCTGTATTACCTGCAAGGTATTATTTCCTTACTGTATTACTCTATATTGGTGAAAGCCATTTCCATCCAACCAGCCACTCAAGCCAGGATCTTACAGTCATCTTCCATCAGTGACAGTGAGAAAGGATGTCTAGTGGCATCAGCATACTCTCCATATTCTGTGATTTGCATAAGTGATATTTTCCTACATGGAATTCTTTTCTAACAGATTTAAGACAAAAAACAAATGTAGCATCCACATCTATCCAAATTGCAGAGCAACTAAGTTCCACCTTTACTGAAAAGCTAAGGCTGCTACAGGTCTTATAACTTTTTCATGTACTAAATCCAAACTCCCGTGGAGAGTGGATTACCATTTCTGTATTCTACAACTGTGCCTTGTACATACTTCTACTGTTGCAGTTCCCACACTGTCTGTATGTAGGTGTGTATGCATGCATGCATGTAGTGTGTGCACATATGTGTGTATATGTGTTTCTGTTAGATTGGAGCTCTCCACAGGCAAGGTCTTATTTATACATGAATTGCAAGTGTATAGCAAAGTTTCTGGTATGTGGTCGGACAGAAGGTGCTGAATTAATCCTTGTGGAGTGAAGGGGTGATGGGTAACCTTGGAGATAGATTTAAGGGACTAGATCTGATAGACAGAGTGTCTGATGAACTATGGACAGATGTTCGTGACATTGTACAGGAGACGGGAATCAAGACCATCCCCAAGAAAAAGAAATGCAAAAAAAGCAAAATGGCTGTCTGAGGAGGCCTTACAAATAGCTGTGAAAAGAAGAGATGTGAAAAGCAAAGGAGAAAAGGAAAGATATACCCATTCGAATGCAGAGTTCCAAAGAATAGCAAGGAGAGATAAGAAAGCCTTCCTCAGTGATCAATGCAAAGAAAGAGAGGAAAACAATAGGCTGGGAAAGACTAGAGATCTCTTCAAGAATATTAGAGATACCAAGGGAATATTTCATGCAAAGATGAGCTCGATAAAGGACAGAAATGGTATGGACTGAACAGAAGCAGAAGATATTAAGAAGAGGTGGCAAGAATACACAGAAGAACTGTACAAAAAAGATCTTCAGGACCCAGATAATCATGATGATGTGATCACTAATCTAGAGCCATACNAGATTAGTCTTGGGTGTTCATTGGAAGAAATGATGTTGAAGCTGAAACTCCAAAACTTTGGCCATTTGATGCGAAGAGCTGACTCATTGGAAAAGACCCTGATGCTGGGAAAGATTGAGGGCAGGAGGAGAAGGGGACGACAGAGGATGAGATGGTTGGATGGCTTCACTGACTCAATGGATATGGGTTTGGGAGACTCTGGCAGTTGGTGATGGACAGGAATGCCTGGCGTGCTGCAATCATGGGGTCACAAAGAGTCAGACACAACTGAGTGAGTGAACTGAACTGAACTGAGCCTTGGAGAATCATCTAACTTCTCGCTGCTTAAATTTATTCTTTCATTACATAATTTATAATACCACAAATTATAATTATTATAATTAAATATATAATAATTTATTATATAAATTATAATAATGCCCCTTTCATTTATAATAATGCATGCTCTGTATAACAAATGGTCTTGTAAAAATAAAACAATTTGTAAAATTTTCCTATATGCTGGGAAACACCACGCCAGTGTGTGAGATATTAATAATATATTGAGTAATATATTGAAGATCTAATTAAGGAGGAAGAAGGAAGGAAAAACTATATCCTTGAAAACTTTCCAAGATGTGTACTTCAGGGAAACCATGTCTGTTAACAATCAACAATTTGAGCGAAAGTTTAGGAATCTAATCACAAGAAGAATCTTTGTTTCTCCCTTTGGGATATGACATTTAACAAATTAATTTAGAATACTTTAAAACCAACAGAGCTAAGAGGAACTTGAGAACACCTGTTCTAATCACTTCCAACTTCAATGTAGAAGGCTATATATCTAAAGGTTACTACAATGGAAATATTCAATTACTAGAGACTCCTAATGGTCTTTACTTAAAAGAGCACAGAGCTATAACATCTTGTTACTAATGAAAATCATTATATTTCCTCAAATACTGTGAATGATTTAGTAAATATCTATAGTCTCTCTAAACACAATTTCCCAGTATCGGCAGAACTCAGGAGCCCCAGGTTTAAACACTCAAATATCACATCATGAGGTTTATGTTTGTTATCCCAGAAAGTTCACTCACTTGTGGTTTCTGTTCTTAGATGTCTCATTTCTGTTTAATTTCTAGAAAATAGGGAGAAGATTTTGCTTCACAGTCACTCTGAAGATTGTTAATTTTCTTTTTTCCTTCTTCTATCAAATGATTTTTTTAGGAACTTTTGAAAAAATAAGTGTGACAGTCTAGATCCATTGAATGCCAAAATTTGAAAGAAACTGATTATCACATCCCATTGCACTCAAACCTAAAGCATTTACTAAAATAAAGTTAGCCTGGCCCCTACCATTAATATTCAGAGTCTGTTGGTCTAGGATGAAGCCCAGGATTTTGCACGCTTAATGGGCACAGATTGCAGGCTCATGGGTCAGTATTTGCGTCTACAAATTTCTAATTTATATATGAGAACATTTGTGATCCTAATAAGAAAAATGCTTTCCCCAGATTCACCTCCCACTCTGTCCCCAGATTCTCAGAGTTGGCTTATGGTAGAGTCATGATCATAATTCATATTTTTTGACATCCAATCTTGTGTTCTTTATTTTATGAGATACTGCATCCTAGATGATCATACTCCTGGGCATGCATATTCAACATACACTTTTTGAGACCTTAATAAACCCCATTTGGCCACATTAGATCACAGTGATAAACCCATGTATAAAATAGGAAATCTGAACTCACAGAATTCAGCCAAGTAGAATAGAATGTACAAATGGGCACTCAAATCCTAGAAGTATTCATATTTAGACTTAGGAAAGTTGTCCCATATATCAATGATCTTAGTATAGGCCAGGTCCAAATGAAACACAGGAATTCACACAACCCTCCCAACAATTCTGTGAGTGGTCATAGTTGTTATTCTTATTTAAATATAAGAGGGGGTCCGAGCAGGTAACTCTAACATAACTTGCAAATAATTTATGGCTGGGGCATAATTCAAACTCTATTCTCTCTGATACTTTTACCATCCAACTTGTCTCCTTCTCCCTCTTACTGTAAAACAACAAAAACAGAACCAGATAATTCATAGCTGGGCATCTTTCATGAACTTTGTAGAATGCCAAGAAGCTTAAGCCTTCTATTAGTGCACAAGGGAGCAGTTTATGACTAATGATCTCCTCCATCATCTGTGAGTGGTGCCGCTACACTTAACCCAGCTGGGGCAGTACAATTCCCCAGGAAAGTGGTCATCACTATTAACAGCACACAGCCACTCCCCACCACAATGCTCGGGAAGCCAGAGAGTGCTGGCATACTGCCTCCCATCAGTCCCTTAGCTCTCCTGGAGACCAGCAGTGAAGAAAGAGTGAGGAGTGCACAAGGTTGAGATATCTTATGGTACCAGGGAAGAATTCTGTTCCAGTTGGAATTATAAAACAGAATGAGCCTGCCATTTACACGTGAACATATATTGGTAGGTCTTCATCCTAATCCAACAATCCTATGAGGGAAAAATATTTTTTCCTATCCAGAGAAAGTAAAAGGTGTTTATGTTTCTTCTCCAAATGTTATTTCAAGTAAGAATAAATCAGATCTGAAAGGAAGGCTGGAAGAAGCACTAAACGGGTTGAGAGCCGAGCTTGCTCCAGGTAGTGGTGAGACCTTGAGTTTGATGGCCTTGGGGAAGGCTCTGAGGAGAAGCAACTTCTCTCATCCCATCCCTCTGCTCCCCTTCCAACACCTGCTCTGGGAGGTTTCCTGGCATGGAGCCAAATGGACCTGGATCTCAGTCCTTAACAGCCTCAGGCAAGTCCCAAGAACCTGTACCACAGGGTTGTTATAAGGATTAAGCAAAATGTAAACAGTTTACCATGCATTTCCTCCCGAAAGTCAGTATTATAACTTTCATTATCATGTTATAATTATTATGTATCTGAAATAACAATTAATTATACTCTATGAAAATACTTCTTTTAATATATGAATTCAGATTTTAAATATAAAACATGTCAGTGATTATAAAAAAATTTAGCAGTTCTTCAAAAGCTAATGTAAAGTTTATTCCCTAAATCCACAGGAGAGAAATATTTAAACATAAATAAACATCAAATAAACGACATGGTAGAAAATATGGGTCTCATGTTGTATCAAGCACAGCTGTTCTGATTTTATAGCTGTGAACAGTGAGGCACAGAGGGGATGAATTAACTCTCTCTCTACTAGCAGGTGCCAGAGTCATGGCTTGAAGGCAGGCAGTCATGCTTGAAGGTCCATACTCACGGCCACTCTACTGCACAACTCTTCCGAAGAGAAATGCACTGGGTTTCCACTGCACTGGGTTTCCTCAAAATATTGCTGGCCAATGGCATCAGATGTGTCATTAACTAGATGTTATAAATATCAAGCTACATGGATAAAAACTTCAGGCATTAAAAAAAATTGTTAAGAATTCTTTCTTCAAAATTGAGTTCTGCTGAATGGAAGAGCTAAATATCAATGTTGGATTAATATCTAAGAAATTGACTAATTCTAACCAATTAATTCATTCAAATAGAGTGATTTATATCCATAGATGTCTCTTACTGTGGAATAACAGAGTGCCTGGCACTGCATAGTAATGCATGGTAAGTAGCTTCAGTCGTGTCCAACTCTTTGTGACCCTATGGAGTGTAGCCTATCAGGCTTCTCTGTCCATGGGATTCTCCAGGCAAGAATACTGGAGTGGGTTGCCATTTCTTCCTCCAGAGGATATTCCCCACCCAGTGATTGAATCAGCATCTCTGGCATCTCCTGCATTGGCCGGCGGGTTCTCTACCACTAGAGCCACCTGGGAAGCCTGGCACTGCAGTATGTGCCATGTTAATCTTCTCACTCTCATGAAGCAGGTAATTTTGTTTTCTCGTTTCACAAATGAGGAAAGCAAGGACAGACAGAGATCATAACTTATCCAGAGTCATTCAGGCAATAAGTGATGGATCTGGGATTTAGGTCCACTTTGGCCTAAGTACAAAAAAGATCTTCAAGACCCAGACANGTCCATGGGATTCTCCAGGCAAGAATACTGGAGTGGGTTGCCATTTCTTCCTCCAGAGGATATTCCCCACCCAGTGATTGAATCAGCATCTCTGGCATCTCCTGCATTGGCCGGCGGGTTCTCTACCACTAGAGCCACCTGGGAAGCCTGGCACTGCAGTATGTGCCATGTTAATCTTCTCACTCTCATGAAGCAGGTAATTTTGTTTTCTCGTTTCACAAATGAGGAAAGCAAGGACAGACAGAGATCATAACTTATCCAGAGTCATTCAGGCAATAAGTGATGGATCTGGGATTTAGGTCCACTTTGGCCTAAGTACAAAAAAGATCTTCAAGACCCAGACAATCACAATGGTGTGATCACTCACCTAGAGCCAGACATCCTGGAATGTGAAATCAAGTGGGCCTTAGGAAGTATCACTACGAACAAAGCCAGTGGAGGTGATGGAATTCCAGTTGAGCTATTTCAAATCCTGAAAGATGATGCTGTGAAAATGCAGCACTCAATATGCGAGCACATTTGGAAAACTCAGCAGTGGCCAGAGGAAAGGAAAAGGTCCATTTTCATTTTGATCCTAAAGAAAGGCAATGCCAAAGAATGTTCAAACTACTGCACAATTGAACTCATCTCACACACTAGTAAAGTAATGCTTAAAATTCTTCAAGCCAGGCTTCAGCAATACGTGAACCGTAAACTCCCTGATGTTCAAGCTGGTTTTAGAAAAGGTAGAGGAACCAGAGATCAAATTGCCAACATCTGTTGGATCATCAAAAAAGCAAGAGAGTTCCAGAAAAACATCTATTTCTGCTTTATTGACTATGCCAAAGCCTTTGACCGTGTGTATCACAATAAACTGTGGAAAATTCTGAAAGAGATGGGAATACCAGACCACCTGACCTGCCTCTTGAGAAATCTGTATGCAGGTCAGGAAGCAACAGTTAGAACTGGACATGGAACAACAGACTGGTTCCAAATAGGAAAAGGAGTACGTCAAG
>SJYV01051165.1:1208481-1247272 GCA_006410875.1 Neotragus pygmaeus
CACAAGCTGGAATCAAGATTTCCAGGAGAAATATCAAGAACCTCAGATATGCAGATGATGCCACCCTTATGGCAGAAAGTAAAGAGGAACTAAAAAGCCTATTGATGAAAGTGAAAGAGCAGAGTGAAAAAGTTGGCTTAAAGCTCAACATTCAGAAAACTAAGATCATGGCATCCAGTACCATCACTTCATGGCAAATAGATGGGGAAACAGTGGTTGACTTTATTTTTCTGGGCTCCAAAATCACTGCAGATAGTGATTGCAGCTATGAAAATAAAAGACACTTATTCCTTGGAAGAAAAGTTGTGACCAACATAGACAGCATATTAAAAAGCAGAGATATTACTTTGTCAACAAAGGTCCATCTAGTCAAGGCTATGGTTTTTCCAGTGGTCGTGTATGGATGTGAGAGTTGGACAATAAAGAAAGCTGAGTGCTGAAGAACTGATGCTTTTGAAGTGTGGTGTTGGAGAAGACTCTTGAGAGTCCCTTGGACTGCAAGGAGATCCAACCAGTCCATCCTGAAGAAGATTAGTCCTGGGTGTTCATTGGAAGGACTGATTTTGAAGCTGAAACTCCAATACTTTGGCCACCTGATATGAAGAGCCGACTCATTTGAAAAGGTACTGATGCTGGGAAAGATTGAGGGCAGGAGGAGAAGGGGAAGACATAGTGTGAGACGGTTGAGTGGCATCACTGACTCAATGGACATGGGTTTGGTTGGACTCCACCAGGAGTTGGTGATGGACAGGGAGGCCTGGTGTGCTGTAGTTTATGGGGTCGCAAAGAGTCGGACACGACTGCACGACTGAACTGAACTGACTGAACTGGCCTAAGTCCCCAGATTCTAAACTTCCAGAGTATAGTGCAAAGAAATGAATAGAATCACCATGGCTTGATCTTACAGAATAGAACTAGGCCAGGGATAAATTTTTGTAGTGCAATGTATTTTAATTTAAGATACCACTGGACTCCTGGACACCTGAAACTTCAGAACATTGTTAATCAGCTATACTCCAATATAAAATAAATTGTTAAAAATTTAAAATAAAATCAAATATATCACACTTCTAATAGAAAAAAGAAATAATGTTCAAAGAAAAAGTACAATTTGATTCTATATCAGAAATTATAGATAGTATCACTGTTAAGGTTAAAACAAGGCATGTTTTTAAAAGTATTTAATGATAATTAGTTTCAGCTCAGTTCATTCAGTTCAGTCACTCAGTTGTGTCTGAATCTTTGTGATCTCATGTACTGCAGCATGCTGGGCTTAAAGTCCATCACCAGCTCCCAGAGTTTGCTCAAACTCATGTCCATCAAGTCAGTGATGCCTTCCAACCATCTCATCCTCTGTCGTCCCCTTCTTCTCCTGCCTTCAATCTTTCCCAGCATCATGGTGTTTTTCAAGGAGTCAGTTCTTCATATCAGGCAGCCAAAGTATTCGCATTTCAGCCTCAGCATCAGTCCTTCCAATGAATATTCAGGACTGATTTTCTTTAGGATTTACTGGTTGGATCTCCTTGCAGTCCAATGGACTGTCAAGAGTCTTCTCCAACACCACAGTTCAAAAGCATCAATTCTTCAGCACTCAACTTTCTTTAGAGTCCAACTCTCAGCCACACAGATCATAGCTCTGACTATATGGACTTTTGGTGGCAAAGTAATGTCCCTGCTTTATAATATGCTATCTAGGTTGATCATACTTTTCTTCTAACAAGCAACCATCTTTTAATTTCGTGGCTGCAGTCACCATCTGCAGTAATTTTGGAGCTCCAAAATATGAACTCTCATTGTTTCCATTGTTTCCCCATCTATTTGCCATGAAAGGATAGGACTGGATGCCATGATATCAGTTTTATGAATGTTGAATTTTAAGCCAGATTTTTCACTCTCTTCTTTCACCTTCATCAAGAGGCTGTTTGGATCTTCTTCAATTTCTGCCATAAGTGTGGTGTCATCTGAGTATCTGAGGTTATTGATATTTCTCCTAGCAATCTTGATTCCATTTGTGCTTCATCCAGCCTGGCATTTTGCATGATGTACTCTGCATATAAGTTAAATAAGCAGGGTGACAGTATACAGCCTTGATATACTCCTTTCGTGATTTGGAACCTATCTGTTTCTCCATGTTCAGTTCTAACTGTGGCCTTTTGACCTGCAGGAGATCAAGATTTNGATTCTCCAGGCAAGAATACTGGAGTGGGTTGTCATTCCCTTCTCCAGGGGATCTTCCTGATCCAGGGATTGAATCTGCGTGTCTTATGTCTCCTGCATTGGCAGACAGGTTCTTTACCACTAGGATGCAACCCTAGAGAAAGAAAAGAAAATTTAAGTGAGTCTTCAGAGGAGGCTTATGCAGCAGACCCAGCGAACAAGAGCTGTAAACTGAAGCAAGAGGAGCAGATCAAGGAGGGATTTCCCAAGGGGGAAAGTGGATTTAGGGGATCTTTGAACATGTCAAATTGTACTGAGAAAAGAATTGCAGTTTGAGACTGAGCTTAGGAAATCACTCCTGCATTGAATGTTTAGTAAACTAAAAAGAAAGAAGACATTAGTAACTCCAGGGAAAATGAGAAAGTAAGGCAATTGCTTACTGTTATCTTGAAGAGCTTTGAACAGTATTACATGGCAACATGGAGTGATGACTCCGAGAGAATGGAGGGGACTCGCGTGTAGAAAAAAGGATGTTTATAAGAAATGGTCATCCTCATTTTCTAAACAAGGAAGACTATAGGTAAATGTCTAAAATGGAAGAGTCAAGAAATGTAAGAACAAATTTATTGTAAACGTTTTTAGTAGAAGAAACCATTCAAGGGTTCAAAGACGTTGCAGCCAGGGAGAGGAATTCAGAAGTAAAGTGTCTCAAGTGGGTGGTTTTTGGCTTTTCATCTTGTGTTTTTCTGTTATGAGAGAGGGTCATAACTTTAAGGTACACTTTTATGATATTTTAGTTCATTTACCACTTTGATGAAAGTGAATATGAAACCATTTGACTTTAAATTCACCTTTTGAAAACTGAAAACTTGACATGGTCTATCATTTTACCATACAGAATTTTTTTTAAATGTGATACACATTAACTTCTAGGCTTTCCTTGTGGCTCAGATGATAAAGAATCTGCCTGCAATGTAGGAGACCTGGGTTTGATTTCTGGATTGGGAGGATATTCTGGAGAAGGGAATGGCTACCCACACTAGTATTCTGGCCTGGCGAATCTCATGAACAATGGAGTCTGTCAGGCTACAGTTCATGTGGTCACAGAGTCAGACATGAGTAAGCAATGAAGCATACACATATTAATTATTATTTCTAGTTTTTCACCACTATGGATATGTGCAGAACACATTTGCTACACCTTTACCAAGTTACTACCCTTCTAGTATTTTAAGTTAGGTCTTTATTATAATCTTGGTGCTGTGACTTGCATTTATCTACTCATTCAGTCAGTTGTTCTTGAAATACTTATTCAGCCAGCACAAGTCTAAGCATCAGGGATACAACAGTGAACATAATAGACACAGCTCTGCTGACGTCAAGCTTTTGTTCTGAATGTGCCAGGGTTGTGTGACCTTAGCCAAGTCACAAGATTTGTTTGTGCTCCTGGTTCCTCCTTGGAAAAATGAGCATAATATTACCTGCATATTCTTTCAAAAGTGAATTTTGAGGACATGTTCACATTAAAATTTTTCTGTGCTAAAGAAATTATCTCTAAAAGTACCATTTTAATATTGAGCTAATTTCACAATTATTTCTAGCACCAACAAACTGAAACTTTAGGGATAAGGCCATCGATAGCACAGAATGACTACCACATTTGTCTTTAGTGCAAACAGGCAGATTGCTGAATTCTTCATCTAGTCACTTGGTTTTGTCTAAATATTGCAGGTTTCCAACAGTGTTATTAGCAGAACATGAAGTCCATATCCATTCCACTCTTTTTCTCTGCCTATATGAAAATCTGATGAAATTATTCGAAATAAAAATGTTCCCAACTGCGTATGATGCAAAAGTATGATTCTGCTGAACACAGCAACTACATAATGTACCCCATTCCCTACCCATCAGCTTGGATATTGAGACTACTTTGTAAATATGCAGAGACAAGCCTTTTTATATTTATTGTTCAGTCAAGAGCTTGGAAAGTGTGGAGGTATAGGCATATAGGAATATAGTATCATCCATTTATTAAACAGCACATTGAAAACAGAAACAAACCAGGCATGTTGCAAAATATAAAATCAGCACCTGTGATCTCTACTGCCTAGTTTATGCCACCGTCACTTCTTCCATTTTAGGAACTGAAAAATCCTCCAAACCGATTTTCCTTACTACTGCCTGTCCCCTATCTCCATGAAGACAGCATCTAGAGTGATTCAGTATAAGCCATATCATACCATCTGCCCAAACGTTTATCATCTTCAAAAGGCCAAATTCCCTACCATAAACTACAAAAGGTATTCACTGAATAAAAGAATCAATCAATCAATCATCAGTTAGACTTAGGTCACACATATGACTCAATTTTTGCCCTCACTGATTTGTTAGGTGTTAAAATTGACATAAAAAGCAATCAGGGCATTGTAAAACAGTCTATTCCTGGNTTCACTGAATAAAAGAATCAATCAATCAATCATCAGTTAGACTTAGGTCACACATATGACTCAATTTTTGCCCTCACTGATTTGTTAGGTGTTAAAATTGACATAAAAAGCAATCAGGGCATTGTAAAACAGTCTATTCCTGGGATCTAGGACAAATGGCATGAATAAGGACTTTGGGGGAAGTTAGGATGGGGATTTTATTTTGGCCATAGTGGTTTGGATTCCATGTACAGCAAACACTTAAACATGAATTAAAGACAAGGATGCCCTGGTAATTATGTTGTTATCTAGTTAAACACAAGACTGAAAATACAACCATAATTCT
The DNA here is from genome assembly GCA_006410875.1 of Neotragus pygmaeus. Taxonomy (NCBI): domain Eukaryota; kingdom Metazoa; phylum Chordata; class Mammalia; order Artiodactyla; family Bovidae; genus Neotragus; species Neotragus pygmaeus. The sequence continues at coordinate 1,213,411 of SJYV01051165.1, forward strand.
AAAGTCATACCTATCATCTTCTTGACTCTATAGGATCCAATTTACATTTTCTGGAATATCCTAAACTATCACTCTAATCACAAACCAGTTACTTATGCTGATGTAGTAGGAGTCCCGGATATAGATCGATATAAAGGAGACACACTTGGCACTGAATTGACATACTGACTTGAGGTATCAAATTTAGAACAGTGACAGGCCCATCTCAAAAGTGGTAAACATACTTGCGCTCAAATAAACTCTCGCCTGACATCCAGTAAACTTCACCTTGGTTAAGTGGTGATATGTTTGCACACGTATGTGCGTCCCAGGTGGTGCTAGTGGTAAGGAAGCTGCCTGCCAATGCAGGAGAAGTAACAGATGTGGGTTCGATCCCATGCACATATGTGGTATAAATCCAACTGATACTGTCCATAGTGTTTAGACCCTGAATTCAATTATGATTCAAAAAGGAGAGATCAAATTATACTTATCATCAGGAGTGCATTGAATCTATTTTTATTACATTCTAATTACTTGAAAATTGGTAGTCTGTGTACATATGGCAACATCCCATTGATCTGAATATTGGATTAAATGAAACACCCTGGCATTGCCAACTAACTGAGTTAATTACATCTAATGAGACAGAGATGTAGAGACAGCTATGGGTCCTTCATCACAGGCTGCAATCTTTCTGTAGATTCTTTGGCAAAGAAAGAAGAAAAACAAATGTTATAAAAGAGTGGTTTTCCAGTCATGCCTGTCCCTCTCACCAGCAAACCTTCAGTTCTACACCACTGCATATTATTTATTTAGCTCACTTCTAAATTAGACTGGTTGATTGCCAGGTAACAGAATATGATCATCACAAAGACATGAAACAATTAAAAATGCTTTAAATATCAGAGGAGTTCTCATAAAGAAAAGATAGTCTCAGGATAGGTAGAGGTTAGAACTATGTTTCCCAAGTTTCAGTTATTCACAATCATCTTTAATATCTCTACCAATATCCATATTTCACTTACACTATTGTTATTTTTCTTAAAGTGATTCACTTAAATATATATATTTAAAGGAAGTATTACATCACTGCTGCTGCTGCTGCTGCTGCTGCTAAGTCGCTTCAGTCGTTTCCGACTCTGTGCGACCCCATAGACAGTAGCCCACCAGGGTCCCCCATCCCTGGGATTCTCCAGACAAGAACACTGGAGTGGGTTGCCATTTCCTCCTCCAATGCATGAAAGTGAAAAGCGAAAGTGAAGTTGCTCGTCATGTCTGACTCCCAGTGACCCCGTGGACTGTAGCCTACCAGGCTCCTCCGTCCATGGGATTCTCCAGGCAAGAGTACTGGAGAGGGGTGCCATTGCTACCAGATTGCAAATACATATCAGTTGCCATAACGAGCCAACTATTACAAATATATATATGATGTAACAACATATTTTCAAGTTTTAGGTCTGAGCTCAGAACTTTCATCTCTTCAAAGAAGATACAAACAATTGTTTTAAAAACCTGTACCAAAAGTAGACTGTCTCATTTCTATAATCAAAGGATTGAACAAAGATGAGGAAGTTGTATTAATACAATGTTCATGTATTGTCCATACATCACCTAAAAGCATCTTGCATCATCATGATACTTTCCTTAAACTTTGGAAAGTATGATCTAGGGAATGATTTTCCGCAACTCACTGACCATATATCGGGATGACACAGATTGGTATCCTGATAGGCACAAGTACACACACAACTGAAACAAAATTTAATGAAACAATAGTTACCTTAACCACATCAGGAACTTTTTTCTACTTCGTTGTAAATGCTGATAAGACCTCACAAAAATTATTTCTCAGTCAATAATGGCATATGACCACTAGCGTATAAAACACTGTCTTGGAGGAATGGGATAGAGTGGTGTTATCCTCACTTTAGTAGCTGAAGTACTGAAATAATGCAATATGCCTTAACAGAAGTATGAATTACAGGTTGGAGACTAATCAAAGAGCTACAGTAATTTCAGAAATGTCTCTGTTATTTTTTCTATAAAGTAGTTTTTAAATAATTCCTATCCTGTAGCCTTCAAGGCAGAACCTTGTATGCATTAACAAAAGTATATGCATTAACAAAAAGTATATGCAAGTATATTCACAGAAAATTATAAAGTATTGATGAGGCTAATTACTAAAAACAGAATCTGAGCTTAATTGTGTGTGTGTGCGTGTGTACGGGTGTGTGTGTGAAATGCCAGGTTAAATGAAATTTAGATGTTGTTAAATATGTTTTAAAAATTGATGCTTTTGCTACAGAGCTTCTCAGAACCATTAAAATGCTAATAAACACTTCCCAGAGGGGCATATGTTAGACAGTGTTTTGCAAAATGTTTTGAGCATGAACTATTTTCTGGGCAGGATATATTGGAAGATACATTTTCTCTTGATGTATGTTGGTAAGTTGTGCTATTGCTTTCACTGCTTTTCATAGTCCTCCATGCCTCCGTGAGGCTCTTTGCTTCTACTAAATGAGTACTCACTCCCTGGTGACCACAACACAAATTTTCATTTCTATTCCTTACCCATAGCATTTCCTTCACTGCTTGCTCATATCCAGTTGTTAAAATGCATTTATCCTCCAGACAGAGTTGCACAAAAAGTAGACAAAAAGTAGAAACAATCTAAATGCTCATCAACAAGAGAATGGTTAAACAAAATGCACTACATCCACACAATGGAATACTATCTAACAATAAAAAAGAATGAATTATTGATACATGCTATATCAATAAATCTCAAACATTAAACAAAAAGCCAGATACAAAGAGCCACATATTCTATGAACGCATTTCTATGAAATTATCACCAAAGGAAAACCTATAAAGACAGAAGTAGATTAGTGGTTGCCTAGAACTATGGATGGAACACAGATCAATGGTAAATGGGCAGGAGGGATCCTGTTGGGATGATGGAAATGCTCTAAAACTGAATGGGTACAATAGTTGTACAACATGGTGAATATACTAAATTTTGTTGATTTGTGTACATGAATTGGGTGAATTTTGCACAATATAAATTATGCCTCAATCAAATTATTAAAAATTTAGTTGTTCGGCCAGCCACCCAGCCAATAATCCATTTGCTCCCCCAACCTCTTCCTTTAATAAAAGTGTCTTTCTCTTCTGCCTCAATCTGAACGTGGCCTGTCCTTGTTTTGAAAGAAAATACCATTTTGTTTTTAAATATGTTGGACTCTTGGCATTTGCCCTTGATCCTGTCCTTGTATTAATTTGAATACTTGTCTAATATCCTTATTAGACTGAAAGGTCTTGTGGACACTTACCACTTTGGACCATGTAGAATACCTATTGTTGAATCTAAGTACAAGAAGCAAATTTTCCATAAGGAAGGTTAATCATAAAACGAACACACGGGGACATGCCCGGTAGTGGCTATTATTACGTTGGCTGCTTTGAAATGTGAAATGTACCTTTATTACTTAACTTTATATACTAGTTTAATATCGCAACACAACAGCTACTAATTCAAGGAATAATAGCAGCAGCAAAACCAGCAACATCAGGAGCAACTACCTTCAGTGAACAGTTACTTTGGGTTGGTGATGGTGCTAGGTGCTTATTGTTCTGTGGCTATTATTCCAGAGAAAGAAATGAGGCATAATGAAGTTAAGCCACTTTCTTAGGTATTGTGCCCTGGAAGCAGAGCCTGAGGCAGATATCCCCTATAAATGGCTTATTTATGGAGGGAGTGTCTTCAAGAGAAACTAGAAATGAGATGTAGAAAACAAGCAAGGAAAGAGGAAGGAGCTAGGGTATCTCTGGGGAAATACCTGCTATAGTCTAATCCAGGGGGAGCTCAAGGGGATAAACAGGAGAGCAAAGTCTATCCTGTCTTGAGGATAAGGGGTATTTACTGACAGTAGGTAAATACAACTGCTGTGTGTGTGTGTTTGTGTGTGTGTGTACCTACTCTCTTAGTGTGTGTGTGTGTGTGTGTGTGTGCCCTCAGTGAGTGCTCACAGCTGGGGGATGGACATGCCCACTAGGAAGAGGGGTTCCAAGAGACCTGAGCAGACACCAACAACATTTTCTATAGCTCTTGGCCCACACCATATCCCTAGTAAAGAGAATACCTCAGCTTTAAACCCCAAAATTCATTCTGACTTACTTTCACTCTTTACAACAGGTTCATTCCTTTTTATGGCTGTAAAATATTCCACTATGCATATGTATCCATATTCTTTATCTATTCATCTATCAGTGTTTATATTTAGGGTGATTTCATGTCTTGGCTATTGTGAATAGTGCTGCAACGAACAGTGAGGTGCATGAGCCTTCTCCTGGGTCATATGGTAGTTCTATTTTTAGTTTTTTAAAGGAACCTCTCTACTGTTCTCCAGAGTGGCTGTATCAGTTTAGAAAAATGGTACAGATGAACCTATTTGCAGGGTAGGAATAGAGATGCATATGGAATAGAGGGAATAGACACGTAGATATCAGCTAGGTAGAGGGTGATGGGATGAACCGAGAGATTAGGATTTACATATACACACTACCACGTATAAAATAGATAACTAGTGGGAGCCTAGTGTATAGCGCAGGGGGTTCACCTTGGTGCTATGTGATGACCTAGATGGATAGGATGGGGGTAGGAGCATGGAAGGGAGGTTCAAGAAGGAGGGGATATATGCACACATGTAGCTGATTCCCTTTGTTGTTAGCAAAAGCTAACACAAACTTGTAAAGCAACTATAACTCCTCAAAATCCCTCCCCTGACCAAATCCAATTATTCTGATTTCTGTATCACTGCTTTTCACTTTCCACATTGTTTCTTCAGTATCACATTGTGTTATGTTTTGCCCTTAAAGCATGCACACACACACAAATGCACAAATGCCTCTGTTATGGTCCAGGTTGATCCATTAGCATCTATTTTTAAATTAACTATTAATTCAAACTAGGAGAACAAAGTCAAGCCTATTTGACACCCTTCTTTAATCTTGCTTTTAATGAATAGATAAAAATAATTTTTAATTACATGCATTATTTAAATAGCATCTGAGGAACTTGGAGGTTGCCTGACAACAGTTGACTTCTTCCAGCATTTAAAATATTCTCCATGCCAAATCTTTGTTAGACTAACATATTTACATTTTATATGAATAAAAATTTGCTTAGAACCTCAGTTCAGACAGTGCTCCATTCACTACGCGTTCCAAATGACTCAGTCTGAATTTTGGAGAAATTACTATGCATCTTCAATTTTCCTTTTATCAGAGATAAAATCATACAGGCAAGTGGAATTTGATGTTAGAAATTACAACCTAAAAATCAAACAAACAAACCAAAGCATAACATGATGCCTGCCATCTAGCACTGCACAAAAGAGCTGGCTTCGTTCCAATGATGGCGTGACTTATTGCAATAATACAAAGTGCTCTTTATAGGGAATGACAAACTGTAAATGAAAATTGCTTGTCTGAGCCCCACAAGCCTATGCTCATCCATTTCTCTCCTTCCCCTCAATTCAGCATCCCTTCATTTAAACACAGATATACAGGCGATTTCTACATCCTCCACTCAACTTGCATCCCTCTCTTTCCCTCACATCTCTCCTATTTTACCTATTCTTAAAGCCAGTTTCAGAGCTCTCAACTTTGGAATAAGTAGCAGAGAGGTCAGGCCATTTGGAGTAAGTAGAATGTTTGACTGGATGACACTATGTGTGAGCATTTCGTGTAGAAGAAAACGTTATGAAAGAGGGCTGCCTATGATAAGGCCACCATGCCCTGTGACAATGACACAATAATTGATTGAGCAGGTGAAAATTAACACGGCTTGGGCATGTTATGTGATAAATGGTATCCCAAACTGGCTACATTTTAAGCCTTGGGAGTGACAATTAAATAGGGAGATAAGGTATATTGCTTTGGGGTACAGGAAGCATGAATCAGAGACCAAGTTCCTGGAAGTATTTTCTCTGAAAAGGGAATCACATAGAGTGAGGCATCTCATATCTTATTTTAACCCATACCCAGAAACATTTCTCCTCAATGAGCAATTTGCAAAACACTTCCCTAGGGATTTCTGATGTCTGTCAGAAACATCTCTGTACATTTCTTTCTGCTCCTTGGAGAGAAAGGAAGGGAGGTAATATTTGTGACATATGTTATGCCCTTCATCTGTTATTTAGTTTTCACAAAGAATTTTGAGGAGAAAATGTTACTCTTTTTTGCTGACAAGAAAACTGAAGCTAAAAAGAAAGCAAAAAGAAATGAAAAATAATAACACAGATTCACTAAAAGAAAGAGTTTGGATTTCAATCCCAACATTTTTGAGCCAGATGTTCACACTCTTTCTACTCTTTCATGCTGCCCAGAGCTTATTCCAACATTTCCTAAATGTGTTCTGTTGGATGTTAATAGGAGTAAGCTTCACTTAAGGTGCAATAAAAGCAGGCCAGTTTGCTTACAAGGCTTGTCAACACTTCTAATGTATCCAAGTATCTTCTGAGTCTCCAAACTGACTGACAGCAGTATTTCCAAAATTCCATGGTCATTGAGGCCCTTCCTTATCTGACCTTTGACTCTACTGAAAACGCTTCCTTGGTGGCTCAGACAGTAACAAATCTGCCTGCGATGGAGAAGACCCGGTTTCAACCCCTGGGTCAGGAATATCCCCTGGAGAAGGAAATGGCTACCTACTCTAGTGTTCTTGCCTGGAGGATCCCATGGACAGAGGAGCCTGGTGGGCTCCATGGGGTCACAAAAAGTGGACATGACTGAGCAACTAGCACACTTGGTTGCAAGATTTCTCAGCACTTCTAATATGTCCACATATGTTCTGAGTCTCCAAAGGGACCTACAACACAGTGTTTCCAAAATTCCATGATCAGACAGGNGGTCACAAAGAGTGGACATGACTGAGCAACTAGCACACTTGGTTGCAAGATTTCTCAGCACTTCTAATATGTCCACATATGTTCTGAGTCTCCAAAGGGACCTACAACACAGTGTTTCCAAAATTCCATGATCAGACAGGCCTCTTCTTGCCTGACTTTTAACTCTACTGAAAACACTTTAGAAACTAGTGTTACTCTGTTACTGCTGTTACTCTGGTACTTCTGTTATTCTGGTATTACTGTTACTCTGGTAGTACTCTACAACAGGAGACAGGAGAGAAGAGCAAGCTAAGGGGCTTAAGTTTTTTTTTTTTTTTTTTCTTAGACTTCTGTATTGCCTGAAATTTTGAGCTTGCATTAATTTGGGAAAGGAAATAAACAGTTTTTTCACATTAATTTTACATTATTTATATGAATTAAAATAATAATATTTTAATATAATAATAGTAATAACATTATATTATTATTATTATAACTAATATTATGTATGCTCCCATTAGAAAGTATTCATAAATACATGAAAATAATCTGGTCTAATCAAAATACCATAACTCTTCTAATCACTGTGTAAAAGCAAAAACTATACTCTATTAATTTAATGTCTGATGAATGTTTCAGCTGGCCCTCCACATCCTTGGGTTCAGCATACATGGACTCAACAAACTGTTGATGGAAAGTGGTTGAAACCTCAGATGCAGAACCTAAGGGTAAACTGGACTAGTGTCATTTTATATTTGAGCATCCTCAGGTTTTGCCATTCAAGAGGGTCCTAGAACAAATTCCCAGAGGTTACCAAGGGAAGACTGTATAATAGTAAATCAATAATAAACAGTTATGTAAGGCCAGATATTGTTCTAAGTGCCTTATACACACATACTAATTTATTTAATCATCATAACAACCCCCTGACATAAATATTATTATCTCCACATGATAGATGAGGAACACAGAATGCAGAAAATTTAATTTACTTCTCAAAAGACCTACTAGTGCCCAAGCAAGTGTGTGGCAGAATCTGGTACCAAATGTGTTTCATTAATTCCGTACTGCTTCTTCTTATTCAGTCGCCAAATTGTGTCCATGACCCCCGGGACTGCAGCATTCCAGGCTTCTCTGTCTTTCACCATCTCCCAGAGTTTGCCCAAGTTCATATCCATATTTATAACCCTCACTTAACGTATTTTGCAAAGGAGTCTATATGCCGTTAGAGGGTTTCTACAGCTTATGTAGAGACTAATAAGGGCTCCTACCATTTTGAGTGCATGCTCAGTTACTCAGTCATGTCCAACTCTTTGAGAGGCCGTGTGACCCCATAGACTGTAACCCGCCAAGCTCCTCTGTCCATGGGATTTCCCAAGCAAGAATATGGAGTAGGTTGCCATTTCCTCCTCCAAGGGATCTTACCAACCCAAGGATCAAACCCGCATCTCCTGCGTCTTCTGCATTGGCAGGCATTCTTTCCCATTGAGCAACCTGGGAAGCCTCCTACCATTTGACTTCCTCTCTTTAACTCTTCACCCCCACCTGCTCCTCCTTTTGAGTTTTGGGGAAATACAATATGTACATAATATCAAAAATACTTTAGAATTAAAAAAACTATAAAATTTGATTTATCAAAGTAAAAGTAGTAGTATTTTACAGTTATCTGACTCCCTCATTCATAGCCACTTGCTGAGTTCATATTAAGTACTGCTGCAGGGGATATAAACACGAGTTACAAATTCCTTCTCTCTGAAGCACTGCTTGGCTTTACCGAGGAGGAAAGATGTTTAATTACCACAAGCTGGGCTTGTTCCTCCAATGGCAGGGTTGGTGTTGATTGATGCACAGCCTCTCCTCATGAGGTCTTCCTTATTACCAGGAGCACATGAACCACAGTATGATGACCAGTCCAGGGGAAGTGCAAACTCAACACTGACTCACAGCACAGCTATCCCCCAAGGTGCTAACCGTCCAATGCAAAGTGTGAGAAACTTGAGCTAAAACAGAAGCCACTATCACTATTACCAAAGAAAAGAAAAAAAATTAACAGAAAGAGAAAATGGACAAACTCCCTAGACTAGGCTGAAAAAAAAATCAATAACTATTGAAAATAATAAAAAAAAAAAAAAGGTAACAGGAAGAGATGCTTATACAGTGCTTATCTTGGGCCAGGCACTGCAAGTGCTTTACATATTTTGGCTCAATTATCCTCAAAGTTCTATGATATCAAGACCATTATTACCTCCTTTTTACTATGAGGACACTGGAGCAAAAAATTGATAAAAAGTGTGTGTGCAAGAATCCAAAGCAGGTAAGACCCAAACTAGGGTTCAAACTCAAGTTGTCAGACTCCAGAGTACAAGTTCTTAATACCACCTGACCAACTATGATAAAATGTGGAACAAGTCCTGATTGGATGACCCCAGTTGTTGACTACTGCCCTTAATGTTGTCACAAGAATGCTAAGGGGTCAGTATTATCCCCACTTGTCAGAGAAGAAAAAGTAACATCGGATAACTTGCTAGTGACTGAGTCTAGACAAAAACATAAGAATATTTGAAACCAACGCAGTGTTCTTTCCGTGATACTATTGTTTCAGGGGAGTTGTTTTGGGACTTAAGTTCTTCCAAAGTGCAAATCATGTATCACTTACATTTTATACCGAGATCATAGCCTAGAATGTAATGTTGAGTTTTATCCTACTCCAAATTGCATTGATTTGAAAAGTTAACCCATTCCTCTTCACAGTCATTATTTAAGAAAAAAATCTAGCAATGAAAAAGGAAAATTATGTGCATGTGTACTCAGTTGCTTCGGTCAGGTCTGACTCTTTGTGACCCCATGGATTGTAGCCCACCAGGGTCCTCTGTCCTTGGAATTTTCTAGGCAAGAATATAGAAGTGGGTTACCATGCCTTCCTCCAAGCGATCTTCCCAACCCAGGGATCTGCATCTCTTGCATTGCAGGCAGATTCTTTATACACTGAGCCACCTGGAAAGTCCAATATGGATCATTCCTACAGTCAAATTTTATAAAGGACTTTTGAAAAAAAAAAATTGTATATGAGGTATTTAGGGACTTCCTGGTGCCGGATGGTAAAGAGTCTGCCTGCAATGCAAACTGGGGTTCAATCCCTGGGTCAGGAAGGCCCTCTGGAGAAGGAAACACCAATCCACTCCAGTATCCCTGCCTGGAAAATACCATGGCTGGAGGACCCTGACGAACTACAGTCCATGGGGTCACAAAGAGTTGGACATGACTGAGCAACTTCACAAAAAGACAAGAAATGTGAGGTTTTTAGAATTCCTTGCTCAGGAGCTATTCAATGGGATCTTTGCAATGGTCTTAAACACTTCCTTATAATGCTGGAAGCCCCTTTCTATCCCCCCTTTCCTTTCAACCTGCCCCCAGAATTAAATAATTTGTACACAGGTTTTCTCGTGAATGGTACCCACTCTGATGCAGGCAAGCTGCGGTTTGAGAAAAAAAATGATTGAAGCTGAGAAGTCAAGGGAGCCAAGAATTGCCGAGAAGGGGCACACTCCCCTCTGCACTCTCCTTCCTTGCCCCACCCTTTGCTCACATATCACACTCCCAGGCCGATTTTCCCTTTCAGAGGAAATGAAGCAAAACGCATAAATGGAGTGAAATGGTTTATTCCTCAGTCATAAAACCACAATTCCTTGTAAAAGGTGAAGAAAATGAGCTCCTCTTATAGATAAGTGAGGCTTTTAGGTGAAATATCAATATCCCAGGCCCTTGATAACTTCCTGACATATGACTTTCTATAGAGACAGCTTTCTGTCAACCACCATGGAAGCTGTTTGACTTGAAGCAGAAAAATGACTTCAAATTATGAACATCTGAGCTTCAAGAACAGAGATGCTTCCTCTTAATGATCTTATTTTAAAGATAAACAAACATAGAACTGCTCAATTTTAAATATGTGTTCTGGACAAAAAAAAAGTTTTTCATTTTTTTAAATTGATAAATGACTATGTTTCAATGGGTACTTCATTTCCCCTGTTGAAAAAAATAATGTACATTTCATATTAATATTCTTTTCCTTTTAAAAGTAACTTCTAAGATGTTGTATAAACACATGCCAAAAATGGACAAGTTCAAAGGAGAAATGAAGAATGCTGGTGTTTGTTCTCTCTGCACTCTGTGTGTACTTTTTAAAATGGGATCATCATTTTGCATACTGCTTTGAAACTTGTTCTTTTAACTTAAGAAATATATTCTAAACACCTTTTCAACACAGTGGTATTTGACAGTCTCAAAGGACATATGCTAGGCAAATGCAAGGATTGATCAGTACGAAAATGAAATAGGGCTCTTGCCCAAACTGAATGAATTCAGAATTGAAGCATGGCCAGGAGAGATGACACTGATCAGGAAGGAATCCAAGCTTAAGAAGGGCAGCAGGTTGGACCCAGAAGAGGCATCCAGGAAACCACAAGATAGGGCCTTTCCTCAAGGAGGGAGGTGTAAGATCTCGTGAGCAAGAACCAGGAAAGATAAGAGCACATCCATACTTGGACACTTAGTAGTGGCCAGAACTAGTCAGTCCAAGCACGTTATGCCCATTAAAAATGTTTTGCTTTCAGACAGTATTCTGTGAGCTAGATGCAGTAGAGAATTTTATAGAATACATAGAGCATCAGGAAGCTTAAATAATTTTCCTGAGATCACATAGCTAGTTAGAGTACAGATTGCGTTCAGGATGGTTTTAATCCAGACATATAGCATATTCCACTGCAACTCACAGTCAAATTTCTTCCTCTCTCCAGTGCTCTTTTACACTGTGCCTTTGTTCTTATATATATGGTTAAATATAAGTTCACCTCCCAAAGAATCTTCACAGCTCTTGATGCAAAAGAATTAAGAATCAGGTTCTTTAAACAGACAAACAGTTTATCAAATTAACTGATGAAGTTCATTGTTTATGTTGTTGGAGACTGTGTGTGTGTGATGTATCTAGGTGTGGGCCTGCATGAGTCTAGTGTATGCTTACACAAATACGTATTTGCACACAAGTTTGTACATGTGGAGAGACATACACAATTGCATACCTCATTGATTTAAATAGTCCTTGAATCACAGTTTTGAAGATAGGTTACAGATTAGTAACTGCTAGGAATTGATTAGTAACTACTAGATACAGATTAATAACTACTAGATACAGAATTGAGAAATAAAATTTTCAATCACTGATCCCTGCCTCATCACACAGCTGGAAGACATAATCCCAACCTAGTTCCATGTCAAATCTTCTGTAGTTGGACCTCTATAGTCTGAGTCACTATATCTGTTTTTGCATATTAGGAGGTTGTATTAACCATATCCTCTCTAGTATTTCCCAGCTACTTTTTTCCTTCTTCCAACTTCCTACCCAATTTTGCCCTTCTCTTTGACTATTTCTTGAAAGAATGATCTAGCAGTAATGTACTTAAGAGAGTGCTTACTTTATCCCAGTCAGGGAGAGTCTTCTTTTAAAATGATGATCCCATACCTCAAATGGGCACTAAAGCAGTGCTTAGCAATGGTCTTACATTTGCCCTGTAAATTCACTCCCCCAAGTTCTAAAAAGACTAAACTGCACTTTCTTTCTCTTTAAAACATCCATTACTCCCTACTCCACAAATGCTTTTCACCTCACTCCATTTCATAGTAACAGAAGAAGAAAGCAATCACACACGGTGTCTCTCAACTTCCCGTTATGAATGTACCAACATTTACATTGGTATCCTCTGCCATCTGTAGCTTATAATACAGGGAAAGAAAGTCTTCACTGCAACCAAGTCCAACTCCTCTGTAACAGCAGGGACCTCAGTGTTTTTGTCCTTGTTGTATCCCTAGCCCCTAGAACAGCATACAGTAAAACTTTGGTTAAGTATAGATTAAATTAAAGTATATATGAATGAATGAATACCCATGAACATGGAAAGGTTCATCTTTCCTAGATGAAGATAAGGGAAAAGGTAAACGCAAAGGTTTCTATGGTGGCACTCCAAATTTATAGCATACAGCTGTAATAGGTAAGCAGAAATAAAACAAATAATAAATTCATTATTTATGTTCACCCATGACTCATTTTCTCTGTCTTTGTCCTACCTGGATTCTACACTGTATATACAATAAATGGCCACATTTATTCCAATAGTCATGTACAGATGTGAGAGCTGGGCCATAAAGAATACCAAGCACTGAAGAACTGATGTTTTAGAACTGTGGTGCTGGAGAAGACTCTTGACAGTCCTTTGGAGTGCAACGAGATCAAACAAGTCAATCCAGAAGGAAATCAACCCTCAATATTCATTGGAAGGACTGATGCTGAAGCTGAAGCTCCAATACTTTGGCCACCTGATGCGAAGAGCCAGCTCATTATAAAAGACCCTGATGCTGGGAAAAATTGAAGGCGGGAGGAGAAGGGGAAGACAGAGGATGAGATTGTTGGATGGCATCACTGGCTCAATGGACGTGAGTTTGAGAATACTCCAGGAGATGGTGAAGGACAGGAAAGCCTGGCATGTTGCAGTCCACAGGATCACAAAGAGTTGGGCATGACTGAGTGACTGAACAACAAAAACAAATGGGGACCCCTAATGGGAACTTTGTATCCAGCTTTCTGTATTGGAGGATAGACCTTTTAAGTCAGACCTGAATCTTATATAATTTGGAATATGTGCTAAGTCGTTTCAGTCATGTCGACCCCATGGACTGTAGCCTGCTAGACTCCTCAGTCCATGACATTCTCCAGGCAAGAATACTGTAGGGGTTGCTATGCCCTCCTCCAGGGGATCTTCCTGACCCAATTACCGAACCTTTGTCTCTTATGTCTCCTGCATTGGCAGACAGGTTCTTTACCACTAGAACCACTTGAGAAACCTGATTTGGAATATAATAACCTGTTTTTTTTTAAAAAAAAAAAGAGGGAAAAAACACCTATACAAGATTTGGTGTGGAAGTTAACATTTATTTTGAATGGGAATGGCAGGTGGTCCACACTCTTGAGGGAATCTGCAGCTTAACCTTTATTTACCTCAAATAAAGAAACCTGACCATGTCTCAGCCCTACATGAGAAACAGATAGGATGGGAACATGATGGTTTCAATGTCAATGGTATGGATTTTAATCCCAGTTAGACCACCTCTATGTACATGATTCAAGTGACTGAAACTTCCAGAGCATATACTTTCTCATTTCTTTACTCTTCAGTTATATAACTGGTTCATAAAAATTGTCAACAAGTCTAATTCATAGACAGTGTGGACTGTGGTGCCTGGCATAGATTCAACAAATGTCTTATTCAGGTGTTATGGTGTTACTAGCATGTGATGGTACCTTCTTGCTCACCCACTCTGGGACCTCCCTGCTTGAGGTCCTACTCCCATATTCATTTGATGCCACAATGCCTAAGCACAAGCCTTTGGTATTTGACCCTGTGTCTTCACCACTGTGGGTCATATTTTGGCATAATTCATCAGTTTTTTAATGAGCTTTGTTTCTGCCTGTGCACCAGAGACCTCCTCTTACCACCTATCTTCCTGAGCATAAGCAAAAACACTAGCAAATAGCAATATAAAAAAATACTCATAATATATTAAGTAAATAAAGAGCCAGAATTCCTACAGTTGTGGCTAACAAAATTATTCTTCCAGGGTTCTGTAAAAATTAGATACTATGAAATGTAAAATTATTAGCTTCTTATTCAGAATGTAATTTATCACACTGTCATAGGTGGTGTACTTATTATGGTATCTACTGCCAGCAGTTAGTTTTATAAATTTTAACAAGTCAATTAACCTTCCTGGGCTTCAATTTTGTCATAAAATGAGGGGGTGGGACTACAGTCTCTTTATTCCTTGTTAGCTCCAAAATAATGTTATTAGTACAAATATCTGGTATATTATTCTCATCTCAACTTGGAACATTCCCAATCTGAATATTTATCTTTGGAGTTAATATGTGGGGGAGGAGGAGTTACTCAAAGGATAACAACACGGCTTTCCTTTTTGTGCAAGTTTCCTCTTTGCCTCCACTGTCTTAATATTTTCACTACAGCAGGTGCTCAGGAAATATTATGAAATTTTTAAAATATCTTCTCTAGTAAAGTCTTACTAAGACAATTTACATTGTTCCTGTAGATATAACTAAGAGCAGGCTTTGTATCCTAGGATTTTGAAGTAGCCTGATAAGGACAAATGAAGACTAGACCTGCTTACCTACTAACCCTCATGGGCTAGTAGAATGGTAGATGTAGCTTAGCAAAGGGAAATTAACATTGAAGCCTGAACACATGCTAAAAATGGGTCATGGGAAGTAGAGGGAGTTCTTCCATGTAAGGGAGGTCTGGCAAAAGGTAATGAGTCAATGTCCTGGTGGCTGTCCAGGGCAAAGCAAAGATGCGTCTGCCCTTGCTAAGACTGGGGCAGGCAGACATGGTGTGAAAATGATATCAGAGCCAATAAAAGAATCTGTAGTAGGGGATTCACAGAGACTTCCAGCAGAGAATTCACCTCCCAATGCAGGAGACGTGGGTTTGACCCCTGGGTCAGGAAGATCCCCTAGAGAAGGAAATGGCAACTCACTCCAGTACTCTTACCTAGAAAATCTCATGGGTAGAGGAGACTGGTTGGCTATAGTCCACGGAGTTGCAAAGAGGCAGACACAACTTAGCAACTAAACAATAAAAAGAGACTTCCTAGTCTAATCTTTTAGTGGCTTTCAGTATACAAAGAACAAAACCCAAAGTTGTGGCAATGATCCTGGAAGGTGTGCCCTTGACCATCCCTCCACTATTACCATCACCCTTCCAGCTCACTCTGCTCCACTTCCACCAGCCTCCTTCTGTTCGTTGGACACAAGAAACAAACTTTCAACCAAAGGCCCTTGTACTTGCTTATCACTTTGCTTGGAATTCTCTTGCTTCAGACTTTACAATGTTATACACACTCATTTCTTAAAAAGTATTGGCAGAAGTCATTGCTTCAGAAAGGCCTTTTCTGATCACTGTATTATAACATCCCTGCTTCTCTCCTCTTGTTGTATTTTGTGTCTGCCTCTATTAAATATCAGATTATATATCCTTTGTTACTATAGCTTTTTGTCTTGCTTCCCCGATAGGATGTAAATTCCACAAGGACTTGGACTGCACTCATTACTGTGCCTAGAACTATGTGTGAAACGTAGTAGAGACACATATTTAGTGAATGAATGAATGAGACTACAACTACTCTGTCTCCCATACATTTCTGTGGCATTTGTAGTATTTTCATCTCAAAATTTAGCATATCAGCTTGCAAGAGCAAAGGTTTTGTTTCTTTCCTTAAGTCTGAATCTCCAGTGTCTAGAACAGTGGCCGATATTTGGGAGGTGCTCAACAAATAATCCTCAATGTTGTTCACTGTGAAAATAAAAAGTTCCTGCACTGTAGTTTCACAAAGGGACATGAATGATCATTTTTCGAATATAGTAACAAGTAGCCACAGAACCGGTTTTAAACCCAACCCAATTGTTCAATGACAACTTCCCATTAATAGTAACCACTCTTTGGAGAGCCTCAAATTGCATAAAACATTAGCAGTGTTTTCCTCTAAACAACTGTATCCTACAAGCTCAGCTCCCACTTGCTTAGCAAGCAATAAATTCAGTGTTTATTTTAGATATTGAGTGGTGGCCTCCTTTTTTTAAGATAGATAGATGATGGTGCCTAACCATAATGGCAAAACACAGAAGTCATTTATAATATTCTAGAGCTGGCTCTAAGCAAACATAAATACTAACTCATTTCAATCTGCACAACAAACGAGGGTGGCGGGTACTAGGATTATTCCTATTTGGGATATAAAGAAACTGAGGCACAGAAGACTGGGGTGCTTATCCAGAGTCATACAACTAATACATATTACATACGGGATTTGATTGCTGTCCAGTTACTTTGGCTTAGAGGGTGTTCTAAGCATCTACATGCTATGTCCTCTCTGCAAGAACTGATCCATACAATTGGTGTATTTTTAGCAATGAGATTCATCTTGATGATGTTCAATGCTTTTCGAATAATTGCTTCCAACAGCCTGGACAGTGGGGGTAAATTTCAAACAGAGAGGTCAAGGTAGGCCTCTGAGAGATGGGGCAAGTAATGAACAAGGTGCTTCTTGCTATTAATAATCAGTGTGATGAACAATTAGGATAAACACCCTCATGATTTGCAAATGTATCCACTGGCTACTAATTCTGGACCTTCCAAATATCCATCCATTGGCACCACTGAATAGCTGCCGGGGGTAATGACTCTCTACCACTAACATGCAGACAAGTCATCAAGGTGGAAACCATACAATTTATGCACAAGTCCCTCAGCCTGAAGATATTTTGTAAACAAATCTCATCATCTACATCTTAGAATCCTTGAACTTTAGAGTGATTGGTCCAGTAGCAAAATAATTAAGGAGTGCTATAATTTAGATAAATATTTGGTGGAACTTAGATTATGTTTGAAGTTTATTGTCTTAGTGCAATAAATTAGATTTTTTCTCTGCAGAGAAGAGTCTGTCAAGATCAAGTCATTCAGTAAGTAATTTACTCTTTCTGGGACTCAGTTTGTTCAACTATGAAATGATTGATTTGGAACTGGTAATTTCTAAAGGATTTCCCATTTTATGAAGCCTTGATAAATCAGAGCTTCAATTACGTGATTTACAAATGTATCTTTCCTTCTTTTTCCCTCTTCCTCGTTTTCTTTTTGTTCATTATCATAGCTGTGATTTTACATAGAATGCCTCTACAAAGGAGTAGAACTAAAACAAAAAATAAAAGTCAAATGCTTAAAAAGCAACTATTTTTAGGCATAGTTGTAAGGAGATTTACTTTATGTTATGGCCTTTATTTATCTATGTAACCTTTATCTCATTTCTGAATATTTATCTTCTATAGTCATTTTGAATGTCATTTGGATCAGTGCCACTATGAAGGTATTGGAATTAATCCAGGTTCCTTCCTTATTCCCCTGTGACCTTGAGCAAATTATTAATCACTTTGAATCTCCATTTTATTCCATCTGCAAAACAGAAATAACACCTACGATCTTAATTGGTTGATAAGATAATTCAGGGCATAGTATATGTAATACTGCTTTCGCCCTGTTTGTCCAACAGTGAATTCTTAACTCAGTTAGGCTTTCTTCTTTCTCCTGAACTCTGATCCACATAGCTAGAACTATTTGGGTTCCTTCATGCTTTAAAGCTTCTGATAAAGGCTGCTGCTGCTGCTGCGTCACTTCAGTCGTTTCCAACTCTGTGCGACCCCATAGATGGCAGCCCACCAGGCTCCCCTATCCCTGGGATTCTCCAGGCAAGAACACTGGAGTGGGTTGCCATTTCCTTCTCCAATGCATGAACGTGAAAAGTGAAAGTGAAGTCACTGAGTCGTGTCCGACTCTTAGCGACCCCATGGACTGCAGCCTACCGGGCTTCTCCGTCCATGTGATTTTCCAGGCAAGAGTACTGGAGTGGGGTGCCATTGCTTTCTCTGTCTGTTAAAGGTTAGAGTTTTGTTGATGACCATCTTATCAAGCCTAAAACCTCACTGAAGCTTGTGCTACACTAGAAATCAATGCTAGATGCACTCGATCCAAAATTCTAGTGTGGATCATCTTACTACCTTTGTCTATGCTCCAAACAGTTCTTAGACCCCTTTATAAAAACAAAATAAACAAACAAAAAAAAAAACCTTGGATTCAGAGTTTCATCTCTATACCATAACATCAAATATAGAGTTTTCTCCCACACCAGCCCTCCTCTGTCCCATCTATTTCCAGATTTCCCACCTGTCACCTTCAGACAAACTAGATAGAAACTGGGATCTGTCTGAGGATGAACACATATCTCTACTTTCTTAATTTTTATCCCAAAGTTCACCTGAAGACTATCTTTGATTTGACTGAAATTTAATGCAGATTCACTTACAGTAAAATATTTTGCCAGTTTATAAGATAGAGGATTTATATTCTTCTCTCTGATGTACTTACAATAGTATAGACAGCATGTTAGTATCAACATTTTTGATTATTAAACAATGTTAGTGATTGAGAGTGTCTCACACAGAGAATGTGCTCAAAAAAGTCTTATAGAAGGAGTTAGTGGATACTTAACACTTTCTCCTCTTCACCAAATATTTGCCATTGCACCATGCTGTAATGTCTGGGAGATTAAAATTATAGAATATGATATAGAACCTGATGGTCTGAGTTTGAATTACAGCTTTATGACCTACTGGCTGAGTAACCTTGAGCCAAGTTACTTAGTCTCTGAAGCTCTATTTTTTCATCTTTAAACTGAGAATAGGAACAGCGTAAAGATTAAATAAGACAATTACCTACCTTAGGCATAGTGTGAGGATTAAATAAGATTATTAGTATACTAATAGTGATACAACTTCTATACTATACTATAGAACACTTTAGTACACAGCTTAATAGTGTACGATGTCCAACACAGGCCTTGCACTTTGGTAACCCTTAATAAAGTAAGATATTAACATCATTTATCATTATTTCATTGTATGGATAAAATATGGATTATAGAGGTAAAGTGATAACCCAGAATCAAATGACTATTAAGAAGTGAAACAGTGATTAGAATCCAAGCAAAATAATTCTATATCCTCTGATTAAATCTCTGAACACACTAAATCTCTTCTTCTAATAGTCCCTTTGTAGACATTAATGTTTTTGAAATATTAACTATAAAAGATCCTAAATAAGATCAAATTGTCTAAGTATTCTCTTTATTCCACTCCTAGATAGTATAAAAAATTATTTATGCTTTCTAATATCTCTATAAATGAATTTCTCTTTCTTAAACATTTAAGTTTAGAAAGACCTTTCTGATAGTTCAAATACATACAGCTTTAACATTCCATTGCATTTGGAGAAGCAAAAATGCTAGGATAATTTTAAAAGAGTCTGCTTTATAAATTTCAATTAAGCTATTTGAGATAGAAATCATAGCTCCCTCCCTATCAAGTCCTCATTAAAGATCACAGAATGGTCACAAAGTCAGTAGAGTTTTCCAACTGGCCCAATTTATTGACAGACTCAGCAAACTCACACTTCTGTCAACAACACAGGAAAATTAAGAAGTTGGGTTCTGAAAATTCATCTTTGAGTGTATGGCTAAAGCCTTGTTTAGCTCTCATGGGAAAGCTGTATTACAGTATCATAGATATCTGCTAAATAAAGTGAGCACCAGAAATACTAAAGAAATCCTAGTGCATATTCTACAAAGGGCTTAGAAGTTGGTTTCTTTTTTGTCTTTTTATGAATGGGATTATAAATAAAAGATACTGTCTTTCAAGTCATGTGTGTTATTGCACTTTTGTAAAATTTTGCCTTTTATCAAGGTTAGTAGTAGGAAGAAGGATAATTCTTTCTTAATTCAGTAACTACTTCAACATGATTTAATACATATTTGTGTGAAAAGTGGATATTTTCACAGCCCAGTGTTGCATACAGAGATAATGAAATAGCTTTGCCATTGAAATTTTGATTCAATTTCTCCTTGGATCCTGTTAACAGAAAACCACTTTCATGTTTATAGCTGAAAACAGATAATTTACTCTGGTGAGGTTTTAGGAATATTCTAGACCAGCATAACTCTTGAGCTTCCCAAATTCCTCACTATGTAGAGAGAACCCATGAATTCAAAACCCTGGCCATGTGTGTTATCCTCAAAACTTTGCTTAAGGTAAAAATATTATTTGCACACACCCTGCTTGTGCTCACACTCAGTCGCTTCAATCATGTCCGATTCTTTCCAACGCTATGCTTGCATACTGACTTGGTATTAATATTACTTTTTTAAAGAAAAGAAACACTGAACTTTGAATTGCAAAAAAAAAAAAGAAGAAGAACTGGACTATGAAACATTAATAAATTATAACATGATGTGTTTATCTGTTGTTGCAAACCCATGTAAGTTTTGAGAAACTCTATCACAAGAATGCCTAAAATAGCAGCCCCAAATGTCAAATTCTAGAGCTACAGGGAAGGACATTTCTCTCTTCTCCTGAAATGCAATGAAAATCTCCTTGAGGTATGCTGAATTAGCCCACTATGGAAGAGAAGGAAAGATGAACCTAGTAGCAGCACTGTCTATCAGTCCCAAAGTGGGACATTAATACCCATTTCATAAGAAAGAATACATGCTATATGAATGATCAAATCTGAATTACCTGACAGACTTATAGAACTTTTGAAATGGAAATTTCCGTGAAGATTATCAAGTCCAATTTTTTCATTTTACACAACTGAAGTTTAGAAAGCAAGGGAGTGGCAAAGGGGAAGTACAAGTCTGTAGTCCTACTACTGTTTCATTTTCTCTTGCCAAAGAATCTTATCTGCTAAATGCAACTTTTTTGTTTATAAATACATGCCGCGCAGGAGATGAAAGTGATATGGGTTCAATCCGGGGGTCAGGAAGATCCCCTGGAGTAGGAAATGGCAACCCACTCCAGTATTCTTGCTTGGAGAATCCCAAGGACAGAGGAACCCAGCGGGCTACAGTCCATAGGGTCACAGTCAGACACGGTTGAAGCAATTTAGCACATGCCATGGATCTATGTGTACACATGTTTCTGCATATCATCCATAAACCAGAAGAGAAGGATCCAGGACACCCCGGACCCATTCTACAGGCTCGTGCAAAGAAAGGGGGCTCAAAGTACTCAAAGATAAGCAAATACAAATATTTCAGATTTTAATGTTATCAATTTATTTTGAAGTACATTTTTTTTCTATACATACTTAGAGCAAGATAACTACATTATGCAAACACAGCATTGTACATGCCCTTGAGAACATACTGCATACTGCATATACAATAATACAAAAAACTACATTCTAGATGATGACTACACTATAAAACATTTGTAAGTTTCGATGAAAATATTTAATTGCTTAGGGAAAAAGAAATTTCAAAATCATCCTCATAGGGGTTTAACCTAGCTTCAAATTTTTCTGTCTAATACTCAAATTTCTTTACTAGGTCACTTGAGCAGACAGAAATAAGGTGAAGGAATCATTATCCCCGGCTTAGATATGTTAAATGATGGGGAGAAAGAGAACCCTTATTTGAAAATGAAATGAGCATCAGTGTTTGCTTTGAAAACAGCTTTAGAAAAATCTATGAAGATACTATTTTAAATGCTGTTGATCTTTTTTATTCACTAAAACTAGGTTCTAACTTTAAAGTGTGCACATTCGGAGCTACATATTCAAACTATATACAATGAAATATAGCATATTAGTGTGTTTATTTGTTCTATATCTCCAGTAAGCAAACTATGCGGCCAACTTAAATACTGTTGAAGGTTTTCTGACTCTAGCTTTGACTTTGGAGATAAGTCTTAAACTTCACAATGGAAAGCACTACTGCTCTCTTTCTCAGTCAACTTATACATATTGAGTATAATCTGCCTTGATACTATCATTAACATTTGACTATCTCAAAATACTCTCTAAAACCTGGAATTAAGATATGTGCTTGTGTTGAAGAAAGCACATTCTCTCCACAGTATTAGTACAATGTTGGCCTGGAAAATGCTGATATTGTAAACTATAAAATACAAGATTGAAACTATTCATACAAATTAGTACAGTTTGAAATATAACAAAGAGTAGGGAAATAGTTTCATAAAGGGTAGCAGTCCTTAGAGGAAGGAAATGTACGTTATCATTTGGTTTGTACTCCTGAAACAAAAGCAGTCCTAGAGAGATATCATCACAAAATGCCGAGTAACAGCTCTCAAAAAAAAAAAAGTGTTTTAAGAATGACCACAAATCACCCATGAAATCAGGTAAAAAAGAAAGTCCCTCAACAGAGCTAGAAATACTGACACGACTCTAAGGAACTGTCAGTCTCAGAGAGAATAAAAACCAGGGCATTAAAATGGGAGGTCCCAATCACATTTGCCAGGAAAACAACACACACCGAAAGGCAGAGAAGCCAAACCAAGTTATTGGTGTCACGACAATGCACAAGGTAAAGTCAATTTTAGACAGCAGTTACTACTTCCAGATTTTACAGTTTTATCCTCTTCTTCAAATGGTAAATATTGCCAACAGAGAGGGCTTTCAAAAAGCATTCCGTAAACTTTAAAATCACCTTAACAATCCGTGCTTTATACCATCTCCTCCCCACAAGCAGTTACAGATGTAGGCTTCTATAACCTACATCAGAGTGACACACTTACTATAATTTGACGTTTGCTGTTTGTAAAGGCAGCTTTATTTATGTCACATGTGGCAGTCATTCTCTGGGGGACTGGATTAGTTGTGAATGTAAATACATTTACAAACATCTGCATTTTTTATTTGAGTTTCAAATTTGAAGCAAAAAGCATATCAAGCACATACATGTCAACCATCACCTAGGGATGCTTTTAAAAATTGCTCTGACAACTTTATAGAAACAATAACTGGCTGTATGCAAAAAACTCTGTGTGTTCTGCACAGTAAGCAAATAATAATCTGAATTTACTCGGATTCTCAAAGAAGCATCAAATTAAGGAAAAGAGAGAGGCAAGTACACACCTTAGTTTTTTAAAGAAATGAGTCGATTGTTAAGGAAAATAGGGGGATGAGCGTCTGATGAACGTAAACAGCAACACTTGGAAAACAATTGGCTCTTTGGAATCTATGTTAAAGTCTGTCATATGAGTTGGGGACTCTGCTCCTTAGAGTCTCCACTGGGATGTAAAATAGGTAATGTTATAAATACTGCTTGAGACAACCTTATAAAAACCTTGTCATTCTTAGGCTTCAAACTTACACCGTAAGAAATTATAATCAATGTATAACCATCTCCATTTGATGAATGCATTTACACAGAAAGAAACAAGTGGACCACACAATATATCCAAATAAGATTTGCTTATATAATAAAAGGGGATATTAGATAAAGTGAAATAACATCAATATGGACTAAATGCTCTCAATACAAGCAGATATATCGGTTATAAACATTTTATCTCAGTTTAAGTGCTAACATTCGGACTCCAAGTGTTTCTAATAGTTTTAACGTTCTTTTGCTCTGAAAACGTTACTGAAACTTACCCAAAAAGTTATTTTATTAATCTTTTCTACCCTGAAAAACCCACCTCTCCTCAAGTCCACCCCGGAGTAACATTTCTCTGATCTCATTCCAGGTGCCTCTTAGGCTCCCTCAAGAAATTTTTATTGCAAAACAGAGAATTTTTAGAAGTCACTAAAAAGCACTCCCTTACCTTCTAAACCTGCTTCAATCAGCCCAAACTGTTCCAATAATTTAACAAAAAGCACAATGACGATCAGAACTGCTATCATCTCAAGCCCTTCCAAGTTCATGGTCAGCTAGGTCATGGTCCGACCACAGCTACTGGAAAGTGCTCCTCTGCCTGGCTCTCTCTGTAAAGCCATTAAACTACATTAAGAAGGCTACTGCCAGAGAAGGGGAGGAGGAGAGCTAGAGAGAGAGGGAGAGAGAGAGGGAGAGAGCGCAAGGAGACGACGAGATGGAGAGAGGGCGTGAATGAGAGAAAATGTATTCATCCTGTCTACTGTAGCAGAGGCCAGAAGTGGCAGCCGGATAAAGTCGGGCCCGTCGGAATTATCGGCTTCCTCTTTATCACTCTTACACAGAAAGACAGCCATGCATGAAGTAAGGCGCAGATCAATCGAAGACCCGGGAGGTTACCAGGAAGGTCCCCAGAAAACAGGACGCCCGGCAGTGATGGCTCCGCAGCCCCGGGACCAGCGCGCCCCGCGCCGCCGCTGCCGCCAGTGGCTTTGTTGGGCTGGTCAGTTGCCTTGGCAACGGAAACTAACCAGGGGCTGGACTCCCGCTGCAGACAGGGACCAGAGCATCGAATCTGAAATAAGAACAATCTGAAAATGCCAAGAGGCGAAGTGACAGCTTAGATTCAGCTGCTTCAGAAAGCCTGTTTACGAGTCAGGAAAAGCGAAGTGTTTATTTTGTCCCAACTAGCTGAGCGCAGAGAGAAATGAGGCTTAAGGGACTCTCGTGCAATATTGACTTTATTTTTTCAGTGAGTTGCCTTATCCTGGGGCTCTGTGTGAGTCATTGTGAACTAATATTCCGGTTTGAGCGGTAATCATCACATCGTTTCAAAGCATGGGTATGATAAACTAGTAAGTATTCTTAATATTTGTAAATCTTAGAGTTTAGAGTTACTTTATGCATTAGCTCATTGCCATTCAATATACCAAAATATATAGTTAGGGGTGTTCTTTCACTGTGTACCTTCTATGCTTGTTTGTATGTTTTTAATTGATTTGAGTAAATCTGGAGCCAGAGAAAGTTTAAGAACAGTCTATCAGAAACAAAATTTGTTTGGAGTTTCTGTCTCTAACTTACACAGCCATTTCATGTTTGTGTCTCCCCTATTACTGACNTTCTATGCTTGTTTGTATGTTTTTAATTGATTTGAGTAAATCTGGAGCCAGAGAAAGTTTAAGAACAGTCTATCAGAAACAAAATTTGTTTGGAGTTTCTGTCTCTAACTTACACAGCCATTTCATGTTTGTGTCTCCCCTATTACTGACCAAATAGATCAATCTCACATTAAAATACAGAATTAAAAAAAAAAAAGAGTTAGCATCTCATAAACACAATTCAAGTCTCCTGTTTCAGAGATGAGCAAACTTAGGAGCAAGAAGGAAGAAGAAACATCAGGTAAAGGCAGGGCAGGGTAGCTTATGAAGAAATATAGCAGAATGATTTGGAGGAGGGACTCCAGAACCTGACTTTCTGTATTCAGGTCTGACTACTTACTAGCTGTGTGATCTTGGGTAAGTTACTTAACATCTCCATGCTTTAATATCCTCTTCTGTAAAAGGGGGCATGGTAATAGCACTTAGTTCATTGGACCCTTGAGGGAATTAATGAGTAATACTGTTAGGACAGATTAAGAGCTTAGTCACTACTAGCTCTTGTTTTTATCAGACACCTCTCCATGCTTATGCATACCACGCAGAGCTGGCAGGGCAATTAGTCTGAGATACAACTCTCATCTTATCATATGTGTGTGTGCTAAGTCACTTCAGCTGGGCCTGACTCTGAGAGNAAGAAGCATAAGCTAGACACAAAAAGACAGATACTGCATGATCTCACTTAAATGCGGAATCTAAGAAAGTTGAGTTTGCAGAAGCTAATTGTAGTTACCAGGGTGGGGAGGTAGGGCAGATGTTGGTCAAAGCATACGAAGTTGCAGTTATGTAAATTCCAGATATTTAATGCAGAGCATGATGACTATAGTTAATAATATTATTGTATATTGAAATTTGCTAAGACAGATTTCTGGTGCTATCATGACACAAAAGGGTTACTATGTAAGGAGACATGTAGAATAATTAGCTTGACTGCAGTGATCATTGCACTATGTATATCAAAATATCATATCGCACATTTTAAATATATATAATTTTATGAAAATAAAATTGATGTTCCTGTAGTGAGAACTGTGTATAGGTACTATGCTAGTGAAAAGTGCTAGAATAAGGATCTGTCCACTAGGTCTGGGTGTTACAGTGATGGGTTCCTTTGGACCTGAATTGTTCTTCCCAGTGCAGATGTTTGGAAGATTCTCTTGTAGCTCAGTCAGTAAAGAATTCACCTGCAATGTAGGAGTCTGCCTGCAATGCAGGAGTTGCAGGTTGGATCCCTGGGGTGGGAAGATCCCCTGGAGAAGAAATGGCAAGCCACTCCAGTATTCTTGCCAGGGAAATCCCATGGGCAGAGGAGCCTGGTGGGCAACAGTCCTTGGGTTTGCAAAAGAGTCAGACAAGACTTAGTAACTAAACCACCACCCCTGACCCCAGGGGCGAAGGATAAAGTGCAGATGTTTACCACAGACTGTTTGGCTCATAAGCGCAGGCCTTTTCCCTTGCTGTTCCCTTTAATAATGCTTATTCCCAGAATGCTCTGTGATAAGCGTCTTTTTTTAGGTCTTAGCTTTTAAGCCCCAAGACAGAGAGGCCCTTGTTAATCACAATATCTCCTGGAATCACTACTCCTTGAACAAATGCTCTTTTCTTCCAAAGCAGCATCACCACTTGATAGGTATGAGTATCTCCTCCTGTTAGAATACAACCTCCTATCTATGAAGACAGAGATTTTTATCCATCTTGTTCACTGGGATATCCCTTGAACTTAACATAGTGCCTGACACATAAGAGGAATGCATGTTTACTAAGTCACTTCAGTTGTGTCTGGTTCTTCATGGACTGTAGGCTGCCAGGTTCTTCTGTTCATGGGAGTCTCCAGGCAAGACTACTGGAGTGGGTTTCCATGCCCTCTTCCAGGGATCTTCCCAACCCAGGAATCAAAGCCACGTCTCTTACATCTCCTGCATTGGCAGGCAGATTCTTTACCACTAGAGCCACCTGGGAAGACCTCATAAAAGGCAACGACTAACTTTTGAATGACTACTGTAGCTAACATTCTCACCTTCCCTAAAAACCACCTGCTTTCTCACTGATCTTCCAAAGCCCCACTCCCCATTATCTAGAAAGCAAAGTCTACCCGGGGATCCTTGCAAGGTTTCTGCATGCTCCCTCTCCATGCTATCACATGGAGTTCTTGGTATCTCTCCTTAAGGGGAGCCATAAGCCTGCACATTCAAATGTCTTGGCTGTGTTCTTTTCTCAGTAAGATTTGCATTTCCTGATGATGTGACCAAGGAAAGCAATACAAGGAAGGCAACAGAGAAGGTCTCTCTGTCCAAAATACCTGAACACCATTGGCTTGGAGGCTGAGAAGACCCTGGCATGGCTTCCCCTCCCATCCTTTGATTGCAGTTGGAAGGACACCCAACTCTAAATGGGAGAAGTGACCTTGTCAATAACTCTTAACTTTGAATCATGGCTTGGACTCAAATTAAAACATGGATGCAATGTCTTTTCTTCCAATAGAACCTGGCCTTCTCTTTGAAAGGGGAAATACTAGCGTAATCAGGTGGTGCTAGTAGTAAAGTACACGTCTGCCCATGCGAGAGACATAAGAGACATGGGTTCAATCCCTGGATTGGAAAGATCCCCAGGAGGAGGCCATGGAAACCCATTCCAGTTTTCTTGCGTGGAGAATCCCATGGACAGAGAAGCCCAGCAGGTTAGAGTCCATATGGTTGCAGAGAGTTGAACAGGACTAAAAAGACCAGATACCCATGCAGAGTAATCAATGTAAAGAAGAGACCTGGGCCCAGACTCCAGAACTTTTACCCCATTCAAGTGACTTCAACTTTCTAAACTTCAGTTTGCTGGTCTTCAAAATGGAGCCAATATACCTCTCTTGGGGGTGTTATGATGAGTAGGTACAATAATATTGTGAATGATACTTAGGCTCATAGAGCACATAATTTGCCAAACACAGGACTAAGCACAATGACTGTCCCACCCTCCAAACCACTCTGAAGAAGATAAAGATTTTTATTCTCACCATACAGATGAAGAAGTGGAGGCCTGGGAGGAGTAAGTAAATTGCCTGATGACCCAAAGCATCAGAGGCCAGTCAGGCTGCCAGCTGTCACTGATAATGGCCAAATATACACCAATCACTTGACACACGCTTTCTTTCGTGAACATACAAACTCCACAGGGAAAAGTAACCAACGCTTCAGTGTGGCTTTTTAAAGATGGCTTATCCTTTCTGGCTTGATGTGACTTTAGATGCAGAAAAGTTCTGTCCCCCTGCCCTGGGGGTGGGTGGAAAGGAAGGACGAGCATGAGGTAGTGGTGAAAGAAAGGGCGTGCTGTTCTCATTTACCAAAGCTTTACATGAAGTACTTTTAAGAAGCTAATGAGGAGGGTTAGAGGCAGGTCTGGGTTTCTGCTTAAAAGAAGCATCAACAAAGGAACTTTGGGGAGTCGCTCAGGCTCTGCTGCCAATACCTTGGCCTGGCCCCAGAAAAAGGAGCACACTTAATCAGAGACTCTTACTCTTGCACTTCAGGGCATATCCCTAAGGTGCTGTTTATTCAAAATCACCAGTTACTGGCAGGAATAAACCCATTTCTGCTTCGTTTCCAGCAATATGGCTTTTGGAAGGAAAACAATGTTTCCTTCCAAAATGAGAGATGAGGCTGCCCTTTGATGAACTGAGGCAGGGGCAGGGAACAAAAGGATTCTAGTTACGTGTATCTGTGCATTTTTTATTCCAAGTTGGGGATGATATTAAATGGGGTGAGATGGGAGGAGTGGAGGAACTTTCTCCAGATCCTACTCTTAGAGTCTCAGTTAGTTAGCCTGGCCAAAAACTAAACTTCTCAACTATTTCCGATTATTCATCGTTTATTCACTTGTTAGCTTTATGGTCCAGGTACTATGCAAGGTGGTATGGGTAATAAAAACCTTTCTTCAGTCTTTGCAAAGCTTTAAATCTATTAAAATGAAATTTAGCTGATAGTAGCTAATATTTTTAGGATAATCAGTATTTGACAGATAAGCACTTTCTATGAATTCTTTCACTGCATCCTCATGTAACCCTGTCAGGCAGATGCCATTACCTTCATTGTACCAGGTGAAATTGAGGAACAGAGGGCTTAGTAGATGACATCAGGAAATAGCCAACCCAGGATTTAAAACCAGGTCTGACTGCAGAGATCATGCTCAGATAGTATTTTAGATGCACAGCTGCATCTGGTGATAGCCTTTAAGGAAAGTACCGTAAGAGTGGAAAGCCCCACTTAGGTTTGATGGCAGAGGTAGGAAGGGGAATGCAACCAAGATCAACTTCATTGCATTGGGCTTATACCATATAAACATTAAGTCAGTGGCTTTCTTTCCTTCATAGCAAGGGCAGTCTGCATTATATGATTGGTAGAGAATGAGGCTAGTCTTCCCAGAGAATTTGACCAGAGCCTGGAAAATACTCTAAGCCAGCTAAATCAGTTTCTCTGACACCTCCATTAAGTGTCTTCCCTTATTTTCAGACCATCTCCCATTGTGACACACAAAATGAGCCTCAGTTGCCTGCTTCTAATTCCTCCCCCTTCTTTGATAATTACTTATACCAAAAGAATCTTGCCTGAATTCCATGATTGAGTGAACAAAGGAGGATATTTGGCCCTTAAAAACAAATTGAAATATAACTAAGCAGCAATGCATCACATGAGAAATGTGTCTTGGTATAATGTGAAAAAATAAACACATTTATGGAAGCGGCAGGATAACGCAGACATTAGGAACATATTTGGATTCAAATCACCCTTCTGCTACATTAAAGCTTCCTGACTTTAGGCAGGTTCCTCAGATGATTCATTGTAAAGCACTCAAAACAGACTGTCACATAGTAGATGCTCAATAACTGGTACCTGTTACTGTAGTTAATTATGGAGCCCATTGCTATACATCAAATGCTGTGCTCATNAAAGCTTCCTGACTTTGGGCAGGTTCCTCAAATGATTCATTGTAAAGCACTCAAAACAGACTGTCACATAGTAGATGCTCAATAACTGGTACCTGTTACTGTAGTTAATTATGGAGCCCATTGCTATACATCAAATGCTGTGCTCATTGCTTTACATGAATTATCTCAATAAATTCAAATAACTCGATTAAATACTGTTATTATTCCCAGTCACCATGTGGATAAGAAAGAGTAGGGTATCTTCAACTGATTTGGGATTCTAAAATGGGATACATTGCTCATACCCACCCAACAAATTTACCATCATCTTCACCACAAGCTTCCCTGGTGGCTCAGAGGTTAAAGCTTCTGCCTCCAAAGCAGGAGACCCGGGTTCGATCCCTGGGTCGGGAAGATCCCCTGGAGAAGGAAATGGCAATCCACTCCAGTATTCTTGCCTGGAGAATCCCATGGACGGAGAAGCCTAGTAGGTTACAGTCCACGGGGTCGCAAAGAGTCAGACACGACTGAGCGACTTCACCTCACCTCACCTCACCTCATCACAAGTGACACGAGAATAATTTATTCATTTATAGTGACCTGACTTTTAAATCATTCTTTAAAAAAACCCAACAACAACAGAAATCTAGCTCTCCCTGTTGCAAAGAAAAATACAGGTAAATAGCATTGAAGTAACTTTCCTGGGCACTGGTTTTTGAGAACATGTTAGTCACTTTCCATTCTAGAACATTCCACAGAATGAAAAGGTATGATGAGGTGTTAGTGTGGCATCAGACTACACAGACTCAGGTTGAACTGGATTGTCAGAGTCCTGCATCTGCCAAGGAAATTCCTCTTCAAGGACATATTCCACTGTCCCACCAGTCTCCTAGCCTGACCTAGGCATCACACTCACATCCCAAGAATAGACAATGTCCTGATGGTAAGAGACCCCCTGGTGACTCACTCGGGAAAGAATCCACCTGCAGTGTGGGAGATTGAACACTGGTTCAGTCCCTGGGCTGGGAAGATCCCCTGGAGGAGGGCATGGCAACCCACTCCAGTATTCCTTCTGGAGAATCCCCATAAACAGAGGTGCGCTGTGGGCTACGGTCCATGGGGTTGCAGAGTCAGACACGACTGAGAGACTAAGCACAGCACAACACAAGAGACCAACACTGCTCCAGGCTTCACCAGGCATCTTGCCCTTGGGATAAACAGCAAAGGCAGTCTGCTCAGTGGATGAAGGTAGTTAAACAGAGGAACAATAGGCAGTGACTCAGACACTCTTTGAAGCTGTATTTTAGTGCATCCTTATAGGACTGAAGATAAATGGGAAGAACTGTAAATAGTAGCAATATTATCCAGGACTGGCAAGAGAGAACAGAAAACTGTTATACATATATATTAACTGGCAGTGCTCAAAATTTAGAGTGCATCAGAATTACCTTGAGATCTTCTTCAAAGTGAATCCTCAGACCTCCCCAGAGATTCTGATTTAGTAGGTCTCAGATAGAGCTCATGAATCTCCATTTTTTTTTATCAAACATTTCATGATTCTAATGCAGGACTTCTCTGGACGACACCATGAGAAGCACTGCATTAATCTGCTCAAACAATCTTATCCAGTAAGTAACATAGCCTTCAGGGAGACATTTCCTCAGCTTATTAAAAACTAGCTGAGAGTCACACATTTTATAAACTTGACAGGGTTAAGAATAGATAGGGGCTTCATCAGTTTCTCAAACTTCTCTAGAAAGCCTTTTTTTTTTTCCCTACTAGAAGTAAGATTTTTAAAATCACTTGTGACTAGATACAAGTTCCCATACCATATTGCCAAAGTATTTTTTGTGACTTATCCCCAGCCTCCATCACTTCTTTCACTAAGAAGCTTCAGATATAAACTTCAATGGAGACACTTCTCTGCATCATTATATATCCTAGCTTCCATCTTGAATCTATCTCTATAGCATCCTCTTTTTAGCTCTAAATGTAGTCACTTAAGTGAGGGACAACACGGATACGCAGCCATCTCAATAACCAAGCAAAGTGAAGTAAATAGCAACTGATGGATGCCAATGTTCAGAAGTGTGAAGCTGATTTAGATAAAATAGACATTTCAGTTTGAGATCTAATAAAAAACAAAACAGCAGTCACAAGGAGCCTTTTCCCATTACTCTGCTGGGGATAATCTTTATCTAAATCAATACTGTAAAAGTAACAAAAGGCACAAAGTTGTCTGCTGCATAATTCATTTATTTTGAAATTAGATAATACTCAAATAATTGAAACAGGATTATTTATGTGCTTATTAAACCCAGGGCAATTTCTACAGAGTTTTGGTCCTGTTTAATGGAAATCTTAGTCACAGATATATATTTAGCCAGGTTTCACTACAAATATTGGTACTTCCAACTAAGTGTTCCTCATTACAGTTGACACGCTGTACTTCCTTACTGTGAACCAGTGAAGTCACTCAGTCGTGTCTGACTCTTTGCAACCCCGTGGACTATAGCCTACCAGGTGCCTCCATCCATGGAATTTTCCAGGCAAGAATACTGGAATGGGTTGCTATTTCCTTCTCCAAGGGGATCTTCCCAACCCAGGGATGGAACCCAGGTCTCCCACATTGCAGGCAGACGTTTTACTGTCTGAGCCACCAGTGAAGCCCTTACTGTAGCAGCGTTTAAAAATTGTTTATTCTTTTATTTTACTGCACCAAAGAAATAAAAAATGTGAAAAGTAATATACAATAATCCCATTGACAACTTTTCATGCTACTCATATGTTGTAGTTTAATTACTAACAACTCTAACTTAATCACTTTTTAATAACCCTACTTTTCAACAGGAATATTTCAACTATAATAGCCATGATACTTACATCATGCTAGAGTCAAATTTTGCATAATAACTAAGCTTATATTTTATGTGAAACACACATACAAGACTTACATTTAGTAGGACTACACTGGCAAGAAAAAATGATCACTAGCACAATGGTAATATAACTCATTAAATAACAGAAAGTGGCCTCAAAGCGTTAAAAAAATAAACTTTTATACAAACTCGAGGGCATACTATGTTCAATTTAGCTATTGAAGCCATGGACAGCTTAAAACATTTTTGAAGGGTCATGAGAACCAGCTAGTCCAGTATAACCTGCTGGTTTGATAATCGAGGNGACTGAACTGAACTGAACTGTGCCCTTTCCCCATTTTTAAAACAGCATTACTGAGGTATAATTTGCATGGCTTTGATTTTACTGGTTTAAGTGTACAATTGAATGACTTTTAGCAAATTTCATAGTTGCATGTGCATGCTCAATTGCTTAAGTCATGTCCAAATCTTTGCAAACCTCTGCTGTCTAAGGTATTCCCTGGGTAAGAATACTAGAGAGAGTTGCCATTCCCTTCTCCAGGGAATCTTCCCGACTCAGGGATTGAATCCGTGTCTCCACCCTCTTCTGTGTTGTAGGTGGATTCTTTACTGCTGAGCCACCGGAGAAGCCCTCACAGTTACACAACCATTGCCAAATTCCAAAGTTAGAATATTTTTGTCACCCTTATGTATTTCCATCTTTGC
>SJYV01051165.1:1247306-1274171 GCA_006410875.1 Neotragus pygmaeus
AACCAGTCCATTCTGAAGGAGATCAGCTCTGGGATTTCTTTGGAAGGAATGATGCTAAAGCTGAAACTCCAGTACTTTGGCCACCTCATGTGAAGAGTTGACTCATTGGAAAAGACTTTGATGCTGGGAGGGATTGGGGGCAGGAGGAGAACGGGATGACCAAGGATGAGATGGCTGGATGGCATCACGGACTTGATGGACGTGAGTCTGAGTGAACTCCGGGAGTTGGTGATGGACAGGGAGGCCTGGCGTGCTGCGATTCATGGGGTCACAAAGAGTCAGACACGACTGAGTGACTGGACTGAACTGAACTGAACTGTGCCCTTTCCCCATTTTTAAAACAGCATTACTGAGGTATAATTTGCATGGCTTTGATTTTACTGGTTTAAGTGTACAATTGAATGACTTTTAGCAAATTTCATAGTTGCATGTGCATGCTCAATTGCTTAAGTCATGTCCAAATCTTTGCAAACCTCTGCTGTCTAAGGTATTCCCTGGGTAAGAATACTAGAGAGAGTTGCCATTCCCTTCTCCAGGGAATCTTCCCGACTCAGGGATTGAATCCATGTCTCCACCCTCTTCTGTGTTGTAGGTGGATTCTTTACTGCTGAGCCACTGGAGAAGCCCTCACAGTTACACAACCATTGCCAAATTCCAAAGTTAGAATATTTTTGTCACCCCCTCCAAAAGATCCCTCTTGCCCAATTGTAACTGCTCCTCTTCACACACCCAGCCCCAGGCAACCTTTAGCTTAGTTTCTGTCTCTGTAGATTTAACTTTTCCTGAAATGTCATATAAATGAAATTATGCAATATGTTGTTTTTAGTTTCTATCTTTATCATGTCACATAAGGTGAAAGTCAGTCTTGTGGTAGCCTATATCAAGTTAGTCTCTTTATGTGTTAGTAGTATACCATTCTATGAATATGCAACTGTTCTATTCACCAGTTGACTGACATTTGAATTGTTTACAGTTTTTGAATACTACCAAATGCCAGGATGGATGAAGCACAAGCTGGAATCAAGATTGCTGGGAGAAATATTGATAACCTCAGATATGCAGATGATACCACTCTTATAGCAGAAAGCAAAGAAGAACTAGAAAGCCTCCTGATGACAGTGAAAGAGGAGAGTGAAAAAGCTGGCTCAAAATTCAACATTCAAAAATCTGAGATGATGGCATCTGGTTCCTCACTTCATGGCAAATAGATGGGGAAACCATGGAAACAGTGACAGACTCTATTTTCTTTGGCTCCAAAATCATTGCAGATGGTGACTTCAGCTATGAAATTAAAAGATGATTGCTCCTTGGAAGAAAAGCTATGACCAACCTAGGCAGCATATTAAAAGGCAGAGACATTACTTTGCCAACAAAGGTCTGTCTAGTCAAAGGTTTGGTTTTTCCGGTAGTGATGTATGGATGTGAGAGTTGGACTATAAAGAAAACTGAGTGCCAAAGAGTCAATGCTTTTGAACTGTGGTGTTGGAGAAGATGCTTGAGAGTCTCTTGGACTGCAAGGAGATCAAACCAGTCCATCCTAAAAGAAATCAGTCCTGAATGTTAATTGGAAGGACTGAAGCTGAAGCTCCAGTACTTTGGGCACCTAATCGGATGACCTGACTCATTAGAAAAGATTCTGATGCTGGGAAAGATTGAAGGCAGGAGAAGGGGACGACAGAGGATGAGATGGCTGGATGTCATCACCAACTCAATGGACATGAGTTTGAGCAAGCTCAAGGAGTTGGTGCTGGACAGGGAAGCCTGGCATGCTGCAATTC
The DNA here is from genome assembly GCA_006410875.1 of Neotragus pygmaeus. Taxonomy (NCBI): domain Eukaryota; kingdom Metazoa; phylum Chordata; class Mammalia; order Artiodactyla; family Bovidae; genus Neotragus; species Neotragus pygmaeus. Next base: position 1,249,085 of record SJYV01051165.1, read on the forward strand.
ATGGGGTCTCAAAGAGTCGGGCATGATGGAGTGACTGAATTGAACTGAATACCATAAATATTCTCTTCCTGGAGAAGGAAATGGCAACCCACTCCAGTATTCTTGCCTGGAGAATCCCATGGACGGAGGAGCCTGGCAGACTACAGTCGATGGGGTTGCAAGAGTCAGACACGACTTAGCGACTAGACTAAACATTTTCTTACGAGTCTTTTTGTAGACACATTTTCATTTCTTCTGACACATTCCTAAAAGCCTTCCTTCCCCCATTTTATGTGAAGGATCTGCCCCTGACAGTCTTCTGTGCACCTTGGGGAGAGTAATAGAGTTCTGATACAAGCTTATAACTTGTAACTACTGAGACAGCTCATGTGACAATATGGAGAAAGGACAACAGCTCTTGTCTATGCCCCTTTTCCTATAAATTTCCTTGTGACCCTGGGATAGAAGTAGCATGCCTTTCAGCACTGAAGTATTAACCAAAGGTGGGAACTAGATGTTCTCTGAAGTATCTTCTACCTTGAAAACTGTAGAATATTTTCAGTTACTAAAGAATTTAAAAGCAAACCACAAATACAATCACTGAGTCATCTCCCTTGCCTCTGGCATTTTGGGGATTGGCATTATGTGGGAGGCCTGCAGAAGTTACAGAAGAATGATACAGAAAATGAATGAGAGAATATGGGTACACTCTCCTACAGCATGCAGAACCCAGGATTTGGTACTCTAAATAGATCTTTTATGCGTTTGAGGTTCTTCTTGCATCTCACTATCTTTTTCTGACCATATTTTCTAAGGTGGTCACTTCATTCAAAGTTACCTGGGCGCACACACAATATAGAGTTAACATCTGGATTAGTATTTCAATAAATGCTAAAGTTTTTTAAAACAACATATGTGATCACTTCATTCTTTGTATGGTATTAGACTGACAGAAATAAGACTGACAATATGTCGTATTGATTACAAATATAAAAAATACAACTTACAGGTTCCCAAGAGCATATAGAAAAATAAAGAGACCCAGTCTATACTTAGAGATCTTATATTCCACTGGAAGGCAAGATATAAAAGCATGGAAAGGAAAATAAATTGAATTTAAATAGTCATTTGAGATTTTTTTCCCCAATAGTTTTCATTCAACTAATATTTAGGAAATGCCTACTATGTACCAGAATGTAGGCATCAGCCTACAAAGAAAGACTAAGATGGGATCATTGGTCTCAAGAATCCAGTTGGGGAGAAAACTTGCAAATGCAGTTTTAAAACAAAATGACTAACACTTTAGAGAAAGGCATACGGTGCTAAGGAATATAGATGAGGAAAAGTTTAATTCTGGTGACAGTGAGCTTTATGGTTTTATCAAGGAAAACTTCCCAAAGGAGGGTGAGGCCCAGGCTGGGTCCTGATGAAAAAGCAGGAGTTTTGTAGGCCAACAAGGGAGAACACCCCAAGAAGAGGAAACATCATACAACAGCTATGCAGGTGTAAAAATAGAAAGACTATGGCAGATAGGGATAGGGACATCTTACCACCAAAGTTACTAATATCTGATGGGGAGGATTTTAATTAAAACTATTCAATTTCTGGCTACCACAGAACAGGATAACTTATTTTATCAAACACTTTTAAAAATTATAAATCTAAGTAAAAATCGTTACCTTCAAAGCTGTTATCTCAATGATTAGGCTTTTTTTTTTTCTTAATTTATTCTGACATTTCTCAGACCACACTGAGATATTTCACTTTGGAATTGCCCTCCAAGATTGTGGCAGAGACAATTTTCAAAATTCATTTTTAAAACATTAAATTTGTAACATATAGCATAACTTATAAAGAGTTAAGTAAACATGCATGTACCAATCACAAAACTTTAAAAAGTCCACTGTCAATGCAATGGAGACTCTTTGTATCCCTCCTTAATCACATGTACCTCCTGTGGACCCCCTCTATCCTTACCCTGCATTTGATCATGGATATTTTCCAGTGGTCATGTATGGATGTGAGAGTTGGACTGTGAAGAAAGCTGAGCGCCAAAGAATTGATGTTTTTGAACTGTGGTGTTGGAGAAGACTCTTGAGAGTCCCTTGGATTGCAAGGAGATCCAACCAGTCCATTCTGAAGGAGATCAGCTCTGGGATTTCTTTGGAGGGAATGATGCTGAAGGTGAAACTCCAGTACTTTGGCCACCTCATGCGAAGAGTTGACTCATTGGAAAAGACTCTGATGCTGGGAGTGATTGGGGGCAGGAGGAGAAGGGGACGACCGAGGATGAGATGGCTGGATGGCATCACTGACTCAATGGACATGAGTCTGAGTGAACTCCGGGAGTTGGTGATGGACAGGGAGGCTTGGCATGCTGCGATTCATGGGGTCGCAAAGAGTTGGACACGACTGAGCAACTGAATTGAACTGATTCCCACCTATATTTATGCTTTCCTACATATGTATGTTGTCCTAAATAATATATGATGTTGTTTTTCACATGTAAATATTTACATAAAAACATTTATACGATGATATTACACTATATGTACTCCTTATCAATTTTCAATTTTCACTCAATATTTTTGTTAGATTTATCTACAGATATTTATCTACATGATAAATGAGTTCTTCACTAATATTCACAGTGTAGAATATCACATTATTTTAAATAAGCCTTATTCATCCTATTTCCTACTAAGGTATAGTTAGGTGGTATCCAATTCTTTACTTTATCAATAAACATCTGTTTATCTCTTTTGTGAACATATCAATGTACTTCTGCAGGGTAGAAACCTAGGAATGTTATTTCTATATTGTGACAAATGGACTATTTGTTCATATGTACTATTTGTTTCTGTGGAACTTCAGAAAACTAAGATCATGGCATCTGGTCCATTACTTCATGGCAAATAGATGGGGAAATAATGGAAACAGTGATGGTCTTTTTTTTGGTGGGGGGGGGCCTCCAAAATCACTGCAGATAGTGACTGCAGCTGTGAAATTAAAAGACGCTTGCTCCTTGGAAGAAAAGTTATGAATAACATACACAACATATTAAAAAGCAGAGACATTACTTTGCCAACAAAGGTCTATATAGTCAAAGCTATGGTTTTTCCAGTAGTCATGTATGGATGTGAGAGTTGGACTATAAAGAAAGCTGAGTGCTGAAGAACTGATGCTTTTGAACTGTGGTGTTAGAGAAGACTCTTGAGAGTCCCTTGGACTGCAAGGAGATCCAACCAGTTCATCCCAAAGGAAATCAGTTCTGAATATTCATTGGAAGGACTGATGCTAAAGGCAAAACTCCAGTACTTTGGCCACCTGATGCGAAGAACTGACACATTTGAAAAGACCCTGATGCTGGGAATGATTGAAGGCAGGAGGAACAGGGGACAATAGAGGATGAGATGGTTGGATGGCATCACCGACTCAGTGGACATGAGTTTGGGTAAACTCTGGGAGTTGATGAATAGGGAGGCCTGGCATGCTGCAGTTCTTGAGGTGGCAAAGAGTCAGACACTACTGAGAGACTGAACTGAACTGCTGGGACTCCCAGGTGGCTCTGCGGTAAAGAGCCTGCCAATGAAGGAGATGAGGCTTCAGTCCCTTGGTTGGGAAGATTTCCTGGAGGAGGAAATGGCAACTCACTCCAATATTCTTGCCTGGGAATTCCAAGGGACAGAGGACCTTGGTGGGCTATAGTTCAGGGAGTTACAAAGAGCTGAACACGACTGAGAGAATGAGCATGCATGCAGTATTTGTTACTAATTTTTCTCCAAAGGATTTGTACCAACTTCCATCCTTCCTATCAGAGTATAAAGTTCTTCTTTCTCCACAACCACCCCAAACCTTCTGTTGCATATTTTAATTTTTCACTGTTACCAATTTGATTTTTACAAATCAAATTTAATGTTCATTGAGTATCTACTCTGAAGAGGTCTCTGTGCTTGGTTCTGGATTAAATGGCAAAGCAAAATGTAATAGAATAGAAGGAACCTAACATACAGCCTTCACTCCTGCCACTTGTGAAAAGCAAGGCAATCACTGAACCCACTCAAGCCTAAGTTTCTTCATCTGTAGTATTAAGGGCTGGACAAGAAAATTTCTCAGGTGCCTTTCACCCTGATCTTGACTCTATGATGCTCCATGGGAGCATACAAACCCATAAGAGAAACAGCATATACGTGAGTAACTGTAATACGAACAAACTATACAAAAAAGGCATACAGAGAGTACAGAAGATGAGTCCCAAACAAGAAAGAAGGGAGGGACTAGGAAGACTTTATCAAGGAGATTGAAAAACATGTATTGAAGGTGGCATGGAAAACACACTCAGGAATAATGGAGGAAAGGAAATTCAGAGACAGGAAAGAGCCTGGTTGGAAGCCTCAAGATGAGAGAGAGAAGGGAGCGAAGATAGATGGATGGTGAGATTATGGCACAGGTATGAGTGCTGGGGGGATGAGGCCATGTACAGGGAATTTTTATTATGCCAAAATATAATAAATCTTCATCATTTCATTGATGATTTTATTTTTAACCACCCCCCCAAAGCAATTTGGAATCAAGTCTGTAACTAAGGCAGATGGTCAATTTATTTTCATTTGAAAATGAAGCCATAAAACTAATTTCTGTGAGGCTAATCACCTACCTGACTGGATAGTCACTTCTCCAAGACTGCCCAAGGGTTTTGGAAAACAGGAAGAAGCATTGTAGAAATAAGAATGTAGCCTCTTTAACTTACTACTCTGAGTAAACATGTTCCTTTGGATTTTTGAATTCTGGTGGGTTTAAGAGTCCATTGTTTACAGTTATATTTGACTAAGAAAACTCATACCTGATGGATTCTTAGCATTCCCAGACAAAATTTTTAAAGTACAAAATAAATTTTATTCCCGAGAGGAAAAAAAAAAATCCCTTCTAAGGAGCTATACTTTTTATACTAGAATTGTGGAGAATTTCCCTTTGAAAAATACCGTATGTATCTGATTCTGAATAAACTAAGTTATCATTGGTTAAGAACATGGACACAGCAGGCAAAACACATAGGTACAAATTTTGACCCTCCCATTACAAACTAAAATATTTATTTAAGCAAGCTATTTAAACTCTGTTTGCTAGTCTTAGAATTGTCTTAGAATTGCATTTAGCTGCTTCCCAGGTCACTCAGCTGGTAAAGGAATCTGCCTGCAATGCAGGAGACCCTGGCTCAATTCCTGGGTCCGGAAGGTCCCCTAGAGTAGGGATAGGCTACCCACTCCAGTATTCTAAGGCTTCCCTTGGGGCTCAGATGGTAAAGAATCCACCTGCAATGAAGGAGTCCTGGGTTCGATCCCTGGGTGGAGAAGACCCCCTGGAGGAGGGCATGGCAACCCACTCCAGTATTCTTGCCTGGAGAATGCCATGGACAGAGGACCCTGGTGGGCTATATAGTCCATGGGGTTGTAAAGAGTAGGGCATGACTGAGTGACCAAGCACAGCACATTTGGAGTAGGAAATAGTAACCCATTTCAGTACTCTTGCCTGGAGAATCCCATGGACAGAGGAGCCTGGCGGGCTACAGTGCCTGGGGTCACAAAAAGTCGGACACAACTGAAGTGACTTAGCATGCTCTGTAGCAAAATACCTGCATCAGAGTCTCCATGAGTTTATGTCACTACTATTTTTTCCCATATAATAAGAAATCAGAGGCTGGCAGCTCAAGGCTTGTACAGTGGCTCCATGTTGACATCAATAAGCCAATAGCATTCGCTAGCTTTCTGACTCAACATTATATTTTCTTCTCTTTTAAAAATCCCTCACTTTGTAGAGCAGTTTTAGGTTCACAGCAAAATTGAAAGAAGGTGCAGAGATTTCTCATATACTTCCTACATCCATAACATACAGCCTCCCCAACTATCAACACTGCTTCAATGGGAGTGGTGCATTTGTTACCAAGAATGGAACTAAAAAGACACATAATAATCACTCAAACACCACAGTTTACCTTAAGCGTCACTCTTAGTGTGTACATCCATGAGTTTTGACAAGTGTATAGTGATGCATATTTATCCTCTTAATACATACTATTTTATAGACCTAAAATCCTCTGTGTTCTGCCCACTTATCCCTCCTCTACCCAAGAAGCCATTGATTTTTCACCATCTCCATAGTTTGTTTTTTCCAGAATGTCAGATAGTTGGAATCATACAGTATGTAACCTTTTCAGATTGACTTCCCTCTGTTAGCAATATGCATTTAAGTTTCCTTCATGTCTTTTCACAGCTTGAAAGCTCATTTCTTTTTAACCTTGCATAATATTCTGTTATTTAGATACAGCATAGTATGTTTATTTATTCATCTACTGAGGGACTTCCTGGTTGTTCCAAGTTTTGCCAGTTTTGAACAAAGCATCTATAAATATCCCAATGCAGGTTTTTGTGTGGACACAGGTTTCAATTCATTTTAGTAAATTCTAGGGAGCATGATTGCTGGATGGTATCTAAGAGTTAATTTAGTTTTGTAAGAAATGTCAATCTCTAAAGTGGCTGTATCAATTTGAATTCCTAACAGGAATATATGGGAGTAACTATTTTTCTATTTCCTCTCTAGGGTCTGGTGTTGCCAATATTCTAGATTTTGACTGCTCTAATAGAATTGTAGTGGTATCTCGTTGTTTTACTTTGTGTTTTCCTGATGACAGATGATGCAAATGTTATTTTTGTATGTTTGTTTGCCATCTGTATATCATCTGGTTTTTGTTTTTCATTTTGGTGACAGTAATAAGTTATACTCTCTTGGCAAGTTTGAATTATACAATACAGTATCATCAACTATATCCACTATGTTATACATATGACCGTTGGCCATTCATTTTATAACTGAAAGTTTATACCCTTTCACCAAACTTTCCCCATTTTCTCCATTCCTGTAGCTCATAGCAACAACCATTCTACTTTCTGTTTCTATGGGTACAACTTTTTCTTTAGAGTCATCATGCAGAATTTGTTTCTGTTATCTTATATCACTTAGCATACTGCTCTCCAGATTTATCTACACTGTCACAAACGGCAGGATATTCTTTAAGGCTGAATATTAGTCCATCGTATTCTACATTTTCTCTATCCACTCATTAGCTGATAGACACTTGGCTTGTTTCTGTACCTTGACTATTGTGGATAATGATGCAATGAACTTGAGAGTGCAGCTATCGCTACAAGATGATTTCATTTTCTTTAGATAGACAGCCAGAAGTGAGATTGCTAGATCATGTGGTAGTTGTGTTTTTTGTTTTTATTGGGACACTCCATACTGTTTTCCATAGAGTGTATAAAGTTTACATTTCCACCAACAGTGTAGAAGGGTTCCCTTTTCTTCACATTCTCACCAGCATCTTTTATCTTTTGTTGTTTTGATAGTAAACACCTTAACAGGTATGCGGTAATCTCACTCTGGTTTTGCTTTGCATTTCCCTCATGATTAGGGATGTCAAACACCTTTTTCTGTACCTGTTGTCCATTTGTAGGTTTTCTTTGGGAAAATTGTCTACATCAAATTAGAAAAACAAAACTTCACAGCAAAGGAAACCATCAACAAAATGAAAAAGCAACCTATGGAATGAGAAAATATTTCTAAGCCACATATCTAATATGGGGTTAATCCAAAATATACAAGAAACTCATGCAACTCAATAGCAAAGAAATGAGCAAAGGATCTGAATATTTTAAAATCATTCTTGATATGTGGCAGCTCATGGGAAAAGGGAACAAAATATTTCCCTTTGCAATTTTATTCAGAAGGACACTCTAGTCAAGACACTGTTATCTAATTCCTATTGGCTAAAACGAAGAAACATGGTCACACCTTGTTGCATGGAAAACCAAATACTTTTACTGAAAACATTGTCATCCTAAACAAAATCAGGGATTTTTTTAGTGAGAAAAATGTCAAAATAAAATTTTTGTAGGCAACCAACAGTGCTGCTAAAGCCATCACTAAAGAGTCACTTTGAAAGTTAAAAATGAAATGAATGTAAGTCTTAACATACAGTAAATATCTAATAACTCTTGTCCCAAAATAATTATATTAATGTATGAATGATAATGTTATATTTGTTTCTTCAAGGGCATGTTAATCCTTCATGGCACAGATCAAAGGCCATAGCTACTAAGATCCTTCTTTTATTCTGCTCCTTAGATGTTTTTCATTATACTCGATGAAACAAACTAATATGACAAACAAGTAGAAAAGGAATTCATTGAAACTGTAGAACTGAGAAGGTAGCTAGGGAACTAATTTTGGCAAAACTCAGGAACCTAAGGCAACTTCATGGATGTAAATACCACAAAAGGTGTATTTTAAGCTCCATGAACTACTATAGGAGGGAATAGCCCTTTGCTTTCCACTAGGGTCCACAATGGGATTGTTCCTAAATAGGTAAAGTGTCTCACTGATAGACAGACAAAGCATGATTGCTGTGCATTATGAAGTCAGAAGCACATACATTGTTGACTTCAGCCAAATGACAGTATGATAGCTCAGTGTTATTTAATTACAAAATAGATATTTGTTCACGTTAATGATGCTGAGTATCTATAGTAAGAATGAGAGGGAAATTACTTTGGAGTAAATGGGGTGAATCAATATAGAAGCAGTAATGCATAGTTCTAATTCATAGAATGACAAGTAGAATGTTTTAGTTTGGACGTAGTATATGGAAAGGCAATTACTAGCAGCTTAGGAAGCAGAAAACTAAGCAGCATTATCAAGAGACTGAATATATTTAAGTATTAACATGACAAAGTCAAAACCATGCATCTGGGGGCCTAATCTGGTATGTTGAATGGACAGGAATGCAGAAAGACTGACTTCTTGTATATATGGGTAATATATCTAAATATGGGATCTGAAGTGAAGATGGACAGAAAGGCATTAGGTAAAAGAATTAGGGAGGCATAGTAGAGAGGAAATGTCCACTGAAATTATTTTTAGAAAGCCAGGCTAGAAGTATTCAAGATCCCCTGTGAATTCAACCTTGTCTGCATTGTTGCTTCCATGAAAAGTAGTGAGATTATAAGAGGCAATACAGCCATAAGAAATAAGATAAGAAGTTGTATTTTGTATAGTATGAAATGCCAATAGACTATCTCTTAGAAAATATGCAGAATTTGGAACTATATATCTGGTGCCAATGAGAGAACAGAGCTGATGGTATAGAAAATCCTTTGTTACTTTTCATCATATTCTATACCTTCCTCTAGTCTTTTCATACACCATATTCTCATCTTTATCAATTACTCAATTACTTTGTGTATGTCTAATTCTATGAACTTTCTATGCCCTTCTGTATAACGCCATCTCACATGACCTCTTTAATCACTAATCACTCTACACTTTAGGCAGTATTTTTCCTATTTTAAAAAAGGAAAATGAATTTCAGAGAGAGCCTACATCCTTTCATAACTTTCCCCCTTACTTATTAATAAAGGAAACAGTTATTATTGCATTTTGGTTCCTATTCAGTGAGTTATGGATAAGATCATTTTGGGCCCATGCAAAATCATTACTTTTTTTTAAACTGTAATTCTTTTTACAGATTTATGACCTGCTAAAATTTTCCAAGATCTGTTTTCTCACCTGTTGGCAGATTTTTTTTTTTTTTTAATGAATGTCTTCTCACTTGAAAACAGTCCATTCACATTTCAAAAATCTTATCAGTATTACCAGATTATTCCTTCTAATTATTCTGGTAGGCCTGATCTCAGAAAACTATTTGAATCCATCTGTTATTTAAATTCAAATTTGTTGCACATGAAAGAGAAGAACTTGATTTATATTATCTCTGGTTAGTTCCANGGGACTGGTGAACTGGAATGACCCAGAGGGATGGGATGGGGCGGGAGGTGGGAGGGGGGTTCAGGATGTGGAACACATGTACACCTGTAGCAGATTCATGTCGATGTATGCAAAATCACTACAATATTGTAAAGTAATTAGCCTCTAATTAAAATAAATAAATTTATATTTTAAAATAGATTCCAGGTGAATTAAACACATAAGAAACAAAACTTAAAAAAAAAGAAAAAGGAAGATAGAAGCGAGAGACCAAGTGTCAGAAGGTTCAGGCAAACTCTGAAGAGGTCATGTGGTAAGGAACTGGGGCATACCAACAACTTCAAGTGAACATCAAAGTGAATCCTCCCTAAGTCAAGAATTAGAAGAGTTAAATTAACTGCTGATCCAGGCATCAGCTTTACAGCAACTTGTTGAGGGACCCTGAGTCAGAACCAATCAGCTAATTCACAAAATCTGTAAGATAAGAGAGGTTTGTGGTTTTAAGCCATGGATTTTGGGGTATTTTGTTACAGGGATGGATAATGAATAGAGTATGGAACCAATCGATTGACCTCTGCATTACAGATAATCCTGAATTGTAAGCAAATCACACATTTAGACAGGAAATCTTTGTCCTATACCTTGGGACCACTGTCAGAAGAAAAGCAATGGCAACGATGAAGTTAGAGCAGATGAAGGAAAAAAGTGGTGAGTATCAAGGGAAGTTAATGGGGCAGTGCTCAAGGGTGTGCTCCCAAGGAAAGCTGGCCCCTCACCAAGTCACTTCCATGTCTTGAACTTTTTCTCATTCCATTTATTCAGTCAGTTCAGTGTAGTCGCTCAGTCTTTGCGACCCCATGAATCACAGCACCCCAGGCCTCCCTGTCCATCACCAACTCCTGGAGTTCACCTAAACTCATGTGCATAGAGTCAGTGATGCCATCCAGCCATTTCATCCTCTGTCATCCCCTTCTTCTCCTGCCCCCAATCCCTCCCAGCATCTGGGTCTTTTCCAATGACTCTTCGCATCAGGTGGCCAAAGTATTGGAGTTTCACCTTCAGCATCAGTCCTTCCAATGAACACCCAGGACTTATCTCCATTAGGATGGACTGGTTGGATCTCCTTGCAGTCCAGGGTACTCTCAAGAGTCTTCTCTAACAACACAGTTCAAAAGCATCAATTCTTCAGTGCTCACCTTTCTTTACAGTCAACTCTCCCATCCATACATGACCACTGGAAAAACCATAGCCTTGACTAGATGGACCTTTGTTGGTAAAGTAATGTCTCTGCTTTTTAATATGCTATCTATGTTGGTCATACTTCCTTCCTTCCAAGGAGTAAACGTCTTTTAATTTCATGGCCGCAATCACCATCTGCACTAGACTTAACTGAGCTAACGACTACTCTATTACAAATATGTAAATTCCTCTGAGGGTGTTTAACTAGTTATCCACTCATTAGTATGAATTAAAGTTCATTACTTTCATAATGAACTCTTTGCTAACACAACCTGGGAGAAGGCAATGGCACCCCACTCCGGTACTCTTGCCTGGAAAATCCTATGGACGGAGGAGCCTGGTAGGTTGCAGTCCATGGGGTCGCTAAGAGTCAGACACGACTGAGCAACTTCACTTTTAGTTTTCCCTTTCATACTTTGGAGAAGGAAATGGCAACCCGCTCCAGTGTTCTTGCCTGGAGAATCCCAGGGATGGTGGAGCCTGATGGGCTGCCTTCTATGGGGTCGCACAGAGTCGGACACGACTGAAGCGACTTAGCAGCAGCAGCAACACAACCTGTGTTGATAAATGAAGGGACTGATTAAGGTGACATGGTGTAGCTTCATTTGGAGTACTTTAGGAACATAGGGAGTCTCGGTGAGGGCCATCGAGGGCTGATACCTGGGAGAGGAATTATCAAGTGGGAAAACAGCACCCTTGATGGAGTAGAATGATGCCAAAGCATATAACACAAACAAAAAACTTTTTAGGTAAGAAAAAAGAGATTTTTCTTTTATTCCCTATTAAAATAAACCTGATACTCACCACAATATGATTTAACCTAAGATCTAATGGACCAGGCTATAAACCTAATTAAGATCCATAACACAATGCTTATGAGGAAATGATTCCCAACATTGTACCAGCAACTAGAATGTTGAACATAACTCATCTGTAAGCTGGGATAAAGGCTGGAACACAGTGGCTCTTAAATTTGGAAAAACAAAGACTTACAAACTTTTTAATGGTATCAGCCTTAAAATTTTCAGGATGCTTTTGTTTTATTCTTTACTCAAATAACATTCTTTTAGTAGTTTCTCAAACTTTATTGTGTATATAAATCACCTGGGGATCTTGTTAAAACAGTGTGATGAGACCAAGCATTCTGCATTTTTCTAAAAAGCTCCCAGGTGATATTAATCCTGCCGGAACTAAGACCACAAGCAAAGCTGTCTCCCACACAATTTAAGAAAGCAACTGTAGATTTTTATGCTGCAAAAGATGACTCAATACTGAACCTCAGGGCTTTGGGTTTTAGCCACAATTAAACTTCACCAAATTAGGATGATATTTAATAGTAAAATTCATACGTCTAGGCCTAACAGCTAAATACTATTTTACTTATTTTTAAATATAAATTCCAGGAGATAAGTGGGCTAAGAACATAGGTATGAATTAGATACACATGGATCTGAATTCTAGCTTTGTAATCTTCTAGCTATGTGACCTGGGGCAAGTACATCAGACAGAGGCCAATAAAGAAAAGAAAACATTTGGTATTTTAAACCAAAATATTTAACATAAGGAATTTATTATACACGTTAATTGCTGTGCTGTGCTTAGTCACTTAGTCATGTCCGACTCTTTGTGACCCGAGGCTCCTCTGTCCATGGAGGTTCTCCAGGCAAGAATACTGGAGTGGATGCCACTCCAGTATTCCCAACCCAAGGATTAAACCAGGGTCTCACACATTGCAGGCAGATTCTTTACCATCTGAACCACCAGAAAGCCTGAGAATACTGGAGTGGGTAGCCTATCCCTTCTCCAGGGGATCTTCCCATCAAAGGAATCAAAGCAGGGTTCTTTACCAGCTGAGCTACCAGGGAAGCTAATCAGTAGTTTTAACACTAATGTTTATGTTTAGGAGCCCAACAGTGAACAACAGGGCTAGAGAGAGGAGATCAACAACTGGATAGAGAAAATCACAGTCTTCCCTATGACCTGGCACCCCAGAGGAAGAGACTGTCCAAGGGGAGCTGGAGCCACACAAAAGATGCCACTGCCAGAAACACTGCTTAGCAGGAGTGGGGAAGTACACCGACTACACCGTCTCCTTGCCCAGTCCCTGCCAATATATTCCACAGGCTGAACTTATCCATAGGCTGTCAGCAAAACATCTGCTAAAACGCAGATGTAGGTCAGAGTAAGGGAAGAGAAAAAAAGGGATCTGACAAATCGGCCAAGCACCAGCACAACAAATTACTGAGGCTTTAATACTCCATCTAATGCTCAAACACACATCTGTAACATAGATGTGTTACATACAGATCTCTTAAGTAAGGGCTTGGTACTTCATTTTTACAATCATCATTTTCATCATCTTTTTGTGGTTTGACAACATTCTCTTCATCCCTTTCTCTCCTATCACTGATTTCTCATTGGCATGTGGAGTCTTAGGGAGATTAGAAGCAATATTAGTAATATAATAATAATCCAAATTATGCTATAAAAATTGTCCATATTAAGTGGAGAAATATCCATTTGTTTCATTTACATGGTAGACTCAGAAAAGCTTAAAATTTTCTACCAAGCATGCTGAAGAACCCAACATTTCTCAGTGAAGTGTATCTAGAACATTTTGAGGACCATATTTTGGATTAGGCCCAAGACATGAGGTGTAGGGTTGAAAAAAATGGAAGGTTTAGGGGAGAAGGAGGAATAAGGAGGGAGATGAAAGGAAAGCTGTTCTCACCTCCCCCTCGCCCCCCACCATGAATGTCAGCTGTGAGTGACTGTGAGGTTAACCAGTGGAACTTACAGATACATGTCTTATCCCTGTCTCTTATACACATCTAGATGTGTATAAGAGACAGCTAGTACAGCCACTAGGAGAACAGTGTAGAGATTCCTTAAAAAACTGGAAATANGAGTGACTGTGAGGTTAACCAGTGGAACTTACAGATACATGTCTTATCCTTATCTGGATTTCAGGAGTGTTGATATGGACTGCTAATTAAGTTGTTTTGTTCTCTCAACTGACACCAACCATTCCTGACTTTCCAGATGCTGAGGCCCTAACTGTGAAGTTACATTATCGAGGTACTAGCAATGCTCAGTGATGAAAAGAACAATAGACCTCAGTAGACCTGCTTACAAAATAGACACAGATGTCTCTGATAGGTTATATTGCAAAGAAATCAGTGTTAGTGAATAGCCTGTCTTGCAGAAGAAAACAGCCAAACCCATTTATATTCTGGTCTATGTTTTTGTGGTATAGAAAATGCAGCAATCTGTCTAGTGGTTCTCTCCTGGTTCATCTTGTTTGGGAGTCAGCAAGCAAAGCCTACACTGAACACAGTCTCTCCCTGCTAACAACCAGCACTGCCTTAGCTAATTCATTCCAACCTTAAGTTAATTCATTTGAAGATGGATCTGTTTGAACAGCAAAGACTATATAGAGAAACACATTAAGGTATTTATAAATGAGAAGTCAAAGTGTATACTTCTGGGATATATCAGTGCTGCATTGTAATGTTTTATTTATTCATTCCACATTTATTGAGTTAAAAAATAGTACAAAGCAATGATCTAAAGACTTTACCATCTGTCATATGCTGGAGTCCAAAAGAATTGGTGCAGAAAATGAGTGACTTCTGGGGAAGGAGGCTTAGCTGGGGGTTGAAGAATTCAAGATGTCTCCATGGTAGAGTAGGGATAAAGCTGGGTTTTGATAAGCTTGTTGGAATTGGCCAAGTGGAATGAACAAGTATTTCTTGCTGAGACAGTAGCTTCCACAAAGGCATTGTGGTAGGATTGGAGAAGTTGGCTGAGCACCAGGAGAGTAAGTACAAGAGAGTGTTCAAGAGCCTTACTCCACAGGTAGTGTGACGAAGTTAGAGCCTTGGCTTTGAAACTTATTAACTTAATAAATAATATTAACTATCGGACTATTGGCCAGGTCACTTAATCTGTTTTCATAAGTGCAAAATAGGAATAATAATACTACCTGACACATGAGTTTATTGCAAGTCTCAAAGACACAGAAACTGCCTAACATATAATAAACATTCAGTCAATATTTGTTGCTCTGTTTTATCTATTCTTTCTGTAGATATTTATTGAGTATCTGCTATATGGAAGGCAGAAGAGTAAACTGAGTCAGAATATGAGATGCTTTGATGGTATGCCAAGGTGCAGACATTGTCTGGCTGAAATAGGAGAGTTGTTGGAGGGACTGGGGCTGGGGAGGGACAAAATGAGTGCTGTTTTTAAGGATTAATCTAGAAGTATAGTGCATGCAATGTGTCATCCAGCAACTCCTTTTATGAACCTTTCATGAACCAGTAGATAAAATTGCAAAGAGGAATCTCTTAGCACCAGAAAATGCATTTAATTCCCCAGCAATAAATATGGAAGCTCGAACATGTAAACTGAGACTCTCATCAGTGACTGACTGCACCATGTGGAATGTATGGACTGCTAACATGGCCAGCCACCAGACCTTGGGGACCTCTGGGTTCCTAAGGATGAAGGGGGAAGGGGTAGGTTACCCATAATCCTCCCCTGACTCAAAATGGCAGAGGGCGACGGGGCAATAGATTGCAATAACAAGTAGCTGACACCATGGGAAATATTTCTATTAGTTCTCCAAGGTCATAAAGTGTGAGGGAAGCAAACACAAGGATGGAATTCTCAGGGACATTAACTTTGCTCTAAAGAGCCAGAGCAGCAGTTCTCAACCTGATGTTTCTGTGCTAATTTACATAATGAAAGAGTTTCTCCTCTAGGAAATACTCCCATGGGTGTGTCAGGGTTATGTGCAATACCCAGCAAGGTGCCTATAACTCCACCTCCTTCTCTCTCTCAATAATATTTATCAAAATGAAAGTGTATTGTGATTAGAGGAGTAAACACTCTTATTTATGTAAGAAAGTAAACTATTCATCAACTTTGGTATTATTAGTAGAAAACTTATGCGGGGAAACTTAGAGAACTGATATGAACATACCAGGTTATTACTAACATTTTAGTTAAGAAATATAAATCAAAGACTACTTCAGTTATCTTCTATCATTTCTTCTCTATTACCTACAATCCAGATGTCCTTGTCCCATGCTCCGAACCAGTCATTTATCTAAAAAAAGTATAAGTAATAAAACAGATTTTTAACCTCTGCCCTCTTTGAACATGACAAATATAAATGGTGAATGTAATTAAATGTTCCAGAAAAATTCAGAGCTGTAGAAAGATTATTAGAACCAGCATATGCCCACTGGTAGACGTGGCAC
Source organism: Neotragus pygmaeus (assembly GCA_006410875.1). Classification (NCBI taxonomy): domain Eukaryota; kingdom Metazoa; phylum Chordata; class Mammalia; order Artiodactyla; family Bovidae; genus Neotragus; species Neotragus pygmaeus. The sequence continues at coordinate 1,265,389 of SJYV01051165.1, forward strand.
ATCCCACTTGGCCTGAGGGACAACCTTTGCTGTTGTTGTTCAGTCACTAAGTCATATCCACCTCTTTAGGACCACATGGACTGCAGCACGCCAGGCTTCCCTGTCTTTCACCATTTCCAGGAATTTTCTCAAACTCATGTCCTGATGCCATCCAATCATATCATGCTCTGTTGTTCCCTTTCCCTCCTGCTCTCAATCTTTCCCAGCATCAGAGTCTTTTCCAGTGAGTCCATTTTTTGCATCAGGTGGCCAGAATACTGGTGTTTCAGCTTCAGCGTCAGTCTTTGCAATGAATATTCAGGGTAGCTTTCCTCTAGGATTGACTAGTTTGAGCTCCTTGCTGTCCAAGGGACTCTCAAGAGTCTTCCCCAGGACCACAGTTTGAAAGCATAAATTCTCCAGCACTCAGACTTTTTTATGGTCCAGCTCTCACATATGTACATGACTACTGGAAGAACCATAGATTTGACTATACAGATCTTAGTTGGCAAAGTGATGTCTCTGCTTTTTAAGATGATGGCTAGGTTGGTCATGGCTTTTCTTCCCAGAGGCAATGAAAGTGAAACTGTCACAGCCATGTCCAACTCTTTGCAACCCCATGGACTATACAATCCATGGAATTCTCCAGGCCAGAATACTGGAGTGGGTAGCCTTTCCCTTCCCAAGGGATCTTCCCAAACCAGGGATCAAACCCCAGTCTCCTGCACTGCAGGCAGATTCTTCACCAGCTGAGCCACCAGGGATACCCTCCAAGAAGCAGTTCAGTTTAGTTCAGTTCAGCCACTCAGTTGTCTCCAANCCAAGGGATCTTCCCAAACCAGGGATCAAACCCCAGTCTCCTGCACTGCAGGCAGATTCTTCACCAGCTGAGCCACCAGGGATACCCTCCAAGAAGCAGTTCAGTTTAGTTCAGTTCAGCCACTCAGTTGTCTCCAACTCTTTGCAACTGCATGGACTGCAGCATGCCAGGCTTCCTTGTCCATCACCTACTCCCGGAGCTTACTCAAACTCATGTCCATCAAGTTGGTGATGCCATCCAATCATCTCATCCTCTGTTGTCCCCTTCTCTTCCCGCCTTCAATCATTCCCAGCATCAGGGTCTTTCCCAAGGAGTCCGTTCTTCTAATCAGGTGGCCAGAGTACTGGAGCTTCAGCTTCAGCATCAGTCCTTCCAGTGAATATTCAGGACTGATTTCCTTTAGGATGGANTACCATATTCTCTCAGTTGAATTATCGGAATTTCATTTCAAACTCCACATACCCAAATCTGATCTATGGATTTCCCACCCAAAACCTTTTCCACACACAGCCTTCCCATCTCATTTCATGGCAACTCCATCCTTGCAGTTGTTTAGGCCAAGAATCTGCCAGTGTTCCTTGACTGCTTTCTTTCACATCTTACAGGCTCTGTCCCCAAGATACAGCCAATGCCCAACCATTCCCATCACATTCACTGCAGCATCCTTAGTTGCAGCCCCTGGATTATCCTGAATGGGGTCCCTGCTTCTTTTTTCCATTCTGGTCATTTTCCAGTAGGCCACCCTGAATGATATTTTTTAAATGTATATCAGATTAAATTCCTCCTCTACTCCAAAAACCTCATTGTGTTCCCATTTTGCATAGAGCAGTAGTTCCCAATCAGAGGTGACTCCTGTTTTCCAGGGGACATCTGCAATGCCTGAGGATATTTTGGGTTGTCACAGTTGGATGGAGGGTATCACTGGTATCTAGTAGGTGGAGACAAAGGATGCTTCTAAACATGCTACAGTGCAAAGACCAGTTCTTTAAAACAGACTTGTCTAGTCAAAAATGTCAACAATGCCTAAGCTGAGAAACCCTGAGAAAGAACCTTTACAATGGCCTAGATGCCTCCTTGATACGGCATCCACTACCTCTGGTCCTCATCTCCTACCACCCTTCTGGTTTACTCCACTCCTACCATATTTACCTCCCCCTTCCCCATACAAACAATCTGAATGATGTTTTCCACATGATCGGGACCTCTGTTGTTTATGGCTTTGCCTCCTCTGTCCCTCTGCCTCTAGGTTATTAGGTTTCTGCAAGCTACTGGGGAGCTGTTCAAGATTTTAAGCTAAAGATGCTGATGATGAGTCACCTGAGGGCCATTCTTCAAGCCTCTCCATCCAAANCCAACTTTTTCACTCTCCTCTTTCACTTTCATCAAGAGGTTCTTTAGTTCTTCTTTGCTTTCTGCCATATCTGCATATCTGAGGTTATTGATATTTCTCCTGATAATCTTGCTTCCAGCTTGGCTTCATCCAGCCCAGCGTTTCTCATGATGTACTTTGCATATAAGTTAAATAGGCAGGGTGACAATGTACAGCCTTGACATACTCCTTTCTCAATTTGAAACAAGTCTGTTGTTCCATGTCCAGTTCTAACTGTTGCTTCTTGACCCTCTGGGTGCTGAAGTTGGTTTCTTGACCTGCAGGGTGCTGAAGTTGGGTGGATGATGGCAGCAAGCTAGCTCTGCTAGAAGATCACAGCACTCAGGCCTGGGAGCCGGGACCCATTGTGTGCTGCCCAAACCTCCAGGTCACTGAAAGAACTTGAACTTTCTGGCCAACCCAACACATGACGTGACAAGTTTTCAGATTTTCACTGACTGTTCTGCCATTTGCCAGTGTGAACTTTTGAGATTTCCCAAAATAAATGATATTGAAAGGAAATAGGCAAATCGATGGAGGTCCTTCAGAGCATTAGTTGAAGTTTCTCAGCAGAATGAAATTAAGTCACAGCCTTTTCAAGGAACTTCTGATTGGCTGTTGAAATACAATTGTTATAATTCAAGAGCCCTGACATTACATTAAGCAGACACAACCCAGGGGAAATTATGACATAAATGAAATGAGTAGCTCCTGGTGGCTGCAAGGCGCTGAAGNCAGCCTTTTCAAGGAACTTCTGATTGGCTGTTGAAATACAATTGTTATAATTCAAGAGCCCTGACATTACATTAAGCAGACACAACCCAGGGGAAATTATGACATAAATGAAATGAGTAGCTCCTGGTGGCTGCAAGGCGCTGAAGCAACTTTGAGGAGATACCCCACATCCAAGGACAGGGAAGACCCAGCAAGATGGCAGGAGGGGTAACATTGCATTTAGAATCAAACCCCACACCCACCAGAGATGCTCAGACAGCTCAAACAAAGCTTGCATGCACCAGGACCCAGGAGAAAGGAGCAGTGACCCCAAAAGAGACTGATCCAGACTTTCCTATGAGTGTCCAGGAATCTCTGGTGGAGGAGTGGGTCAGTGGTGGACTGTTGCAGGGTTGAGGGCACTGAGTGCAGCAGCAGGATCTTTTGAAGGAGGTCCCCATTATCTTCATTACCTCCACCATAGTTCAACCTCAGGTCAAACAACAGGGAGGGAATACAGCCCCACCCATCAATAGAAAATTGGATTAAAATTTACTGACCATAGTCCTGCCCATTAGAACAAGACCCAGTTTCCCCATCATTCTCTCACATCAGGAAGTTTCCATAAGCTTCTTATCCTTCTCCATCAGAGGGCAGACAGAATGAAAACCACAATCACAGAAAACTAACCAATCTGATCACATGGACCACAGCCTTGTCTAACTCAATGAAATTATGAGCCATGCTGTGTAGGGCCACCCAAGATGGACGGATCATGGTGGAAAGTTCTGACAAAACATGGCCTATTGGAATAGGGAATGGCAAACCACTTCAGTATTCTTGACTTGAGAACCCCCTGAACAGTATGAAAAGACAAAAAGATAGGACACTGAAAGATGAACTCCCCAGGTCAGCAGGTACCCAGTATGCTACTGGAGATCAATGGAGAAATAACTCCAGAAAGAATGAACAGACATAGCCAAAGCAAAAACAACACCTAGTTGTGGATGTGGCAGGTTATGGAAGTAAAGCCCAATGTTGTAAAGAGCAATATTGCATGGGAACCTGGAATGTTAGGTTCATGAATCAAGGCGAATTGGAAGTGGTCAAACAGGAGATGGCAAGAATGAACATCAACATTTTAGGTATCAGTGAACTAAAATGGACTGGAATGGGTGAATTTAACTCAGATGACCATTATATCTACTACTGTGGGCAAGAATCCCTTAAAAGAAATGGAGTAGCCATCACAGTCAACAAGAGAGTCCAAAATGCAGTCTTGGATGCAATCTCAAAAACAATAGAATGGTCTCTATTCATTTCCAAGACAAACCATTCAGTATCACAGTAATCCAAGTCTATGCCCCGACCAGTAATGCTGAAGAAGTTGAAATTGCATGGTTGCATGTAGACCTACAAGACCTTGTAGAATTAACACCCAAAAAAGATGTCCTTTTCATTATAGGGGACTGGAAAGCAAAAGTAGAAAGTCAAGAAATACCTGGAGTAACAGGCAAATTTAGCTTTGGAGCATGGAATAGGGCAAAGGCTAATAGAGTTTTGCCAAGAGAACACACTGGTCATAGCAAACACCCTCTTCCAACAACACAAAAGAAGACTACACATGGACATCACCAGATGGTCAATACTGAAATAAGATTGATTATATTCTTTGTAGCCAAAGATGGAGAAGCTCTATACAGTCNGTTTCATCCATCTCATTAGAACTGATTCAAATGTATTCTTTTTAATGGCTGAGTAATACTCCATTGTGGCTGGTGCACGGGGATGATCCAGAGAGACGTTGTGGGGTGGGAGGTGGGAGGGGGAAAAAAAAGAATTATAAAATAAAATATCAATTCACAATAAAAAAAGATTGCCAGGAGAAATATCAATAACCGCAGATATGCATACCACCATATGATACCACACTTATGGCAGAAAGTGAGGAGGAACTAAAGAGCCTCCTGATGAAGGTGAAAGAGGAGAGTGAAAAAGCTGGCTTAAAATTCTACATTCAAAAAATGAAGATCATGGCATTCGGTCCCATCACTTCATGGCAAATAGGTGGGGAAACAAAGGAAACAGTGACAGACTCTATTTTCTTGGGCTCCAAAATCACTGCAAATGGTGACTGCAGCCATGAAATTAAAAGATATTTTCTCCTTGGAAGAAAAGCCATACCTAGACAGCATATTAAAAATCAGAGACATTACTTTGTCAACAAAGGTTTGTATAGTCAAATCTATGTTTTTTTCCAGTAGCCATATATGGATGTAAGAGTTGGACCATAAAGAAGGCTTGGGCCAAAGAATTCATGCTTTTGACTGTGCTGTTGGAGACTCTTGAGAGTCCCTTGAACTGCAAAGAGATCAAACCAGTCAATCCTGAAGTAAACAACTCTGAATATTCACTGAAAGGACTGATTCTGAAGCTGAAGCTCCAATACTTTGGCCACTTGAGGTGAAGAGGACTCATTAGAAGAGACTCCAATGCTAGGAAAGATTGAAGGCAGGAGGAGAAGGGGAGGACAGAGCATAAGATGGTTGGATGACATCACCGAATCAATGGACATGAGTTTCAGCAGACGCTGGGAGATGGTGAAGGACAGGGAATCCTGGCATCCTGCGATAGATGGATTCTGAAAGAGTCGATCATGACTGAGTGACTGGACAACAACTTATTTATAAAATAACTTCAAATGGAAAAAAAAGTAACTTTGTATCTGAATAAAGTGTGCCAGCAAAAGTAATACCAGACATGATACCCACTAGGATCATTAAGAAAAGTAACCCCTCCAACTTACATGGTGGTCCACAACTAAGCCTGTGTGCCACAACTACTGAAACCCAGGCACCGAGAACCCCGTGGTCTGCAATAAGGAATGCCCCCAAATTGCTGCAAGTAGGGAAAGCTTAAGCCCCACAAGAAAGACCCAGCGCAGTCAAAATAAAAATATAAATACATTTTTCTAAAAAAATAAAAGTGACTCCTCATCTCTAAAAATGACCTAACTTCATTTCTTTTTATCATTAAGTAATATCCCATTGTATATATGTACCATGCCACATCTTCTTTATTCATTCATCTATCGATGGACACTTAGGTTTCTTCCATGTCCTGTCTATTGTGAACTGTGCTGACGTGAGTTCCTCAGTCATGTCCATCTCTTTGCAAGCACAGAGACCATAGCCTGCAGGCTCCTCTGTTCCTGGGGATTCTCCAGGCAAAAATACCAGAGTGGGTTGCCATGCCCTCCTCCAGGGGAATCTTCTCAACCAAGGGATTGAACTCAAGTCTCCCACATTGCAGGCAGATTCTTTACCATCTGAGCCACCAGGGAAGCCTGAACATTGATGTCTTTTTGAATTATAGCTTTCTACTGATATAGGTCCAGTCATGGGATTGCTGGGTCACATGGTAATTTTGTTTTTAGTTTTTTAAGAAACCTCCATACTGTTTCCATATGTAAAATAGAAAGCTAGTGGGAGCCTGTTGTATAGCACAGGGAGCAGCTGGGTGACCACCTGGATGGGGTGGGGGAATGGGGTTGTGGAAGGGAGATTCAAGAGGGAGGAGATATATGTACACATATTTTGTACTCACTTCATTGAACTGCAGAAACTAACACAATATTGTAAAGCAGTTATATTTCAATTTAAAAAAAGCACTTAAAATCTATTAAAGAAAAGTAAATTCTACCTTTTCATATTCATTCTTTCACTCTGAACTCCATTATTACTGCTAGAAAGCATTTCCATAGATATATTTATAACATTTATATTATTACCAGCTTTTATCCGGTGATTTTTCTTAAAATATTTCTCTTGAAGTCTACCAGATATGGGCTTTGGTTTTTCAATATGATTAATATATTTTAATTTTCGTATCATTAAAATCCATCTCAGACTAAAAAAATGTTTTATTGTTTTCATAGTTATAGCAACTTCCTCTATCTTCAAGGTGAGTTTGACCTTGTTTTGCATTTTTTCCAGTCCACTCATCACTGCACAAGGAAATTATGCCAACTAAATTCAAGAGCAGGCACTTACTATTGGTTCTCTGTTTCAAAGTAATATTCACGTATGTGGTACACAAGCTCTCTGAAGTAGCCTAAGCACTGAAACCATGATTGTCTGGCTGTATTTTTGTAGCGTGTAAGGATCACATATCTAGTAAAGGCTATATTTCCATCATTAAGTGTGTGTGTGTGTGTGTGTGTGTGTGTGTGTGTGTATTTTAAAATATAATGTATTATATACATCTCTTCTGATAGGAGCCAGTTTTTGAGGGTCTTATAGGAAATAAAGACTCTCCACATTTAGAACTGATTGATGATGGTACACGGTGACATTTTTCATTTGGTGGGAAGGCCACATATTAGACAGGTTTCCATCACTGTACAAGCATCAGAACCCTCACCTTCCTTCCATCTTACAATGAGGAAAACACTTGTGAATAAATCAGCTAACCTTTCTTATTTATTTGTTCAACAAATGTTTATTTGCGAATGAATTCTGTGCCAGGCACTATTTTAAGTGCTGGAAGGATAACAGTGAATTATTATATGAAAAGCCTTGCTCATCTGGGCTATATTCTGTAAAGACAGGGTAGTGTAAAAGCACATAGGTTTTCGGTCTGGATTTGAATCTTGGTCCTTCACTAGTGGGTGTGTTTACCCTAATTATTTGATCTTTCTCAACTCCACATTTCTTATTTGTTGAAATGGAGATGACTGCTACCTTATCCGGTTGTCAAAGGATTGAATATAATAACCTAAAGTGCCTGGTATATGATGAGCATTGTTCTTTTTGTAATATCCTGAGGCATTTCCCTTTAAAGGGTGTATTAAGTGAAACTGTGTCTTTTCCAAAAAAGATGTGTTGAAGTTCTACCCTCTAGTACCTCAGAATGTGACTATATTTGAAGATAGGAATTTTTTTTTGTATTTTTGAATCTCGCAGTTTTAATACCAGTATTAAGCTGCAACACTGACCACATTATGTAAGTGGCAAGTATTGTCTGGGCATGATCTTTGTGGAAGATCATGGGAAGATAGGAATTTTATATAAGTAATCAAGTTAAGATGAAGCTATTAGGGTGAGCTTTAATCCATTACGACTGGGGTGTGTGTATGCAGGTGTGTCGTGTGTGTGCTCAGTCGTGTCCAGCTCTTTATGACTCCATCGAATACAGCCCGTCAGGCACCTCTATCCATGGGATTTTCCAGGCAAGAACTGGAATGAGTTGTCTTTTCCTTCTCTGGGGTATCTTCCCCACCCAGGGATGGAATCCCCATCTCCTGCATTAACAGGCATATTCTTTACCACTAGCACCACCTGGGAAGCCCATTATGGACGGGGACTTTATTCAGTTCAGTTCAGTCACTCAGTCATGTCCGACTCTTTGCCACACCATGAATCGCAGCACGCCAGGCCTCCCTGTTCATCACCATCTCCCGGAGTTCACTCAGACACACGTCCATCGAGTCCGTGATGCCATCTAGCCATCTCATCCTCGGTCGTCCCCTTCTCCTCCTGCCCCCAATCCCTCCCAGCATCAGAGTCTTTTCCAGTGAGTCAACTCTTCGCACGAGGTGGCCAAAGTACTGGAGTTTCAGCTTTAGCATCATTCCTTCCAAAGAAATCCCATGGCTGATCACCTTCAGAATGGACTGGTTGGATCTCCTTGCAATCCAAGGGACTCTCAAGAGTCTTCTCCAACACCACAGTTCAAAAGCATCAGTTCTTTGGCTCTCAGCCTTCTTCACAGTCCAACTCTCACATCCATACATGACCACAGGAAAAACCATAGCCTTGACTCGACGGACCTTAGTCGGCAAAGTAATGTCTTTGCTTTTCAATGTGCTATCTAGGTTGGTCATAACTTTTCTTCCAAGGA
>SJYV01051165.1:1277183-1297848 GCA_006410875.1 Neotragus pygmaeus
TCCAAGGGACTCTCAAGAGTCTTCTCCAACACCACAGTTCAAAAGCATCAGTTCTTTGGCTCTCAGCCTTCTTCACAGTCCAACTCTCACATCCATACATGACCACAGGAAAAACCATAGCCTTGACTAGACGGACCTTAGTCGGCAAAGTAATGTCTCTGCTCTTGAATATACTATCTAGGTTGGTCATAACTTTTCTTCTAAGGACTAAGCGTCTTCTAGTTTCATGGCTGCAGTCACCATCTGCAGTGATTTTGGAGCCCAAAAATGTAAAGTCTGCCACTGTTTCCACCGTTTCCCCATCTATTTCCCATGAAGTGATGGGACCAGCTGCCATGATCTTCGTTTTCTGAATGTTGAGCTTTAAGCCAACTTTTTCACTCTCCTTTTCACTTTCATCAAGAGGCTTTTTAGCTCCTCTTCACTTTCTGCCATAAGGGTGGTGTCATCTGCATATCTGAGGTTAAAAAGGGGAAATTTGGACACAGAGGCACATATAGGGAGAATGACATGTGAAGAAAAATTTAAAAATCGGGGTGATGCGTCTATAAAGCTAGTACAGTTAAATATTGCCAGTAAACTACCAGCCAGGGAAGAGGCATGGAACAGATTTTCCCTTACAGCCCTCCAAGGAGCCAACCCTGCTGACACTCTGATCTCAGACTTCCAGCCTCCAGAGCTGTGAGACAATACATTTCTGTTTAAAGCCTCCATGATATTTTGTTAAGCAGCAATGCAAATTAACATAAATTGCTTTGCCTTTAGGTGTGAGTTCGAAAAGCACTTTTTATTCTATTTTCTTAAAGATGAGCATGTGATAATCTTAATCACTCACTATAGATAAGGTAAACAAATTGAAGGTCAGAGAAGGCATGCTGTTGTGTATGTATGCTCAGTCGCTTCAGTCACGTCCGACTCTTTGAGACCCTACGGACTGTAGCCGACCAGGCTCCTCAGTCCAGGGGATTCTCCAGGCAAGAATACTGCAGTGGGTTTCCTTGCCCTCCTTCAGGGACTCTTCCCAGTCTCAGGGATTGAACCCATGTCTCTTATATCTTCCACTTTGGCAGGTGATTCTTTACCACTGGTGCCACCCGGGAAGCCCCCAGAGAAGGCATAAGTATTTATAAACTTTTCAGGAGAATTATTATTCTGCAAACACTGTGCCCTGGTTCTCTCTTCAGATAATAAAAAATAAATCAGGAAAGCATATAAAATACCACTGTAAACATTCAAGACCCTTTAAAGTGTCCATTGTGTTGAAGGAAATTGACCTGGAGACATCTGCAGAGACTGTTTCCAGTGATATAAATTTATTCTTGTGATTTTTAACAATATCAGCAGCTCATGACACACACATATATAGCCATACTATGAAATAGTGTTCTTGGCAATCAAATTGGTCCTGGGGTTCAAACATTTCCTGAAGGATACCATGATGAAATCAGATGAATGAATCACTCCTGTTTCACGCAATTTACTTTAGATGAAGGGATAAAAGTTGGAAAATTGATCATTCTTCTACCAGTCACCAGTACTGAGTTATCAAGAAAATAAAGACAATGAGATTTAATGCTGCAAAAAAGGCTCAAATTTAATTCATAACCTAATTTATATAGGAACATGAATTTGCAAACAGTTTGCATTATAGATTCATTTACTCATTCAACTATCCATCCACTCATTTAAAAATATTTATTGAGCCCTACGCTGGTAACCTCTGTCTCAAAATTTAAACTGATATTTCTTCAGAATTAATTTTTTAAGGAGTTTGATTCATGAGCATTTTGTTGATACATACCATATCAGTCCTATCAAGGGTACAGATAAGATTCCTGCTCGGAGGAACTTAGAAGGATGAATAAACACCATGGCAGGTGGACACACACACACACCTACAAGGTGTTTGGGTTTGGGGAGGAGGAAGAGGAAGCGGATGTATCAGGAAAAACACTACAAGTAGGTGGTATGTAAGCTGAGCTTTGAGGATCCCATAAAATTCCAGGTAAACTGAGAAGGCAAGGCACTGCAGAATGAGAAACAGTAACAGCGGCAGGGGAGCACAGGGAATGCTGAAAGAATTGTCTCCTGGCTCAGGAAGCAATACAGAGAGTCAAAAGCAGAGAGGCTGGATTTAAGCCTTGAAATACAAAGCCTTGACAGCCATTCTAAGAAGTTTAGCATTTATGAGGAAGGCAGTAACATAATTTGACCTCTGTTTTAAGATGAAAATTCTAGACTTAGAAACCTAGAAATTTATGGCAGGTAAACCAGTTAGGAGGCTGTAGTGGTCCTTTAGGTCACAGAGGTCCCCATCCTTTTTGGCACCAGGGACTGGTTTCAAGGAAGACAAGTTGTCCATAGACTGGTGTGGTGGTGATGGCTTTGGTATGATTCAAGCATATTACATTACTGACATTATTTCTATTAACACACAAGCTCTACCTTAGATTATCAGGCATTAGATCCCAGAGGCTGGGGAAACCTGGTTTGTGTGCTTAGTCGCTCAGTCCTGTCTGACTCTTTGCGACCCTATGTACTGTAGCCCACCAGGTTCCTCTGTCCATGCAATTCTCCAGGCAAGAATATTGGAGTGCATTACCATTCCCTTCTCCAGGGGATCTTCCTGACCCAGGGGTCAAACCCAGATCTCCTGCATGGCAGGCAGATTCTTTACCATCTGAGCTTCCAGGGAAGGAGACTTGAAATTAGCTAAAGTCAGAGGAATGAAAATGGATGAAATAAGAGTCACTGAAATTCAGATAGGATATAGTAAAGTATGGATGTACCTTTTTAAAACACATTTCTGAATGTTAAATTTAGTAATTAATGAAGCTGATATTATATTTGTAAATACCAGTTAAACAGTTATTTATATTTTGCAATTATCTTGTTTTCTGAAGCAAAAATATTGTTTCAGATTTCAAGTTTCAAGTATCTTAAGTTTTTGAAAAGTTCTTCAGTCCAAGGCCTGTGATTATGTTTACTGAATAAAATAGCCTGAGTATTTCTACACTTGATATGAAACCCAGATGCCATAAAGAAAATTACTGATAAATATGATTACATAGAAACATAAAACTGATAGATTTGAACACATAAAAATTTAAAACAGCTATAATACATACACAAAAATACTCTAAACAAAAGTAAACCATAAACTGGGAAACACACTCACCTACCTAGCACAGATAAGAGCTGCTGCTGCTGCTATTAAGTCACTTCAGTCGTGTCTGACTCTGTGCGACCCCATAGACGGCAGCCCACTAGGCTCCTCTGTCCCTGGGATTCTCCAGGCAAGAGTACTGGAGTGGGTTACCATTTCCTTCTTCAATGCATGAAAGTGAAAGTGAAAGTGAAAGTGAAGTCGTGCCCGACTCTTAGCGACTTCATGGACTGCAGCCCACCAGGCTCCTCCGACCATGGGATTTTCCAGGCAAGAGTACTGGAGTGGGTTGCCATTGCCTTCTCCGAGCACAGATAAGAGCTAGTATCCTTAATATTTAAAACAAACAAAAGAGTTAATACATCAATCCAAAAGAGCAACAGGCAAAAGAATTAAAAGAATCAAATATGTTGCCTATGTTTCTAGTCGAAGAAGGCAATGGCACCCCACTCCAGTACTCTCGCCTGGAAAATCCCATGGATGGAGGAGCCTGGTAGGCTGCAGTCGATGGGGTCGCTAAGAGTGGGGCACGACCGAGCGACTTCACTTTGACTTTTCACTTTCATGCATTGGAGGAGGACATGGCAACCCACTCCAGTGTTCTTGCCTGGAGAATCCCAGGGACAGAGGAGCCTGGTAGGAGGCCGTCTATGGGGTCGCACAGAGTTGGATACAACTGAAGCGATTTAGCAGCATGTTTCTAGTCTGGGACAACACATAAATGTTGGTGATATTATTTCTAAAATAAGGAACCAGAAGAAGGAAATGCAGGAGTTTTTGGAGGGGAACAAGAACAGAAAATTATAGAGGGGTAGAAATAATATTTGTTTGGAAGATGATAAGTATGTGGTGCTGGGATTATCTATATTGATAAGGTCATCAGGGAAGTAAAATTTGAATCTGAAAAAAAAACATGCCATATACATTAGTATCTTCATTTTTACTGTACTATGTGACTTGCTGAAGACATATATCTTGGGTTTGGTATTTTTAGCAATTTTTCTGGATACTCTGTTAAATATATTTATACCACAGGACTACCTTGGCCAAAGAGCCTACGGTTGTCTCCATTACCATGCAGGAGAAATATGTTTGAAAGAGACATACAGATTATTGAAAATTCCTAACTGTGTCCTTACCAGTAGACACATTTATGTTGCTGTGAAATAAGAAGCCACTGAACTAAACTGAAGAGGCAAAAATTGTTAATGCCTGCTATTAAATTTCCACTTGTATTTTTTACTACAATTTACATTCATCCACTTTTTGTTGTTATTATTGATCACTGAGCATGTTTTATTAATTACTGTTTTACATAATCTCTACTGGGGTTTCCTCTCCTTGTAAACAGGCTTTTATCCTTCCATATAGCTCTTTTAAAAGCAAATTATCAAGTCTGCTTATAATGACTGTCCTATACCACACCTGCCTTATCTCTTCACCAAGCTTTCAATAAACTACTGCAGTGAGCCTGCATCAGAATTACCTGGAGGGCTTGTTCTAACACATGCTGCAAGGTGCCACCCCCATAGGAGTGATTGGTAGTTTGGGAGCAAGAGAGGCTGGGAATCTAAATTTCCTAACAGGTTCCCAGGTGATGCTGATACTGCTGATCTAGGACCTCACTTTGAGACTTGGGGCTCTACCAGAGTGCTGCGTGCCTCGTGCCTCGAACCGATTGCATATGTTCACAGCTAGAGACACTTAACTCACGGGTGTTGATTTTGCGCCCTGTAGGTAGGCGGGAATACAGGCCTTTCATTGGCTCACGGTCCGTACGTGTCACGTGACGTAAACATAACAGGGCAATTTGGTGTGGGTAGCAGAGCTGAGCGTTTGCTGAGTTTTCCAACTCCCATACATCATCCTTTCCTGGATTCCTTGAGGGACTGCTATTTCCTGTGGGACTAGGACACTGACTTCCCTTGCTAAGGTTCCTTCTGGAAGCTGAAGATGAGCAGGTAAGTTCACTTCCCATATCTGGGAATCTGCTTGGTTGCCGTCTGGACATTTGTGACAGAGTCGGTTTTCCTGCGCTGATTTCTTTCGTTGCTCCTTGTTGGGGACCTTGAAGTTTGCCTTTTTGTGCAGGTGAGTCTAGCGTTCTGGGCCTGGCATTCCCCAGACTGACTTCAAACACCCCAGGTTACCTTCTTCTCTGCTTTTCAAACATGGATTATTTATTGAGTTGAACAATGTTGCTGCTATTTCTACGACTGCTGCCCGTTTGTTCCCTCTCTTGATTTCTGTATGAGTTTCCAGACCTCTCAACCCCCAGCTCCGTCTCCCACATGCTCTGAGATTCAGAGTGAATATTCTGTTTTGGTCTTTTTCCACCGTGAATGATTATTTTTTCTGGTAAAATCGTGCACCTTGGCTGGAAGTTTCTAATGCCAGCTACACGCATGACTTAGATCTAAGTCAACTATTATCATTTTTCCATTTTGAACCTGGGTCAACAAGGTATGTGGGCTTGCTAGGCAGAGTGTAGTCTAAGGATCAGTGGCTTTCAGCCTGTTAGGGAAGCTTGTTAGCAATACAGAGCCTCATGCCCCACCTCCTGTGTGTTGAGTTAGAATCCAAGGTGTAACAAGAGCCCCAGGTGATTGTCATGCACATTGTAAAGAAGTGATTTATGGTGTAGCCCCAATAGGATGAACTCCTGCTACCTGTGACTAATTGCGACTATTCAGCATTGCTGCTGCTAACTCACTTCAGTCGTGTCTGACTCTGTGCCGCCCCAGAGACGGCAGCCCACCAGGCTCCCCCGTCCCTGGGATTCTCCAGACAAGAACACTGGAGTGGGTTGCCATTTCCTTCTCCAATGCGTGAAAGTGGAAAGTGAAGTGAAGTCACTTGGTCATGTCCAACCCTCAGCAACCCCATGGACTGCAGCCTTCCAGGCTCCTCCATCCGTGGGATTTTCCAGGCCAGAGTACTGGAGTGGGGTGCCATTGCCTTCTCCGTTCAGCATTACCAATCACTATATTTTCCAACTTGATCATGCCACAGATGTAAGTTTACAAAACCATGTTCGGTGAGTTTCCCACTGTCAGTGTGAACTACCACTAACAACCTATGATTCTGCAGGAATCCAAAGTGTCTCTGTGTACATCTCACACTTGTTGTTTCTTGGTGGATCAAGGCCTTTTCAACTATGTCAGTAAATTCCTTCATGCTTTTGGCCATGATTTGATGTGGGTGTGGATGAGAGGCAGCCCAAGGTTCCCGGGTGTTTGAGTACCACTCCAGTTCAACAGTACATTTTAGGTTCTTAATGTAATGCTGGCCCACAGAGCATCCAGACCTATCTGATCAGCATTTATTATGAAGAAGCTGTTGAAAATAGATCAGGCTGGGTGAACTTATGTTGTGGGGTTCACCAGAGCTTCTGTGGTGGGTGGGGCCAGCAGTGCTGGGACTAGTAGGTAAGTCTGGTTCAGGCACCTATGGAGTCAGTGCTTTTGCTCTGGGTGCTGGTGTGCGTAAGGTCTTGTGTGTGTCCTCCAAGAGTGGAATCTCGATTGCTCCATCCTATGGAGTTCCTGAAGTCAAGCCTTGCTGGTCTTCAAAATCAAATACTCTGGGGGATTCCCCTCTTGAGGCCAGACTCATAGGCTGCGGAGCTGGACGTGGGGATCAGAGCTCTCACACCGCGTGGGAAAACTTCTGCAATATAATTTGTTCTCCAGTTTGTGGGTCACCCAACTGTTTCGTATGGGAATTTTTTTTATATAAGTGCGTCTCTCCTACTGTTTTATTGTGGTTTGTGCCTTTACACACGCACGTTTTTGTTAGGTATCTGTGTGTGTGTGTGTGTGTAAAATCGATGCTTGTTCAACAGTTGTAATTTTGCTGTGCTCATGAGAGGAGGTAAGTTCAAGGTCCTTCTACTCTGCCATTTAGTCCCTTCTCTTTTTTCAGAATTCAGAATTAAAATATATCTAATCTTTATTTTGGGGGGCTCCAAAATCACTGTAGATGGTGACTGCAGCCATGAAATTAAAAGACACTTACTCCTTGGAAGAAAAGTTATGACCAACCTAGATAGCATATTCAAAAGCAGAGACATTACTTTGCCAACAAAGGTCTGTCTGGTCAAAGCTATGGTTTTTCCANATGGCAACCCACTCCAGTGTTCTTGCCTGGAGAATCCCAGGGACAGAGGAGCCTGGTGGGCTTCCATCTCTGCGGTCGCACAGAGTTGGACACGACTGAAGAGACTTAGCAGCTTTCACTTTCATCAAGAGGCTTTTTAGTTCCTCTTCACTTTTTGCAATAAGTTGATATATGGCAAAAACCAACACAATACTGTAAAGCAATTATCCTTCAATACAAATAAATTTTTAAAAGTTTTAGTTGAATTAAATAACATTAGACAATGAGAATCATGTAAATAAAAGGTGGATGATTTTATAGTATGAAGAGTGCTATTAGTCAGGGGCATTTATCTGGGGAGGTGGGAAAAATGTGTGTGTTGGACTTTGAGGGTGTGAGGCTTTTGCAAAGGACCAAGTCAGAAAAGGACACTGTGAATGGATGTAAGATAGCACAGCAAAGGAAGATGGTGGGTAATTAATTATACACCGAATTTGGCAGAAGTGCCAGGATGGAAGGGAACTGGAAGGTAGTTTATACCGAAGGAGAAAGGACTATTCTCCTAAGGGTTTGGACTTTGTGGTGAGCAACAGGGGAAAGTTCAAGAGCTTGGGGTCAAGAACTATCATGACTCTCTCTAAAGTTCAAATACATAAATAAATACTATCTTTATTTTCCGCATTATATTGAGAAAAAACCTTTCCTCAAGCAGTTGTATTTTCTCAATCATATTTAGAACTGATTTGAAACGATCTGCAATTTGTTTCTTACTCTATTTTGTTCTTTCACCCAACAGCTATTTACTCTGTTTCTGTTGGTGTTATTAACCTTGGCAGTGAACATTTATCTAAAACACCTTCAGAATATAAATTATTCAGATTAGCAATAATTTGAAGCCTGAGATCTGGATAATGTATTTGTGTTCATTAAGGAAACATTCATACCTCAGTTTTAACTAGCTCATATCCATCAAACTCAAGAAGACCCACATTCTGAAATATCTGAAATTACAGATGTTAATTTTTATGCAGATTATCCTGTTATTATTTTTCTCACGTTGACCATTCTGCCTGAGCCTAGCCTCAGTGATTGGTGTAAAATACCTAACTATATTCGTGTTCTCAAGGGTTGCTTGACCATTCTATCATGAATAGACAGTCCTTTGATATAAGCAATAAATTTGAAGCTTAGGAATTGAATTTTCCACACATAGCAAGAGAAATTTAGTCACCATCTCTCTTAATGCTTAAATGCACCTTCAAAGCACAAGGTTTGAATGTTGTTGGTGAATACTTTATGCTCAGCCAGCTAACACAGAGGTGACAAAGAAGGAACATGGTTGGTGTGGCAAAGAGTCACCCCATTCTTGGAGAAGGCAATGGCACCCCACTCCAGTACTCTTGCCTGGAGAATCCCATGGATGGAGGAGCCTGNAGGATGGATTGTTACCAAAAAAAAAAAAAAAGAAGAAGAAGAACTATTATCTCTATTCTACAAATGAAGAAAATAAGTTTAGAGAAATGAAGTTATCTGCCCAGAGTATATACTCAGGAGAAAAGAGTGGAGACCTTAACCCAAGTTATCTCTAAGATGAAAAATGAAGCCTTTAAGCTGAGTCTTCAATGATGACCAGGTATTCTTGAGCACACCAGTAGCAAAGGATATTCAAGGCACTGGAAGTAGTAAGCAAAATGGCAAAAGGAAATCAAACCATGTGATGTATTTAGAAACTTTGGGTAATTCAGTATTCACTTGAGGACTATTTATTGAGGGTCTATGATGTGCCACGGGCTTCTTTAGATGCTGGATATATGAAGCCTAAGAGATACAGACTGAAATTCCTGTCTGGACTTTATTCCTTTGGAGAAAGATACCCAAAGTAACACATACTCACATAAGATAAGTTCTTTACAAAGTAAAATATAAAAATACAGTAAATGATAAAACCTCTGTTCTAATTACTATTGAGAAAAATGAAGCAGGAAAGAGGTCCAAGTATGCTGACAGCAGGAAGATGTTCTGATTTTCAGGAGACAAGGAAGGCTTAGTGAAGCAGAGATATGAGTGCTGCAGGGACCAAATCAGGAAGGATCTTCTACGCCGGGCTCAGAGGTTTGCACTTTGTCCTTTTGAAATGGGTGTCTTTAAAAATATATATATATATATATAGGGACTGGAATGAGCTTCACGATGAAGGTGAGACTGTGGCTGAGCTTTGAGGCATTTATTGGGTTGGAAAAAACGAGAGGGTGAAGGAGAGAACATTCTAAGGAAGAATGTCAACACATCATAGTTTCACGAATTTACTGGAGATGAGCTGGAATGAGAATGAGTTTGGTGTATGAGAAACCAGTAGATAACAGGCCATTCTGGGGAAAGCCTGGATCATAGGAACTACTTCTGGAGGATTCTACAGTTAGCTTCCTGGGAAACTGAGCATGATACCTAACTTCTCTTCCTCTAGTCACCCCTTACAAAAGTTAGGCATAATACAGCCCCTCCCTCATAAGAAGAATTACACTAAATAATACAGATGAAATATTACTTTTGTGCCTGGTACACAGTAAATTTTCACAAAAGGTTAGCTGTTACTATATGCAGTATCTTGGGAGCTGGAAGGGTATAACAGAGAATGGCCCCAGGTTTAGGGATTGTTATGGAAGGAAATATGATTGAAAATACTGTGACTTCAGGAGGCTGAGTATATTATATAAATCTAAATACTCATCTCTAATATGCAAATTTATAATCTAAAAGGCCAAGGCTTATAACAGCTTAATGTAGACTAACCCTTGAGATAATACAAAGGTCAAAATAGCTCTAATAAAATTTAATAATTAGGAAGTTTGAGCTTTGGAAATGGAAAGATATATGAGTAACTCAAAAAAAGTGTCATTTTAAATAAATCCAATGCCTATCTCCATATTGCTGCCAAATTTTCATTTTTTATGAATTCAAATAGGCTAGGAACAAACTTCAGTACTTCATAAGAATGTCTGTTCGATGCTCATTTCTCAGTAATGAGAGTTATTTGAATGTGACAGCAGGCACCAATGTGTTGGATTCAGCAAGAAGGACATGCATTGTACCATTGCCTGTCTTGGAAGGAGTCTTCACATTTACCAGAAACCCAAATGATAAATAGAATCTTAGTTTCACCTATCACAACAATAAATTGCTACCTACGTGTACCTTAATTTTATCCTAAAGGTATGTTTCTTTAAAGTCAATGTCTGCTTAATGAATCAAATTGGACAGATTTCTTTTTTTTTTTTGAGATTTCCAGCTCAGTAGAAATATATACCTTGCTTTCCCGAGAAACTGCCTCAGTTATCACTCTGTTCTGGTTTATGAATTAAAGATCACACAAGTAGGCTTTTAAAATGTAATCGTAAGGTTCTATTTTGTTTCGAGCTACTTGNGTAGAAATATATACCTTGCTTTCCCGAGAAACTGCCTCAGTTATCACTCTGTTCTGGTTTATGAATTAAAGATCACACAAGTAGGCTTTTAAAATGTAATCGTAAGGTTCTATTTTGTTTCGAGCTACTTGGCTAATGTCTGCCACTAAAAGTGGGAAAAGAAACTGATTTGGTTTTATGATAACAGATTTAACTCTCAGTATTAAGAATTTTTGTCAAAAAGGATGTTGGATTGTAGTAAATACATGAAATGTCACCCTTTGATCACAAAACTACAAGGAATTTGAACTAAACAAATCTTAAGGGGCCACCAGAGGAACAAGTAGATGGTAGTTATCAGGCAGATATCCGCTTTTATGTTCAGTTCTCAAAATAAATACCAGCTCTCCCAAAATGTTAAGGAGTAAATATGACAGCTTTAATCAAGTTTGCAAAATAAATTTCATTCTCAAGTTGACAGGTTCCTGGGTATAAGGGACAATTAACTTCTGAAAATTGTACTTTGTATGGTTGTGTTGAGAAGACTCAGTTTAAGTGAATGCATGCCTACCAGATTATTGGGCATAACAAGTAATTTAAGCATAATTTCTCCATTAATTAGTCTTAATGTATTGTATAAAATGGTTCATTAAACAGATTATATTGAAAAGCGCTTCNTGTTGAGAAGACTCAGTTTAAGTGAATGCATGCCTACCAGATTATTGGGCATAACAAGTAATTTAAGCATAATTTCTCCATTAATTAGTCTTAATGTATTGTATAAAATGGTTCATTAAACAGATTATATTGAAAAGCGCTTCTCCTGGTAGCAAATACATCTGTGAGAACATCCTTAAAATACAAGAATGTGATATAAGAAATTTTTGGTGAAATTTTAGAAAGTAGAGATAGAACAGCCAGTTTAATACAACTTGTAGTCAGGATGGTCTGGGGGACCTAGAAGCTTGTATGATGAACATCTAGTGTTTGGTTCTTTTCAACATATATATTCTTTTGTTTTGATTACAGATGCTGGGTTATTCTTTGGGGAACTGCCTCAGTCCCATGACATTGCACACTCATGTTATCTTGGTGTCAGTGTGACTTAAGAGAAAGATTAAGGGATACCAGGCCTGAAGACTGAGGTCCATGGCCGGCCTCTGGTTTAGCGTAACTCTGGGCAAGCCATGTAACCTTTATGACAGTTTGGTTTCTCATTTTTAGCATGAAACCAATACTGTTAATAGTACTGATATTAAATACCTTTCAGGATTATTTTAAGGGTGACATAAGTCAGTCGTGAAAAAGCGTTGCTGCACAGATACTAAAAATCCCAGGAGATGCTTGCTAATGTAGTTCAGTATGACCAACCTTGACTGGCAAGCTTATTACAAGGTTAAAAAAATATAAACGCAACAATTAGTGGATTTTACAGTATGTACATGATACTGTAATAGATTGTTGTGTAAACAGCTTATTTTTATCTGGGAGTTGCCTTTTCATTATTGACATGAGGATAATAAATGTATCTTATGTAAAATGAGGCATCCCATTAATGCCCATTTGTCATTCCCCATAATCAGATTAACACTTGGGAGACATTGGTCACCCCAGGTGTACTGTACTGGCTTTTGCTTCTTGGGAGTGGAGTGCAGCTTCGTGAGGGGCTTGAGCAAAGAGCCCCAGGCGGCTCACCATGAAGGTCTAGTGAGCACGATCATGGATATTTTTGTGGAGTTATTTATGCCGTCAGGGCTAATTCTGTTTTCCTTGTGTAAGTGAGATAGAACCACTTGCCCATGACATGTTTACCTCAGGATTGTTAAGTACCCTAATGACAGAAGAAATACTGCTTATTTTATTTTCATTTTTTCCCCTTAAATATCGTACACACAAAAGAAGTGGCACAGAATTCAGAGGTAACGGGGAATCAGAAGCACTTAATGTGTTAATTTAAGGAGTGTGTATAAACTTCATGCAGACTGAAATGTCCCAACAGCTTGCACATGGGTTGCTCATGTATTCAAGGCAGCAGTTCTGAAGGTACGTTAGTCATAAAGACCACAGAATATAGCTTTTTATGTTTATTGTTCGCTTTCACAGTCTGTTCCACCCTGAGTCTCATAACCTAACAGGGTGGTACACGGGTGCCTGATTGCATCCAAGAATGTCTGTGGGAACTGAGCCCCTCCGAGTGGGATAAGAATGGGGCTTTGAAGTAAAAATAGCCTGCACTGAAATACCAGTTCACCACTTCTGAACTAGGGTGGCCTATTGATCTTTGGCCATTACTTTCTATTTTCTGATCCTGAGTTTCTTATCTGGAAACTGAAGGACTAACAGTGCTCTCTGCACAGCAGTAAAAATAACATGGGAAATGTATGCAAAGGGCTTCTTCGGTCCAGTGTAGAGAATTTTATTAACTGAATTAAATAAGAGTTATTAGTATTCACCTTCACAATAAGAGTGTGGGGCAGTGAAAAATTCTGACATTCAAAAGGTATTTCACCCACTGAGTCATGTCTCCCCCTGAGTGAGAAAGGATTCTAAAGCTAAGAAGTTTACCATGGTTCTTATCTCCTGATTGTTCAGTTGCTCAGTCGTGTCTGACTTTTTGGGATCCCATTGACTGCAGCACACCAGGCTCCCCTGTCTATCACCAAGTCTTGGAGCTTGCTCAAACTCATGTCCATTGAGTCTATGATGCCATCCAACCATCTCATCCTCTGTCGTCCCCTTCTCCTCCTGCCTTCAATCTTTCCCAGCATCAGGGTCTTTTCCAAGGAGTCAGTTCTTTGCATCAGGTGGCCAAAGTATTGGATCTTCAGCTTCAGCATCTGTCCTTCCAATGAATATTCAGGACTGATTTCCTTTAGGATTGACAGGTTGGTTTTCCTTGCAATCCAAGGGACTCTCAGTCTTCTCCAACACCATGGTTGAAAAGCATCAGTTCTTTGGCACTCAGCTTTATTTAAGGTCCAGCTCTTACATCCAGACATGACTACTGGAAAACCCACAGCTTTGACTAGACAGACCTTTGTCAGCATTTTAATACGCTGTCTAGGTTTGTCATAGTTTTTCTTCCAAGGAGCAAGCTCTTTTACTTTCATGGCTGGAAATCATCTCCTGGAAATCAGTCTGATTCTTCATGCTTCTCTTCAGGAATATCTCAATACTTCAGGGAAAAAATTTTGTGTGCTTTTCACTAAAAGTACAGATATATCTTCTCTCCAAATTATTTTACAATTTATCTTTTCTTCTTTTCAAACTTTTGTTATAGGTAAAAATTCATTTTAAAGGAGTTTGAGATAATGAAAAGGAGGCTTCCCTAGTGGTTCAGATGGTAAATAATCTGAGCCAGCAGTTCAGATTCTTTACCATCTGGTAAAGACCCGGGTTTTACTATCTGCAGGATACTGGGGTTCCACCCCTGGGTTGGGAAAATCCCCTGGAGATGGGAATGGCAACCCATTCCAGGAGTTTGAGATAATAACATTGCCAAAAAAAAAAAAAAATTGCCACTTGCACAATTTTGCTAAAACTAGATTACTTCTACCCACACAGCAACATGTTACTTTTCCCTAAGTTAGAGATGCTTCCCTACCTTCAAAATGAAACTGAAGACCTGAGGACAGGATTATGCAAGTTTTTTCAGATTGATGTCCAGCTTGGATGCTAGATCATACAAAGCATTTCTCCAATCCTTTCCACCTATCTATCTGTAGTTTCTCAAACACAGCCTGGTCTTTCAGGAATCCCTGCCTTTTCAAACATTTTTCCTTCTGGCCATTTGTCCTTCCACCACCTCACCTGGCTAGCCAGTTACAGCCTCTTCTTCAAAATCACTTCCTCAGTAAACTGTGTTCTAACTGTCCCCACCTGCCTTGTCTTGCTGCACTTCTGGCTCTTCTCTCTTTACCTAAGCATTCCCTGCAGGCCTGCACCATGCAGCTTATTTCTGTGTTAGATTTGCCTCTCTGCCTCCCTCCCCTCAGTGTGTTCATTCATGCCTAAAGAACAGGTGTGTGTCTTTATCTCCTCACAGGGCCAGAAGCACAGTGAGACTCAGTAATTATTCCTGTTTGGTCCTGTGGTTTACATCCAAAGCAAAGCTGTTGTAGGCAACATTAACACTGAGAAATGCCAGAGAAACTGAATAAACGCATACAGCAGATTACTATATGCACAGCAGAAGAGGTTATTTTAAGAACCACTGCTTGTTTGGTGTCTAAGTAAAGATGGAATATCAAACATAATTTCTTTACCATCAAAAGAAGCTACTGTCCAAGATAGGAGAGCCTCTATTTTTTAAAGAAAGGAATTAGAGGAAGCATTTGCATTTTCACATTAGTCTTCTCTGAATATGCATGACTGGTTGAATTCTGTCTGACACCTTCACAGAACTCCCTCAAGTAAGCTTTCCATTACTAAATAAATTGCATCCATTCTAATTAAAGATATGCAGAATACTACCCAGACAGAAGAAGTAAGATAGACTGGAAAGCTAGAGCTTCCATGGTAACCCTGCCAGGGACAATGTAATTGATTCATATGGTCCCTTTTGCCACGTATTGATTCCATGCCAACGAGCCTTAAAAACTGTCCATCATTTCACAGAGCTATTTATAGACAAAGTCCACCTGTGACAAATGGTGACAGAAATACAGGGATAATTACTAAAAAGAATTAAAAAAAATTCCTGCTTTCTAGCTCCCCTGTCCATTAATTATCAACAAGGTTTAAGTAATCATACAGTAAGTATACAGATACTTTATGGAAATAAAATATTTCTATCAGATCCTTTTGTACAAAGGATCTGCTGAAGGAGGAAAAGAAATAAAAACTCAAGTCTGATGTTACAAGCACCACATCATTGCAAAGAATTGGTACCTCATTCTGCTTTATTGCTGGTTGTTAGCATTGAAGTTTATCAAGCAATTTGTCAGAATATTAACCACACATAAAAGGAAGTGATAAATTAATGCCACATGGACATAAAGATTCAGAAAATGAGACAAAGCTACAGTGGCACAATCAGTTTCCATGCCTTTGAAAGCACATCACAACTCCTCTGGTTGGGGTACTGGTGAGAGAGAGAAGTGAGTTGTGCACTGTCCATTAATTTCTGTAAACCAGACTTCTAAATTATAATACCTCACAGTCCCAGAATTCAATCTGATGGCTGATCTTGCCAGCAGCACCAAGGCTGAGCAATTGGTTTTCACTTGAGAGATGGGAGTTTGTTTGTGGTGGTAGCGATGGGAGTGGTGATATTTGTTGTTTGAGCAGGAAAACACTGGCATCAATAACCTGGTTTAACTAGCTTGTTCAAACATTTGCTCCAAGTATGCAACATGCTTTAAACTTGATCTTGAATTGCTGCCTGGGTTACACTTGCTAGTCTGCCTGTGTTACACTTGCCACTGCTGCTGCTAAGTCACTTCAGTCGTGTCCGACTTTGCGACCCCATAGATGGCAGCCCACTAGGCTCCTCTGTCCCTGGGATTCTCCAGGCAAGAGTACTGGAGTGGGTTGCCATTTCCTTCTCCAATGCATGCAAGTGAAAAGTGAAAGGGAAGTCGCTCAGTCATGCCCAACTCTTAGCGACCCCATGGACTGCAGCCTTCCAGGGTCCTCCATCCATGGGATTTTCCAGGCAAGAGTTCTGGAGTGGGGTGCCATTGCCTTCTCCGGTTACACTTGCTAGTAATAGTAAATTCCTGAAGATGATTGCCAAATTACCACATAATTATTTTACCTTAAACCTAGTAGAGCGCCAAAGAATTGATGCTTTTGAACTGTGGTGTTGGAGAAAACTCTTGAGAGTCCCTTGGATTGCAAGGAGATCCAACCAATCCATTCTAAAGGAGATCAGCCCTGGGTGTTCTTTGGAAGGACTGATGCTAAAGCTGAAACTCCAATACTCTGGCCACCTCATGAGAAGAGTTGACTCATTGGAAAAGACTCTGATGCTGGGAGGGATTGGGGGCAGGAGGAGAAGGGGATGACAGAGGATGAGATGGCTGGATGGCATCACTGACTCAATGGACAAGAGTTTGGGTGACCTCCGAGAGTTGGTGATGGACAGGGAGGCCTGGTGTGCTGCGATTCATGGGGTCGCAAAGAGTCGGACATGACTGAGCAACTAAACTGAACTGAAACCTAGTAGAAACTCAGATTACTCCTTGGTTAATAAAGTTAGTGCTTTTTTTTTTTCATTTTTGCTTTTATTTTTTATTGGCGTATAATTGCTTTACATTGTTGTTCTTTTCTGCAGTACAACGAAGTGAATCAGCTGTATATATACATAGATCCCCTCCCTCTTGAATCTCTCTCCCGTTCCCGCCATCCCACCTCTCTAGGTTATCACAGAGCACCAAGCTGAGCTCTCTGTGCTATACAACAGCTTCCTACTAGCTATCTGTTTTACACATGGTAGAGTATATGTGGCAGTAGTACTCTCCTAATTTGTCTGATCTTCCCTTTCCCCTCAAGTGTCCACATGTCTATTCTATGTCTGTGTGTCTATTCCTCACCTGTGAATGGGTTCATCTGTACCATTTTTTTTCTAGATTCCATATATATATGTGTGTTAATATATGATATTTTTCTCTTTGATTTCATTCTTATGGAACTCACTCTGTATGACAGACTCTAGACCCATCCACATCACTGCAAATGACCTAATTTTGTTCCTTTTTATGGCTGAGTAATATTCCATGGGCTTCCGTGGTGGCTCAGCTGGTTAAGAATCTGCCTTCAATGTGGGAAACCTGGGTTTGATCCCTGGGTTGGGAAGATCCCCTGGAGAAGGGAAAGGCTACTCACTCCAGTATTCTGGCCTGGAGAATTCCATGGACTGGCTAAGTGACTTTCACCATTCTCTCCCTCTCTATTATTATACAATAGCCAGGACATGGAAGCAACCTAATGGACATTTAAGTTGCTTTCATGTCCCAGCTATTGTAAATAGTGCTGCAGTGAACACTGAGGTACATGTGTCTTTTTGAATTATGATTTTTTTCAGGGTAGATACCCAGTAACCCAGTAGTGGGATTGCTGGGTCATATGTAGTTCTATTTTTAGTTTTTTAAGGAATGTTCATACTGTTCTCCCTAGTGGCTGTATCAATTTACATTGCTATCAACAATACAAGAGTGTTCCCTTTTCTCCACACCCTCTCCAGCATTTATTGTTTATAGATTTTTTTATAATGGCCATCTGACCAGTGTGAGGAGATACCTCACAGTATTTTTGATTTGCATTTTTCTCTAACAATGAGCAGTGTTGAGTATCTTTTCATGTGTTTGCTGGCCATCTATATGTCTTCTTTGGAGAAATGTCTGTTTAGGTCTTCTGCCCATTCTTTGAGTTGTTTTTTGTTATTGAGCTGCATGAGCTGTTTATATATTTTGGAGGTTAATCCTTTGTCAGTTGCTTCATTTGCAAATATTTTCTCCCATTCTGAGGGTTGTCTTTTCTTCTTTATATTTTTATTTGCTGTGCAAAAACTTTAAAGTTTAATTAGGTTCCATTTATTTATTTTTGTGTTTGCTTTTATTTTCATTATTCTAGAAGGTGGGTCACTTTTAATGTCTTATTATCTAGTATCTCTTGATATCTACAACCATAATAAATTCANTTTCACATATATATATATCAAATACAAGTTTAAAGTCAAAACACAAAACAAAATATATACCAAAACTAAATCCTGATCCTGGCTCACGTTGTAGGACAGTTTTTGTATGTTGTGATCTCCAGTCAAAACGAGAAAGACTTCTCAGTACCTGTAAAGAATAATTTTATTACAACAAATTTGGGAATTTAAACATCAGTCTAGAATACGGATAAGTATTTACAAGTAAACAGAGCAACTTGTTTGACCATATTCAGGAACACAGTTTAAGTCATTACTTAAATGCCTTCGACCATAATTTGATTTTTGTATTAATTATCCGATGTTTTAACACCTATCATAAGGGAAATTTTTTTTTTAATGCAATGCAAATAAAACTAATCAGTAGCTTTGCACTACTGAAATGGAATATTTCCAAGACAAGTAAGAGTCAGGGATAGTAATAGACTTAGAACCACTGTTTCAGAAATCTCACCTTCCAGCACCAGAACACCTTGTAACTGGGGAATTGCAATGGGGGGCAAAAATGAAATAGTATCACTCTACATTCAAGAGTTTCCTCATTTATCAACTTTGGTTCCCTGTCCCTGGTAGACTCCCAAGAATGTCTCTGGGAATCTTCCCCTTGAAGAACTCCATTTTCTAAGACATCTCACTTGAACAAAACAAATTAGCCTTAAGGCATGTTATATATTTTCTGCTGTTGTCTGTAAATACTTAGAATGTTCTTAGAATGTTCTGAGCCAAGGGTCAGCACACTATGGTACCCACCAGTTTTGTAAATAAAATTCTGTTGGAACACCAGACCACATTGTCTATTGCTGCTATCACAGCAGAGCTGGGAAACCACATGGTGCATAAAGCCAAAAATATTTACTCTCTCTTTACAAAAGTTTCCTAACCCTATTTTAAACTATTACTCAACTATTTGTCTTAATTTCTGAAATCTACTCATATTTCTTCAAAAAGATATATAAAAATATAATCATATATTATTCTGAAACCTTTTTTTATATTCATAGAAAGAAAGGATATAATCAGATATTGTTCCTTTGTAATCTATTTTTATAGTCATAACAGTTCATTATACACAAAAAGTAACCATTTGCATTTATTAAAATTATCAAACTGGAAACCATACTGGAACTCTTGAGTAAATGTTTAAGGAGAGCCAAAATTACATAATTTACAGTTTAAGGAATTTGACAGAACTAAATTTTACTAAGCTAGACACTGAAAGGAAAGACAAACTCAACAATCTACTAGAAGATGAAGGACTGAACTTGCTTATGTTTTTCAAAATCTGTTAAAAGAAACTGTCCACTTTGAAGATAACAACTTCAACTTGTAAACAGAATTACCTGCATGTAAAGTGACAACATAGACTATCAAATGTATTAATTTAAATAACCCTTTCAATAATATATTTTATACTACAATTTTTTAAAATTACAGAATATAAAAATTCACATTTTCTTTGTAATTTTCATTAATTTTATTTCAGAGTTAAAACATGGTTTCTCAGGTACTCATTCTCCACCAAACCTATTCTTGTTCAGTCACATTCCATATATTAATGCACCTGAATCTGAGTCAATCCTAAGACTAAGGAATTATTTTTATTCCTATTTTGTATATGAAGAAACTGGAGCTCAGAAAGGTCAAGTAAAATTGGCCAAGGTCACTCTATTAGGAACCAGGATTATTACCTTAACATTTATGATGAAGAATTCGTGCCATCAATCACCTTGCTATACTGCTCTTTCAATTCAAGTATCCTAAAATTTGCTATTAGATTCTATAAAGAAAAAAAAAATTGCACGAAAATCAAACTAAAAACCTCTTCTAAATGTGTGTTTAGATAGCATGGTATAAAATCAGACCTCACAATATAGGTAAATGGTTTGTTGAGATTTTAAATAGGGAATTATCAGTGTATTTAAAATAATTTACAAAGAGTTTACATATGACCCTACAGGAAAATCTGTTACATAAAACAAAGTATAAAGGTAGTTACAGCCAGGGAACAATGTCCACAAACTTGTTTATTAACTTCTTTCCAAACCTGGAAAATGAGGTTAACCTTAACTGGGTAACTGTCGAGATGATCAAAGTAAGTTAATGTCTTGTAAGCAAAACCGTCTATAAATGTTATTAACTCTGGGTTCTGCGCCAGAAATATGGAATTCAAAACCTCCAAGGGTAGCAACTTCAATCGAGCATTAATTTTTCAATAACAGCACAGCTATAATAGAAAACTTTTGCATGTTTCTTAGGAATTAAGAGTCTGAGTTTTATGGGAGTGTCAAAGTGGCGTAAATTTTCTGGATCAGGTTTTTCTGTATCTATTTCGTCCCCGCA